>NW_010729136.1:123502-248754 GCF_000365185.1 Nelumbo nucifera | reverse complement strand
ATCTTAAGTAAGAGTGAGTTACCAATAGGAGTAGGTAATTAGGAGTTTGAGTTCAAATTGGAGTTTGAGTTTATTTAGGAATTTTCTTCTGTAATCTCCTATTTAAGGAGCTACGAATTGAAATAGAGCATTCAGTTTTCCAGTCAAGAAAAGAGTAAGGAGAGTTTGGGTGGTCTCTTGGACAAACACCCTCTTAGGAGAGTTCGGGTGGTCTCTTGGACAAATCACCCATTCAATTTCCGTAATCGGGTCTGCAAGCAAGGGAAGGCGCAAGGGGAAACAGGGCTTTCGCACCGTGGACCGACCCGTGACGGGATCCTACGTGCGGGACCATAACAAAAGTCTGTCAAATAGGATTAGATAAAAGAGAGAAAAGAAAGAAAATATATAATAGTTGAGAGAAAGCACATATTATTCATGTCCTAAAATACTAAATAAGAAAGTAACAGAATTAAATTACCTGTAGGAACGAACACATCACACACCAAAATTCCTATTCAATCTGGATGTATGTCATCAATTCCAGCTTGGAGTTGATACTGACTCCTCCAAAGAGCTTTTGTGAATATATCTTCCAACTGTTCTTCTGAATTCACTTTTTATTTTGCTCTCTATTTTCTGAATTAACTGTGACTGAGAAATCATTCCAACTTCTGATCTTAAAAGATAAAAGCACATTTGGTATTTGAAGTGGATATTTCTCCACTTATTTTCTTCTCATGAAGAGATAGTAACTTCTCTGAGGTATTCAGCCTTAGACAGAAAAGTGAGAGCAGAGGAACATAGAGTACTGTTCAGTAAACAGTGGAAGAGGTGATCAATCTGAAGATTCTGATTTCTGAACTATCAACTGTACACCCTATATTATTAATTTAGTATGAAATGAAGTTACAAGATTGCCCTTAAAAAAGGGCAGCCCAGTGCACAAGGCTCCCGCCAATGTGGGGTCTGGGGAGGGACAGATATATGCAGCCTTACCCCTGCACATACAGAGAATCTGTTTTCAACAAGAATGACCTTAAATGACAGTATACAAAACTAAAATTGAATATGTTATGCTACAACACAATGTATACTACTACAGTATATCACTCCTCATCTCCTACTGCTCTATAAAGATGATAATCCATTTCTATAAATTTAGTGGCCTCATGAAACAAAGGGTTAACTGCAATATTAATTGTTCCCTAATTTTAATGATATAGCTTCATACTCTCATGGACTTAGACTCCTTTGCTTTCAATCCTATATCATTTAAGAGAGACTTCAATTGTAGTAACTCAAACTGTATGACCCATTGCTTTATACTCATTGTCTGCACCCTCCTGCTTTTCCAAGAAACAAAGTACACCATCTATTTGCATAAATCTAACTCTTGCTTTAGAGTATTGCTTGACATGAAATATCAAGCTGACTTGTACAATACACCATGACTTTTTTTATAAGCGGTAAAATGATTGTGTTAATAAAGAAAGGAGGGCGAGGAGCCCCCAAACATTATTATCATGATCCTTAAGATATTTCAAGTACAATACACCATGATTATCATGATCCTTAAGATATTTCAAGTACAAAGTACTGCATTCCATTGTGATAACCAAGCAACATGCCTAAACTTCTTACTTCACTATTAGTAAATGTGATGTCAGGACAAAGAATAACCAAGTAAATCAGCCTTCCAACCAATTGATTACTTAGGAAAATTTACCAAGGCATCTTTCATCTGTACATTAATTTTGTCAATGCTGTAAAGATATTAGATGCTTCTTTGAAATGATTTATGTGCTCAAATCTAAATTTGTTGTTCTTTTGCAGGGATTATCTGTCAAAATGGTTGCAGCTGGTGCTGAGCATACAGCTGCAATTACAGAAGATGGCAAACTCTATGGTTGGGGCTGGGGTCGATATGGGAACTTGGGTTTAGGTGACAGAAAAGATCGATTAGTACCTGCTCAAGCTTCTTCTGTTGATGTATGTTGACTAACTCCGTGAAATGGTTTTTTTTTTATCTAGAGTTATTTATACAATCTAAATCATCATCTTGGGTTCTATAACATGGCATTTATTACTTTGCTTCTTGTTAGACTTCTTATGTAAATTGAGATCTGGTTATATTTGTAAACCTTTATATATTTCCTGACTGGTTAAAATAAACCTTATCAAAACAAGACAGGAGTAGGAACACCTTTTATCTTTTTTGGAGGGAGGAATGGAATTAAGGATCACTGGAATCCTTATGCCAATCTTACTGGAAAACAGCTTAATATTGTTTATTTTCATGTGGTATCTTCAGGAAGATGAACATTGATGAGTGATCTGATGAAACCAACTGGATTATTGAGTTGTGAAAGGTTAGACAACAAAAAAAACACCTTAATTTTGTTTCTTTTCAATGTGGCACTTTTGAGAAGAAATTGATGAATGATCCAGTAAGAGAAATCCAAAAAGAAAAAAAAATTGAGTTCTAAAACTAGGATGTCTTACTGTGGAGTACTGTGGACTCTATGGAAGTTTAGTCATACAGTTATGTGATATCTATGTGAAGGGACAAATAGAGGAAATTTTTAAAACAAATCTTTAACTCAGCCTCTTATTCATGAAAGAGTTACGTTATTGGCTGTTTTTGGGGTTGTGGCTCAAAGGAATTTCAGGGGTGTCAGGTGGGAGGAAATTTGCAGAGATTTACTTGCAATCTTAAAGTCTTTGTCATCCCCTTCACAGGAGGACACTGTGGCCTATGGTGAACCTTTTGGCATAGGGTACAGACTGAGATTTTATGGTAGTTCCATGAGCAATCCTGAACCCACATAAACTGGGATCTTCATGTCTAATAATGAAGGAGATATTGTTTGGGCTATATCAATCCAATTGGTGACCTGGATTAAATTTCTACCATGGATGAGGTTATGATATTTTCTTATTGGTCTCCACGATAGCTACATCAACTGAAGGGGATTTTCATATGCAGTCAGATGAGGAATAAGGTAAGTGGTCTTTGGATGCTTTCATACACGTTAAAAAAGATCAGGCTGTTTATGACCTTTTGCCTCATTGTCATGCAATGAATTTATTGGGCAGTTGAAGTCTATTGCTGGAAGTTTAGTTTTGGGAGAGGATGGTAATTGGGATGGAATGCATAGCAAATCTTTATTTCCATAAGAAGCTTATATTTGCAACGGGTTCATTATTTTTTGTTTACATCTATCTTGTATAGTGGTTTGTTGTACATGGGTACTCACCTTAATTCAACAAAGCTTTATGCAAACTATATGGGTTGAATCATGTTCTTCCACCATTCTGCTCAAGTCAGTGCCATGTACATTGTTAAACTATGAGCCCTCAAATCATTTCTAACTACTTGGAGTGCAAAATGATGATTCAGGACCCATGTTCATAAGGATTTGGAAAAAGTCTTATGCCTACTGCTACCCTGATAGAACCCTCTTCTGTCCAGGATTTAGATCAAAAGTGCAAGACAATCTCAGCACTGGTGGATTGAACTTGTATGAACATCCATCAAGTCCATATCAATAGTGAAGTTTTATACATATGGTGTATAGAAGCAGATCGTGAGTAATTTCAGAATGCAGCTGCTGATCTGAGTTTAGGGTACTGTTTCTGGGTGTAGCATAGGGAAAGACTGAAGATCAGCGAAAAGTTGGTTTAGTATTCCTATAGGGAGAAGTAAATGCAGATAAGTACTTTGTGAGGTTGTAGGAATGGGATCATGTTAGGACTGTTTCAGAAGAAATCAGGGTACCCAAGTCAAGGATGAAGGAAACCTGAGGTTGGGATGTGGAGTCTGTTCAAGTGGATGATGGATATAAAAACATCACCATGGTGTCAGAGATGCATACCATGGGAGGGGCATCAGGGAGGTAAATCGGAGGGAGAGGCAGGGAAAAGGATGGAGTTTTAGAGCAAGATCTTCACTGATCTATTTTGCCTACTTTTGGTGGTAGGGCAATGGTGTTGTGCTGTTTATGCTTTGTTTGATTGCTGGTTAGATATGGTGCAGTGTGCAGTATGATTGAGGCCAATCATTCTGGTGTCTGGTAGACTAGGTGAGGATGTGATGATATTTATTGTTTTGGGAGTATCCTTTAGTACTTTGTGAGGTTATAGGAATGGGATCATGTTAGGACTGGGATTTTGGATTTTCTATTTTATCCCATAGGTGCAGATTTTCTATTGTATCTCATTCTGGGATAGCCTGGTTTGTTTACAAGGGTTTTGTCCATCTTGTAGCACATCTCCTTTCCTCCTTTTATATGAGTCTCTATCTGTCACCACACCCAAAGGGGAAAAATCTATGTAAAGTATCATAAACTTACTGATTCTCAGTAATTTGGATGTAAGGCTGGGGTCTTTAAATTGGATCTGTAATTTAAGCTATTGGAAGTATCAATCTACCTAGATAAGTTTCTTAAGAAGTAACAGTCAAATGTAACATGCAAGACTATGAGATCAACCACAAATTTAATTTCGGATAAGTATGTAGTATCAACAAATTTGCCCATATTGTAGTATAAATAGATTGAAAAGCTTAATAAGGAAATTTTATATTTAAATTGAGATTTCACATCAAGTAATTATTGGAAATTAAGGCTATGTTCGGTTTGTATAGGTTTCCCTACCTTTTTCCTTTCTTTTTCCTACTTTTTCCTTCAAACAAAAAATACCCTAAGTATGTTTTTAGTTTCTTATAATATGGTACTCTTTCATTTCTCACATATCACATGTGGTAAAGGAATGCATACATGCATCACTATATGTAAATAAATGATAATGGTGACTAATTTCATGTTCTCCCTATTTAGATGATTAATGTGGAAGTTGTTTCCACTCTATCTGCTTGCTTATTTTACATGTTCTTGTGGAATCATTTTTCTCTGTCTACTCATTTGTAAAATTTTAATTCTATTAGGGTGAGAGGATGGTTCTGGTTGCATGTGGATGGCGGCACACAATATCAGTATCCTCATCTGGGGCTTTATATACTTATGGATGGAGCAAATATGGTCAGCTAGGACATGGAGACTTTGAGGATCACCTTGTTCCTCACCAGTTGGAAGCTCTGCGTAATGATTTAATTTCTCAGGTCTGCTTGTTTCTTACAGTCATCTTATTAGATTTTACATTTCGTCTCATTCACCAGTCACACAGCACTCAGCACACTAGATGTATCTCTCCACCTCAACCACCCTTCTTTAATTCTATGGGCAACATCCACTGGGTTGGACTGTTTCTGTTCAAAATAATAGCCTAGAGACTATTAATGGGACCTACAAATAAACACACTATACTTGTCAAAAAAAAAATACTGGAATAATGAGAAAATTCCTGAATTGTGTAAAAAGGTTTAGTTTTACCTAAATGCATAAAATGGTAGATACATAATTTATAACCCAACACATTATCTCTGTTTTATAAAACTGTTTGATTTGTTAAAAGTAATATATTATTAATTTAAAATAAATTATCAGTTTAAGATACTGTATAAGCTTAAGTATTTATTGCTTGGTGCTATTTGACATGTCTGGTGGTAACTTATTTATTGATTCAATTGTGTTTTGTAGATCATGTTATTAGCTTATTACATTTTTTTTATAAGTGTTATCAGCTTATTGTATTTATAATATAAAGAACATAAGATTATTTCAGAATATAAATAAAAAACCTATGTCAACTGGATTTGCTTATGGATATGGACATTGTGGCATGGGTGTGGATTGGCATGGATATAGACGCACGCATGCTTGCCCAATCCATTAGATTAGCTCACAAGTTGTTGCAGTTTATGTAGTCACAGTTTACTCAACTTTGTTTACCGACTCTTTTCAGATATCAGGTGGTTGGCGACACACTATGGCACTCACATCTGATGGAAAATTATATGGCTGGGGATGGAATAAGGTCCAAACTTCTCATTTCTGTGTCTCTATTATCATTTTTCCTCTTGTACTACAATTACAGAACTTTGCATGATATTTTCTTAAAAGAGTTAAGTTATATATATATATATATATATATATATATATATATATACATGTTGAGATAGATTTAAATGGTTTTGATTTCAGGATTCTTTTTGAATTGGCATTGATTGAATTTTTCTTTATCTACTCTCAATTATTGTGAATGTTTCTGATGGAAAAAGTAATTGTTTATCAAATTTCGAAGGCTCTAGAAGCTAGTTATATAGGCTCACTTACCTCTTCTTGTTAATGATATACAAGCATGTAGTCCTTGCTCAATCTTACAAGCTATTTTATCCATATCTGCAACCTGAAACTGACCTGGATAATATTCATGTATTTATATTTTATAACTTGCAGTCTCCTTTTGTTTCCTCTGATGAGGCTATTGCAGAATTCATAAAGAAACTCTCTGAAACTGAAATAAGAAGAATGAATTCATCATTCTAAAGCATTCAAATGACCTTCAGTCAGGACCACATCAAACTGAGTGTACAGAAAGACTCTAGGAAAGTCTCTTCAAAACATGAGCTTATCCCTTATTTTTGAGGGTCACAACTCCTAATCATGAAGAAACATATAGATATTGAGGTATTCCTACCCTCAACTACACAATCACATCAACCATGGGAGTTGGGACAGGTGGTAGTGCTCTTTTATACCTTGACAATATGAGATCTCTAATTTTAATCAGATTTGCTCTCAGAAAAGGGAAGAAGAATAAAAAAAAGCCAGGAGAAGGCATGAATGGTGTAGGTGTGATTAGGCTTGAACTTTTCCTTGAAATATCTTCCTTTCTTTAAAGATGTCAACACATATGATACTCATATAAAACTTAAATTATTGAAAAATATACCTACAAGATCGAAAGGCAGGTGTCCTACTACTTTCAGATGTGGTGGTGGGCTTTCTATGGTTAGAGAAATTCGAGTGATCAGTTATGAACAGAAATGGAGAAGCAAGTAAGCAGCTTGCTGTCCACCAAAGAATGAGCAGGAAACTAGATTCCGAGAGTGAATTGTTTAAGAAGTGGGGAAAAGGAAAGAAAATTTTTAATAAAAACATACAGAACTGGGGGTGGAGAGAGAGAGAGAGAGAGAGAGAGAGAGAGAGAACCAGACTCAACCATAAGGTTCAGATTCCCTTTAATTGCTTTACAACTAAGAAACTCATATAACCCATAGGGATGCTCAGATATGGACTTTAATTCTTGAACCAACTCTAAATACCCATTACTAACCCTACTAAAACTAACAAACCAAATGCAACTTAGACACCCAAAAATTGAAACATTCTAATCCTGTCAAGATTTAAACCTTGCTAAAATGGACATAAATCATTCAAAATATGTCAGGTTTACATGATCTTGGTGTCATTGGATAGATAACTTAACAGCCTATTTACTGACATCAAGATAACACAAAGCAGACAGGTTTTAACCTCTGAAAAATAGGCTGAAAGAAAAGTGACGTGATGACATCTTTATCTTTTCAAAATTCTAAAACACTCTAATAAAACTCTTTAAATGACTTTGACCCTCTAAGACAGTTAACCGCATTCTGAAGATGCCAATAAAATAGAAAATAACTTTTGAAAATCTTAAAGTAACCATAAGTTGAACCGACCAAAATTATAAAACTGTCACTGGTGCAGAAATCTAAAAAGATCTTTCATGCTTTCTTTCCCTTGTTTCATACCTGCATCAAAAATAAAGAATTTTGTGACTCTATTGTCATACACCAATGGCTTGGCATATATTCTATGAAATCTCATGTCAAGGAAGGTGCTAAAGGAGAAAAAAAAAGATTTTCTTTTAATGGAATGCACCAAACAAATATGTATCGGAAGCCAAATGGATGCTACTTGCTTGTACAGAGTCATAATTATTTTCTCATGTTTTACAATGCAAGAAAAGATATTCTTTATGGTTTGCTCAAAGCTTTTCTTCATTGGCAAGTTGGACATATTTGATTTAGGATATCTTTACCCATTACTGATTCTAAAGTATTGAGTTCAAAAATGTATTGACCATTCTTTTTCTCCCTTACAAATTCTGGTTGGTTGTTTTTAATATTTTCCGTGTATTCTCTTAAACAGTTCGGGCAAGTTGGTGTTGGTGATAATGTTGATCACTGCTCTCCAGTGCAAGTAAAATTTCCAGATGAACAGGTGCATTCCTGTTTTCCTAGCTTCCTAAAGGCATAAAGTGGTTCAAGTAGGCTGTTGGGTTTGAATACTGAGCTCCATGATTATTTTTTGTTTTTTGTTTTTGACTTCTCATTTGAGGTGGATGTGTGGTTTTATTTTCCTTTAATTTTTCATAATTGTTGCTGGGCTTCCTAGCAGAAAGTGGTGCAGATCTCTTGTGGATGGAGGCATACACTAGCTGTTACAGAAAGGCAAAACGTTTTCTCTTGGGGAAGGGGTACAAATGGACAACTTGGACATGGAGATCCTCTTGATAGGTAATTGCTTTTCTCAATATGATTGATGTCTGAAATTGAGTCACTATTTGATCGCTTTTCACTGCAAATACATCTCTCATCTCTTTCGTGGGTAAAATCGTGTCAATCTTGATGCTTCAAATTGAAATAATTTTACCGTTTATGAATGTGGCATTGCTTTATGGTTTTAGAAACAATAAATCAGATCTGAACCAAATCTTTCCACCAGGGGGGAGGTCATGAACCAAATTAACCCTAAGCCCACCTAAATCCTAAATCTTTCTGTTTCACTTTCCCTTTGATCTTAAACCCTAATTGTACCAAATTTTCTAATTTCCCTAATCAATCATATGCCAGTATGGTGCATCTAAAGTATAGCATTTTATATCATTGAGAAGAAGGAATCCTTTGAAACTGAAATTGGGTCACCAAGCACCTTGGTGTATGTCTATCCTCCAAGTTTATTTCCTATCTCTATTTCATTAGACCTAAGAGGCAAGAGTTCTTCATTAGGGTTTTCATGCATTCAAGGTCTTTTTTCCCTCTTGGAAGTCACTCTTCTGCACCTTTTATCTCTTTCATATGATGGTATTCTTGTACTTGTGATTCTGACCAACTACCTACTACAAGGGATACAACAGCATGAGGTAGTGGTTCTCTGATTTTAACTTGAAATTTTGATTTACCTCTCTGTTGTTTGAAAATTAAAATAGAAATGGGCACAGATGCCACCAATTGAGTTTTTGCAAAATTTTATTTGTTTTATGTAAATAATTTGACCTAATGCATTTATTTCTGGAAACTCCAGAAATGTTCCAAAGCTCATAGAGGCTTTGAGTGCTGATGGAACTAGTTGCCAACAAATACCATCCTCAAAAGTTGAGCCTTTATCAGGTATTCTGCAAATCTTCTTTCCCTGTTCAACAAATGAAGTGGTCCTTTCTTATATGCTTTAACTGTGTTGAATTTACTCACCCTTATTGTTCTGTGTGAGCAGGGAAGATTTGGGTTTCACCATCAGAGAGATATGCAATCGTTCCTGATGAAACATCGGATCATTGTAGTATAGTGGTGAGTGGCCCTATCACAAGCAATGGGGTTAAATCCCTGTCAACGGTCGAATTTTATTATGGACCTTGTACATGATAAACGGCTTTTTGCATATACAAATGTTTTACCTTTTCTCAAGTTGAAAATCAAAACTGCAAGACTTATAATTAGCTATTGATGGTGTGGTTTCAAGGGTGCAACTTGTCTTTTTGTGGTGTTTGAATTCAACTACTAATAGTTGCAACTCTGTTATAATAATATTTTACTTCATCAGTTCAATACCTGCACTTGTTTTACAGTAATAATTCTGTAGGATATATTATAATTATCATTGACTGTTAGACCTTTTAAGTGGGTATGACTAGGTTCTGTAAATGCGCTGAGCTATCTCTTTGCAGGGCCAAGGGCAAACAACGGTTCCAATCAAAGGAAATGGGAGTGATGCAAGTGTCCCAGAGAATGATGTCAAACGAATGCGATTTTGAACATCCATACTTCCCCAACTGCCTGGAGTCATCTGTAGATGGGTTTGAACCTCAAGCATATCCCTACACTCTGGACCAATGGACAGCCCATCTTGTTGCTGTTGGATGTTCTTGTCAAATGCAGCACTATAAATCCATACCATCGTTTCACAATGTATTATGTACTAATAGTGTTGTACTTACTCTTTTCTTGGTAAGAATGTACTAGTACTCATTTAACATTTCAGAAGAGGCTTAATTTTTCTAGCCTTTGTTGTCTCATTTAAGTGCTAATAAATAGTGATTTCACGCCTGTTTCTTATGCCCAAAGGCCAAAGAGCTTCACTGATAGAAGTGGTTATGCCCATGACTTCACAATGTCTCATAAGCTTCATCAGTCGTGCAGTAAATTGTATCTTTGCTAGACAAATCCCCACAACTATTACTCCACCCTCCCCAAGGGTTGTTTCCAAGCATGTGTTCGGTGTTCCTTTTAGAAAACTCAATCACCCCATATCCCAAACAAGAATACCCAGGGCTGCAGAATAAAGTTATGAGCCAAGTTCTATCAAATGGAAGCAACACCCAACCTTCATGTCAGGTTGGATTAAGCAAAACATCGATGAATCTGCCCGAGACAATCAAGGAACTGATGGGCGTGAAAGAGTATCTAGAAAATAGGTCATTGCTCGACTTTCTGTCTCATTTGATTTTAATCTCCAATACTAAGTCATACTTGTATGATAATGCCTATACTAAGATCCTATGGTTGCTTGGACAATTGGGTTGAGGCGTTTGATTGTTGAATCTCAACAAGATATACAACTAATACCTTAACAAAAAGTGCTGATGATGATCAAATTGCAAATGAAAGCAATGCTGATTAAATTGTAATTGTATCTTGGTACTCCTTCCCTCTGATTAATGCCCGTATATGCACGCACACACACACACAGAGTGCTACTGATTATTTAAGCAAAGAAATTACCAAATTTTTCCTATTTAAACATTGTCGAGAAAAAATATGTACAAGGCTGAATGCAGAAATGCATCAGAGGGAAGAATATTACAATCATATGACTCATCTCTAGTAGACTAGTACTGTCGTTCTCCAAGAATACGATATGAATCCACTACTGCTAAATGTCTCTCTGCAACTAATTCAAAAACCCTTCTGAGAAAAGCTTGATATCTTGGAATCAGAATAAGTAGATCCATCATTTTGGAAGTGAATACTCAAGTATAGTTGAAGTGGCTAGCAAAAGAAAACACTCAACGTTGAATCTCAATATGTACAGAATGCTAATTTCAGTCACCTGGAATGAGCGGTTGCCATGAACTTAAGCGTCTGGTCTTATCCCTTCGCAAATAAAAAAATAATAATAATGAATTTCACAAGAATTCCTTGTCTATTTAATTACCTGAGCATGTCCCCTGAGTTGAGCACAGGGCCACTCAGGCAGGGTGATATACTGAAAGCGTTTCGATCTGTGAAAACAGAGGGATGGCCCAGGGGCAACGGCCTATCTGGAATTGGAGGAACCTCAATGTCTCCTTCCAACATCCTGAGTGCTTCCAAAATTGTAGGCCTCAGAGCTACCATAACATGAGCACACAGAATTCCAACTAACACAAACCTCTCCATGATCCCCTTGGGGTAGGAATTGGTAGAGTCCCCATCTTTCAGCATCCATGGATCCAGAGCTTCTTCTACCCTTCCTGCTTTCACCAGTGTCCAAGCCCAGTCAGTAATCAGGAATGCTCTTGGTGATCCTGAAGATGTGTCAAGTGCTCTCCTCCCACACATTATCTCTAGAATCACCACCCCAAAGCTGTAAACATCACTCTTCTCAGTCAGCTGTCCATAGAGAGCATACTCAGGAGCCAGATAGCCATGTGTTCCAGCAACTCTGGTGGTGAGATGAGACTCCCCTTCTCTGCTCTGCCTGACCAGTCCAAAGTCTGCCACCCTTGCTCTCATATCTGCATCCAACAGTATGTTGGTGGCCTTGATGTCTCTGTGATATATTGCAGGCTTCACCCCATAGTGCAGGTAGGCAAGCCCCTTGGCCACATCCAAGATTATGCTCTTTCTCTGAGGCCAACTGAGAGATTGCCGGCTACTATTGCTATGATCACTGAATGGGTGGAAGAGATGATCATCAAGGTTCCCGTTGGGCATGAATTCATACACAAGATACCTCTGTTTTCCTCTCTCTTCATCGGTCTCATCAGCCACACAGCAGCCTCTGAGGGGGACCAGATTCCGGTGCTTCAAATTGCTAATGATGTCAACTTCATTGCAGAACTCTGCATCCCCTTGAAAATCTGATTCTATGATCTTCTTCACAGCAACAGGAGTTCCATCTGATAAGGTCCCCTTGTAAACAACACCGAATCCACCACGTCCAATCATATTCTTCTGTGAGAAATTATCTGTAGCCTTCTCAAGCTCCCCGATCTTGAACCAGATTGACACAGTGTTGGGTCGCAGCCGGCGCTTGGAGCTGGTCTCCTCCAAATTAGCCGCGCTCCTCCTCCACCGCTTGAACCAGAGATACAGACCCAGAAAGCAAGACATAAGGAAAGCAGCAGTTCCAGCACCAGTCAAGGCGAAAACAAGAGCCGAGTGTTTCTTGCTATCTGTAGATATGGCCAGTGGCAGCCCAAATATACAGGCAGCTCGCGTGCTCTCGGGTCCATACTCATTCACAAAGGCAGCAGCATAGAGAATTGTGAAATAGAAGCATTCAACGGAATGGGTTTTATTGCCATCGATGGAAACTAGTCTGGCCTGAACTTTGAACCCAGCAGCGACGCAGGCATCGCAGGCGGTGCCGATGCTGAGATCGGATTGACACGCCGTGTCGAGTGCAGTGGAGGGCCCAAGCTTGCCGAGCCAGTCTTGTTTAGTATTAATACCGGCACAGAGTTGGTGGCTTGCAACGAACTGGCTCGGGCTGAAGCAGACTGAGGCGAGATCAGAAGGGAGAGACAGAGAATCCAGCTTGGACTGGAAGTCGGATATGCAGGCAGAGGAAGTGGGGATGTCGGGGAGCTGGAAGAGGGAGGTCTCCTTGAGGCGTACAGCCAGAGCGATGCCGAAGAGGCTGAGCAGAGTCTGGCAGCAGTTGGTGTTGTTCCTTGGGAAGCTCGAGCACGATGAGGAGTCCCATGGGACTCTTTCCACATAGCCCATGTCCATGGGGCATGTAGAGGTGTTGCTGGCGGCTGAGACTGCACTGTAATTAGCTGCAGAGCACAGAAGCACCATTGTTAGAAGCAACAGTTCAAACCCCATTTCTCTCTCTCTCTGTAATTTCTGTGAACACCTGATTATCTGTCTGGTTTGAGAATGGATCAAGAAGAGGGAGAGAGAGAAAGAGAGAGACAGAGAGGAGGAGATAAGATGGTTGGAGAGTTGTTACAGATATCATACCAGAGAGAGAATTTAAAAATTACAAATTGATATCAGCTCTTTCAAATTACGTCATAAAGAATGCAAAATTAAAGAGAGCAAGAGGGAAAACTTGTGGACAATAGCGTGGAGCATCGATGAACTGCATGTGGGTCAACGACTACTGAGGAGAAAAACAAAATAGCTTTCTTACTTTATCATTTCCTCGTCGGTTCCTTCTTGTTTCTGGGTGGCACCATGTCCCACTGAAACAGTGGCACCGCACAGAAGAGAAGGCAAAATCCTCGTCTGGGCCAGGGCCCAGAGGACGTCATAGCCTGTTCTGGGCCTTAATTTTCCATGTGGCCCATCTTCAGACGATTGGGCTAGCAGCAATAGGCCCCACCATAGAGATTTTATAGGCTGAAAATCTGGTTTTTTTTTTGTGGGATGGGCTGAAAATATAGAAGGTTGAAAGTAGGAACATGGCAAAGACTGTTTTGGCAGGATTTAAGAAGAAGATGAAGAAAAGCAGAGAGAGAGCTCATGACAAGGATATTAGATGGTTAAAAGTCAATCTGATCAAGTTGATTGTATGAGTAGGAACTTTTGTAAATGGGACCCATGAAATAGTGGGTCCAGGTCTTGATCCTCTTTAGCACCAAATATGCTATGTGATTAAATGTATGATTACTTTGGTTAAACAATTAAAATATATATTAGTTTATAGTTGCTCTCTATTAAAACCCCTAATTACTGTAGGCGACCCAATTAATTGACTAGGACTTAATTCAGTATAGTTGTGTATGTGAGAGAGAGAGAGACTCTTTCACTATCAGAGCATGAATTTAATTCATGCCAGGGAGGTTCCGCGAATGATCAACCTTTGAACTAACAAGGCAGTAGGCCAGCAGCTGAGCTGATTCAAGAGGATCCATTGTCTGTTGGTGGAGGTGCAAATTTCATTTGCACTTGTGTAAATGCATTGGAGTGCAAACAGGCTGAGTGTAAATTTTGGCTTAAATTTGCTTCAGATTTAACATTGTCCTATTTGTTTGTAATGTAAAATAAGAAGTAAAATGATGTGGTTTAGAATGGAGGTAGGAGGAGATTATTTGTTTTGGAGTGAGATAGGAGGCAAGATGATTTGGTCTCCACTATGAGAGAGAGAAAATTGAGGTAAGAAAAAGGTGATGTAATTATGTAAATCTTGCATCAATTTTTGAAATGCAAAATTTGCACTATTTATACATATCTATTGACCGGCCCCATATTACATATACAGGACTACTATTAATAGACCATTTAGAACTGTTAATACCTTACTCCAAAGGTTTTTATGATACCAAAAATACCCCACAGGTTCTATTATATAAACAGTAGCAACATGTTTATATAATACATAACAGTCCACCCACTTGTCTATGGCCACTCTTCCCCGGTTTTTTTTGGATAAATTACAGATAGGTACCCTATACTTTGAGGGTAGTGACAGATAGCTATCATGAATTTTTAATTGCAATACTTGAGTACCTTAAACTTTCAAAAATAGATATTTGGGTCCATCCGTTAGTAATTGTCAGTTAAACATTGCATAATATCAAAAGTATCATTTTTGTGTATTTTTTAGATCATTCTACAGAATAAAATCATCATTAGAGAATGCCGTCATTGGAAAAATATTTGAATTATCTGTTTGCTGTCCATGTGAGAATGTCACCATGGGGAATCGTTTGGTTACCTAAGAATGACCTCAGAAATACATGATGATATTTGACACTATGTAATGTTTAACTGATGGAATAGTAAGGGATGGACCTATGTGTCTATTTTTGAAAGTCCAAGGTACTCCACTATTGCAATTGAAAGTTCAGGGTACTTATCTGTCACTACACCCAAAGTACATGGTACCTATTTGTAATTTACCCTTCTTTTTTTCGTCTAATTACTATTTTTAGTTAACAAACAACCACACAAGTTAAGTAGAAAAAAAATGTTTCTTTTTTCCCTCTAGCACTTGTTTCCATGTGCCGCCCTATTATCTAATTTGAATTATTGTTTGTGTAGGTAGTTTAACTATAGTGCCATTTAGAAACAAACTCAACTAGAGTTGGGATCTCCTGCCAACAAACTCAACTAGACACATTCTAACACCCTACCAATTTGATCT
This sequence comes from Nelumbo nucifera, assembly GCF_000365185.1. The sequence goes on along the minus strand of NW_010729136.1, from coordinate 233,251 downwards.
GACACATACATCTCACTATGAAATTGGGGTCCACCATAAAAGTGGAACCTATCATGCATGAAATGTGTGGTGTTGGAATGTATTTTGTTGGCAGTTGATAACATGTTCCAACCTTCTACCAACTTGATTGGAACGTGTTGTATTGGCAGGTGATCGGGACTTCTAGACTCACTCAACTAAGAGCATGTGTGAAGTGTCTCCTTCACCATATCAAACTAGCCTATTTGATTGTGGTCCCATAAAAATACGTAGGACCCACAACCATTTAATTTTGGGAGAATAACTGATCAGTCCAGTTCAGAATTTTGTAGCCCCACCATACAGGGAGGATGAATCCTGACTGTGGATTGATGTCAAATCCACGGGCAGGATGCAGTTTATGGGGGGCAGCTACTAGTAGACTATGCATGGGGGCTGTATTTCAGAATTTTGCATTGTGCTGCAGTGTACTTAACCCTTCAATTTTTCATTGTGGGCCCTATGTAATTTTTCACTGGTGTGGGCATTACCATTGGTTCCACAGCCCACTAAACAGCCACCCAAGACCCCCCAGCTCTTTGACAGTCAAAATTACCCTTTGACTGTTTATTGAAATTTCAAAACATGCCATTGACTTTTCATCCTCCTATCCAAGGAGTAGAGACGGTGACAGGACCCTTTATGCAATGGGGCCTATGAATTTATTACTAGCATGAAACATTATCATTGGTTCTATAGCCCACTGAACAACCATCGCATTCAGCTAAGTTCAATTCCCAACTCACTCGACAACAAACAATTAGTCCAAAAATATTTTGTAACCGCCAACTGTAGCTTGGACCTAAAATTCGTCGTTGTGCTGAAAGATATTCCCGTTTTGAAATATTGAATAATCCAGAAAATCATAATTTTTTGATGAATTTTATAAAATTATAAAATTATTACTAATATCAATAATATTAAATCTATTATAATTATTATTTTTATGTTTTTAATAAAATTTTGAAAGTTATTGTATAATTTTTTATAATATTTAAACAATATTTAGTTTTTTAATTCAAACTCTCTTTATATAGATATAGATAAAAAGTGGAGGAGAGGATAAATAAGAATTAGAGATAATTTAGGAGATGAATAAGAATTAATAGCTTAGGAGAGGATATTATTTAGGGATTCCAGATCTCCTGCCCACGAGAACCCTGCCCACGCCTACCCACAATACACTATCCCCCGTCTCCCCCTACATAATACTATGCAGAGGATGAGATGTTCTCCATGTGTGGCTGTGATTAATGTGGGTAGGAGATCCGGACTCTTATTTAGGTTATTGTGTGTGTGTGTGTGTGTGTGAGAGAGAGAGAGAGAGAGAGAGATATTTTAGATAATTTTGTATAGAGAATGAAAGAATCTCATTAGTTGTTTCAAAAATGATATAGAATATAAAAAATAAAAAATTCAAAAAAAGGAGAAAATTTTTAGACTATTGTGTTTTAGTATATATATAGATGTATATATAATTTAAAAAATTATTTATAATATAAAATATGGTTTTATATATTATACTATATAAATTTATATATAATAAATTCAATATTTCATATTTATAATAATTGATTAGATATAATTTAAAAAGTAATTTAATTTTTAGTTTTTTAAATTTATTCATTTAATTTAAAAATATAGGGTGGAGTTAGTTTAAATCCAAATCTAATCCAAGTCTAAAAGGATATGAATCCAATATGAAATTCCTTAATTCAATCTAATTTGAATTTATGATTTCATTAATAGGACCAGATTCGGATGTGCATTGAATCTGACTCAATTATAGCCCTACTTCCATCTAGGTCTATAAACGGTATTCGAAAATCCAAATTCGAATCCAAGATTTGGCATAACCGAATCGAATTTGGATAATTCGAATCGGATATTTGGTTGAATTCGAATACCATGTTTTTACCGATTAAATTATCGGATCGAATTCGGATATGCATTGATCCGATTCGATAAATATCTGAACCGATTATATATATATATATATATATATATATATATATAAAGATTAAAAAAGTAAAAATACAATTTCAGAATTGAGAAATGAGGCATTCGAAGTATCCACTCTCCATTTCCTTTCAAGTTTCAACTTTCAAACCCTAACCCTAATCCTCCCTTCCTCGTGACGCCATCATCACCCGGGCAACCACCATCACCAGCCACCACCCCTCATCCTCCGACCTCCATGGCTCTGCCCCTCTGCCTAGCAGGGTTTCAAAGCACACAACCCACAACAACATAAATAGAGGGAGAGAAAGATGGGAAAACAGAGAGAGAGAGAGAGAGAGATAGGAGATGGAGGAGGAGGAGGAGACTAAATCGTGGGAATTATGCAATGAGGTTATTGCATGGTTTTCAAAATCAGACCAAACCAAATGATCGAACTAGAAAAACTAAGAACTGGTCAAGTATCTAGTTCCGTTTCACCCAAAATCGTTTTTTGGTCAAAAACAATTGATTTGGTCAATGACCCACTGACCCGAGGAGTCAAACCGACAACTCGGACACTGGTTTTTGGTTGCTTTTTTTTTAAGTTGGAACAGGTCATCTGCTTGAACCAGTGTTAAAAATCTTGGGTTATTGTGCGATTCCATTTAATGCTCACACAACGCACGACTATAGACCAGCGTTATAGATAGATATATAGATGATCTCCTTATAATATTCTGATTTGAATTTGAGCAATAACAATATCATTTACATCTGCACATAGAAAATTAGCATAGGATAGCTTCCCCAAATATATGTACCCCATTATCCCAAAAAAGGAAGATTTTTAAGTTACAATATATACATTCTTCAACCAACTAGAACTAAGGCTGTCAATGGGTCAGGTTTACTTGTAGATTCAAACTGACCGAATTGACAATGTTGATTCTGAGACTTTGTTCCAATTAATAAATGGGCTGGGGTAAGTTCTTGTTGTTTTGAAACAATTATATAATTAATAATATATAGAGATTTCTTGGTTTTTTAAAGTTTTGTTATATTTATATCTAAAAGAATAAATTTTATAAATAATAGATAAAATAATTATAACTGAAAACACACATTATCCCAAAAATAATTATATCTAGCTTTAGTTTAATTAACATTATATTATCAAAATACAATTTTAAATTAGGGAATTTGTCTAAAACTCACCATGAGTTTTCAGCACTTCTCTTAAACTCACCACAACTTTTTAAAACGTCTAAAACTCACCATGTCACTAAGTTTTTATTTTCCAAAACTCACCTTCCGTTAGTGCACCGTTAATGTTTCTTAACAGAGGTGTCCATGTCAGCATAAATAACAATTTTTATGACCAAATCACCCTTGAATGGCGAGTTAGAGGAAAAGGGTCTTTTTCATTTTTCAATTTTCTTTTTTTTTTTACATTTTAGTGTTTTGTTATAATTTCTAATGTTTTTTACAATTTCTGTTTTTTTTTTACATTTTTCTATTTTTCTATTTTCTACAACCTATAAAACTTCTTGTATTTTTTGTTATTTATTTGCAATTTCTGTGTTTTTCTATAATTTTTTGTGTTTTTTCTACAATTTTTATTTTCTGATATTGTTTTTCAATTTTTATAGTTTCTATAATTTGAAAATATTTTTTTTTATTTTTGTGTGAAATTTCTACAATTTTTTATATTTTTTGCAGTTTCTGTGTTTTTATGTAATTTATATTTGAACTTTTTTCTTTTTTTCATATTTAAATATTTAAATATATGTCTATATTTTACATTTTCTATGAAGGTTAAAATGGTAATATATTAACAGCCATTAGTCTCTTTAACGTCAAGTTAGTGACATGGAGAGTTTTAGACATTTTGAAAAGTTGTGGTGAGTTTAAGAGAAATACTGAAAACTCATGGTGAGTTTTTGACAATTTCCCTTTAAATTATTATTATTGTTGATAATTATAAGTACCAAGTATAATCGGGTCTAATTAGGTCAGACCCGATTGTCCTGATTACTGATTGGTTCAGTTCTGGTTCCTTCATATTGTCTCAATCATGATTTTTAAAACCGGACCGGACTAGACGGTTGAACCGGAAAACGGGAACTAGTCAGGTGACTAGTTCTGTTTTTTCCCAAAACCGAATTTTTGCCAAAAAACATTGATTTGATCAGCAAACCGCTAACCCAAGTGGTTAAACCATTCGAACAATTCAACCCGAGAACCGGACCCCTAACCGGTTCGTTGTCCGGGTTGGTTTTGAAAACCTTGGTCCCGATTAATAATCGAAATAGGACTTAAACACCCTTAACAAGTATACGGAAGAGACATAAACACCTTTATACATGAGAGGGGCCTAAAAAAAATTATATGAGGGAGGTTCCCCAAAGGATAGGAGGATCCACTCTCATGGCGTCTAGTTTATGTTTGCTTATGCTTTTGCTTTAAGAAATATTTCTTTAAAGAAAGAAACCACGTAACGTCCACTGTAAAGCTTTTTGATAGAGATATAATGATAAGACAAATAGTTTGTATTATCTCAAAATAAAGGTGGCTCATGAATGTCATTCTCAAGGTTACAGAGACATGAGGAGAAAGATCTCCCACCTACTCATCTCTGCTACCTCTCTCTCTCTCCATTACATTAAAAGGAAAAGGTAGAGAGCTATTGGGCATGCGACTTTGTATTGACATTGATCTTACGACCATAAGCAATTTGATTGCTACTTAAAAGCATATTCAACTAATAAAAGTGCACTACTCGAACTTTCAAGGAAAAAAGAAACTCCTCATATATATTAATGGTCAAGATTGTCTGCTCCCCAATGAGGGGCGTTTGGATGGTGCAAGTTGTATTTTTTTTTCTTTTTTGTTAAAATTATAAAGATCCCACCATATTATGGGGTTAGTGCATGATAAATACCTCCTAAATTTCTATTTGTGATAAAGACCCCTTAAACTTTCACTTTACGATAAATACATCTTTTGTTAGAGTTCAAAGATTTTTATTCAGTTTTTAATTTTTTTAATCCTCAAATTACACTTTTCTTATTTTGTTAAATGATTTATGATTCGATTAATTCTAAATATAGCATTGAAGTCCACTCAATTGCTCCAATAGATTCTTGCATGCATATTTCTGGTTAGATTCAATATTCAAACGAAATGGTGGAGGTTTATTTCTAATAGATATAAATTTATTAATTTATCATCTTCGTCCTCATAAATCAAGATTGAACCAAAGCAATTCTGAACAACCCCAAACCCGATGGGTTTGGGTTGCATTTGAAACTTTCCAACAATTGAGTCATGTTTCTGTGCGACCAATGACAACCATCTCAGCATTGTCCAACATACATGAAGACATCTGCACCAGCGCAGAAAGAAAGAGAGCAGCAATGGTGATTCTTCCATTCCACAAGCATTAGAGACCCAATAGTGCAATGGAGACAACACGAACGGACTTTAGGTGGGTCAACCAAAGGGTCCTTGATCCTGCTTTTTCGTTATGTTTGGTCTTTTCTGTAGCTGTGATTCAAGAACATTTTGAAAGTTAAGATACTGAATTGTCATATTTTAAAGTTTTGGGACCAAAGTGTCACTAGGCCCAAAGTATAGGGTACTAATTGGGAATTTTCCCTTTTTTTATGCAAATGAAACGAGTCTTGTTATTTTAGTTGGTTTCATTTGGAGATGGAGGTATTTTTGGTCAATTAGGGCTTAAGGCTATGTTTGGTTTGAAGGAAAAGAAAGGGAAATGTGTACATGGTTTGTATAGGTTTCCTTACTTTTCCCTTCCTTTCCTTACCTTTCTTTCAAACCAAACATAGCAAGAAAAAAGGGCAAGGAAAAGAAAAATAAGGAAAGTTTAGGTGGGCATTTTGATAATTTAATACATTTTGTCACTGCTTTAATTAATGTTTTCAAAACTAGACTGGACCGGATGGTCAGACCAAAAAAACCAAGAACTTGTTCCGTTTTACCCCAAAATCGTCTTTTGGCCAAAAACCGTTGATTTGGTTAGCAAACAACTGACTCAGGTGGTCGAACCATTCGAACCATCCAATGGTTTTTGTTCGTTTTTTTAATTTTTAATTTTTTTTTCAAAACAGACTGTTCATTCAGTTCAAACGGTCGGACCGTTTGACCCGGGAACCGGACCACTAAACGGTTTGTTGTTCAATTCAATTCTAAAAATCTTGGCTTTAATGGCTCGGGGGTATTTGTTGCAAAATAAAAGTTTAAGAGGTTTTTGTTGCAAATGAATGCTAGGGGGGTTTGTCATTTACCCTTTTTATTTGGGGGGGGTAGGATTGTTCACGGGTCGAGTTGGGTCGGTTTACTAAGATTTTTCCAACTGACCCGACCCTGTGTTAAGCAAAACCAACTTGGTAGGTTTGAATCGAGTTGGGTCAGTTTGGGTCGGTTTCGACTCTAAGTTCAACCATGCTTGAGAGTCAAATTGTATTAGAGATTGTGCTTGAGTTGAGGGGAAGTCAAATTATATTAGAGAAAGAAGACTGAAATTTGTATATTTCAAGAAACCTTCTAATTTAAGTAAAAAATGACACCTAATTATAATTGTAATTGGTTGCCTATTTGGTGTAAAAGACCATAGAAACTAGGATCCTTTGATTCTTTTCTTTAAACTTTTCCAAAAAAATTCCTTGTCTAGTTGTCTTACAATACTTGCCATTAATGTCATTCCTAACTAGAATACTAGAAATTAAGTTAGGTTGTAACTAGGATAGAAACAACTTAGTTAAGTAGGAACTAAGTAGGTTGTAACTACTAATTAGGAACTAACTACTAACTACTAAGTCGGTTTGGTTCAGGTCGGTTTCGGTTTTCACACATGAAAATCGAAACCAACCCGAACCATCAGTTTCTAATTTTTTACAACCCGAAACCGACCAGTATTGAAGAAAACCCGACCAAATCGGGTTGGGTCGGTCCAAGTTAGTCGGTTTGGTCAGGTTGAGTCTTCTTATGAACAGCCCTACGGGGGGTGAGATTTTTAATATGCCTACAATAGTAGAATGTTGAATCTTGTTTTTAAACCCACGGTTGATCTAGCAGTTTTTTGGCCCATTTGGCCCACAAACCATTTACTTACCAAAAAATCAATTGTTGGCAATTTCAGTATTGGGAGTGTAAAATGTATTGCTATTTACTTGGTTCAATCTAGAGAACCAAGTAAGTCGGTAGATTTAAAAGCCAATCCATATCATACATATGTACTGTTACGTTCAATATTTAACTACCTCCCTGGTCAGAAGATCATAAGTCAGGCCTCTACTCTCATTTTCTCTTTTTGCATTTTTAGTCATTTTCATTATTAATAAAAAAATTATTTGTCATGTTTATGTTTGTTTAATATAAAAAATATAATATTATATTAATTATTTTCAATATTAATAACAGTAATTCTTATTTATCATGTCTATTTTTTGTTTAATATAAATAAAAATGTATTATTAGAGATGCATCTAACTTTTCTCTATTTTTGTTTAAATTCATGATATCATGGATTGACCCATTAAAAACATTGTTCTAAAATTGCTATTATTTTGATTAAGATTGTAAGATTAATTTACATTATTGTAAACTTCTCAAAGATAATATACCTAGTTTATTCCTATAGATGTATTTATAATTAAGCTTTTGGGAGTGAATGGAGAAGAATTTATGAGACAAAACTATAACTTGTTGAATTTCTTTTAATCCAAGTACAAGAACAATCTACACCATGGTTTTTAAAACCGGACCGAAAAAAAACCAGGAATTGATCATCTGACCTGTTCTGTTTTTCCCCAAAACCGTTGATTTTTCAGCAAACCGCTGAATTGGTTGGTTAACCATTCAAACCGTTTTTTAAACTTCTAATTTTTTTTAGAACAGGCCGGTCGTTCAGGTTGAACGGTTGAACCATTCAAACCGATAACCGGACCCCTGACCAGTTCGATCACCGATTCAGTTTTAAAAATCATGACCCAACATTAAGGGGTCATAAAAACGAGCCTAGATCTCCTGCAAACAAAGACATTGTGCACACGGAATCCAACAGCACATTGAGAATATCTCTTGTAGATGTTTCTAAATTCATAAGTAGATGTTCCCAATGTTTGGTTGAATGCCCCTACTTGGAGAGTGCATGCAGAGCTTTGGCATGCAAGAGATCCCATTGTCATAGAAACAATCTTTTCATATTTTATATAGCACAATAAGCCCATAAGAATCATCATGGGGTATCTCTAAATATTAAGAAACCATCCAGTAAGCTACAAGTGAATTACTTGGTCCTTAATTAGATAGGACTTCCTCTGGCTAAACCAACCATTCAAGTAACTCAAGATCTATCTATCTATCTATTTATTCAAAACATAAAAGCACAAGTATCTATTGGCCTGTTTGGTTTGTGAAAATGGGGGTCTAGAATTGAAATCAAAATGATATATTCTAATTCTAACTGTTTGGTTGGGTGGAATCAGAATTTCATTCCTAATTTGGTAGAATGGTATTCTCCCATTTGAGAAAATGGCCATTCCTTCCCCCTCCCTTAGGAATGAAATTCCATTCCAACATATTCTAATTCCAATTCCAGTTCCCATCTGAGCCAAATAGGCTGTGGGATTCTAATTCCGACTCCAATTGCGAATCACATAGATTCTAAGAATGTTCCCCTTTTCACTAATTTCTCTAAGTTTTTTTTTTCTAGAAAAATCCCAAAATGGCAATATCACACTGTCAGGTAGAATCAAAATAGGATAGGAATATATCAATCTTTAGTCTTTTTATATTAGTTTTAAATTAAAAACTGGCACCTTTTTTATTTAAATAGCCTTCTAATAATGTGAAATTGTTTTGGTTATAGTCAATGATATTGTTGCCTCTTAAAGGTTGTGTTTGGTTGCAGTACAATTTTATTTGCACTAGTACAAAAGCATGAGAGTGCAAATGAAAATGCAAATTCTGGTTTAATTTTGTTTTGGGCCTTACTTTGTTCCGGTTCAGATCTTATTTTACTTCATTTGTACTTCAATCAAACAATATAAGGTAGAATTTGAAAAAAATAAATAAATGAAATCAAAATTTGCACAACAAAAAACAGCCTAAATAGCAATTTTCATCTTCTAATTGGATTTAATAAGTTCAATGAAAGTCTCATAGCATAAAGCCAACCTTAAGGATAACATTGTCATGCTAAGCCCTAAGCTACTCAATCCTAAATTGAGACTGGATCAACTGCCTAAACAGCTTCCAACATGGTCTACAGGGCCTCAGATCTGCTGCCCACCAGTTGATCCCAGGGAATATCTCCCTTGCCATTTATGGGGAGATGCTCCTAATACACACAAGGGTGTTCTGTGCTTAGAGATGTGGGAACAATTTGTGGGTAATAGATCTAAAGTGGGCCTGGGACTAGATCTAGTAGGCACAATATAGTAAGCAAGTTCAATGAGCACTTGATAAATATTCTGACAGGGGTTAAAAAATTTTCTTAGTGTTCATTGAACGTATTTACAATATACTACAATTCTGCCAGGAACTCTCATGTATATCTTACGGCGTTAAGTAAATAAAGCTGCTTTCTTTTGATTAAAAATAATACCGATACTCAGGGTTTTTTAATGGATTAAAAGATTAAAAAGCATCATTAATCTATTATACATTTATTTGTAAAGTATCAAACTAAAGTTATAAAAAAAAAATAAAAAAAAAAATATCATCCTAAAAGCATAATTGGTACCAAGAAATTAAGGCTCAGTTTGGAAGGAATATAAATATAAATATGTATAGTGCAAATATATACAAAATACAAGATTTTACATTTTACATATTTATATTTATACTCCTTCCAAACTGAACCTAAGTCTCAATTGTACCAATACTTTCAACCATAATTCAGATACAATTTTGGTAAAATACCTATTTGACTGAAAGTCTGAAACCCAAGAGGAGGTAGTTAAATAAGAATTAGCCGATAAGGGTAGCTTTTCGGCTCTAATAACAACAAAAATCGCATTCTAGAAACCCTATATAAAAAGACGAGATCTAAGGCTGTGTTTGGTTTATTGGAAAATAAGATTTATGAATTATTTAGGTTTTATTTGATTTTTCAGAAAGTAGGCAATTGGGATTTGGGAGTTAACCTTTGGATGATCAGTTATTCCCTTTATATAATAGATTGTTTGCATTGGCTATATCATTCATCTCCATCTCGACGTGGGAAAAGTAGGCAAATCTGTCTATATTGGCAATATTGCAATCTTTATATTGATTGAAAACTTCCAACTTTTTAATGAACTTAATCCCAAGAGAAAATGGCTTAAGTGGGCAGAATGGGATTAAAGCGTGATGAACTTACCCAAGTTTATGCCAGGCCGGAGTTTCTTGTTTAAAGCCCAAGAGCTGAGATCATCAGGAGACAGGCCATAGCCCACATAATCTACTTCATGGGCTGGTTTTCGAAGAGCCCAACCCATATATACAACCCACCCCACCTACTTTGAAATTTGAATTATTTAACTTGTCAATCTAAAAGTCTAAGGGAGTGTTTGGTACAGTGGTGTTGTGATGCGTTTGTATTTTGGGTTGATCAATATAAATTTGTGAGAGAATTTTTTTTACCTGAAATGTTTTGAAAATCCTCAAAAAAGAAGCTGATGAAAATCCCTTGGACTATTATAGATGGACATGAATCAGATGAGATCGGCTTCAGTCAGTCCAGGAACATCTCCGTACTTTTATGCTTTATTTCATGGAAAGATATTCCCAATGTAAAGGCTATAATGGGTGTCTGAATGGGTTTTGTACCAACTGAATCCGGTTTCGAATTGAATGCATCTCATCAATACCTTTGTTGGTCAAAAAGTCCAAACATTCATTTCCTTACACATACATTTTTCTCAAGGTTTTTAAAACTGAATTGAACAACGAACCGGTCAGGGGTCCGGTTCCCAGGTTGAACGGTCCAACCATTCGAACCAAAAAGAATGGTCCATTCTAACAAAAAAATAAAAGTTTAAAAAATTAATAAAAAACGGGCAAGCCATTAGACAGTTCGACGTCCAAATCAGTGGTTTATTAACTAAATCAACGGTTTTTGGCAAAATATCAATTCTAGGGGAAAACGGGCCTGACTAATTCCCAATTTTTTTAGTCTGACTGTCCGGTCCGGTCGATTTTGAAAACCATGATTTTTCTAATTGAAATGACACTTAGATGTGGCAACACGTATTTCTCACAAATTTACATTGACCAACCCAATACACTATTTCTTTCATCCGATTTCCAAAAGAAACCAATATACCCCTGCAACACAACGCCATTGTACCAAACATCCCCTTAACTCGTAAAATGCAGCTTGGACGAGCATGGGCAACCTAGGCCCAATCCTTAGAACTAGCATCCTGTCCTAATCTTAGAGCTATAATATCTCAGCTTGCCAACTCCTGAGCCCAATATTCTGGATAGATACGAGACCAATTTAAAGCCCAAGCTCAATAATTCACAATCTCATATTGGTCTGGGCCAGGTTAGGGGGTCCTACCGTCCTAGGTCTTGAGACAAAGGACTTTGTAGATGACTACAGGACCCTCGTAAATTTACCCTCTCCTAAACGGCCGAACATTTCAGAACCATCAATATAGCGGATATACCTGAAACAGTATTAAAATCAGATGTTTATAATCATCGGATTTGCTCATTGTCGTTAAGAGAATGCTAAACCTAGCTAAAACCAATTGTCAAAGATTAAAATATTGATATACTTGATTCCCTAAGTAGGTATCGATAAGGGTGTCAATGGACCGGTTTTAGATTGGACCCCGTCCAGTCCAAAATTAATTTGGACGGATTGGACGAATCAACAATATATATTGGATTGGACCAATCCGGTCCAAAATATTTAGTAGATTGGATTGGACCTGATCCATCCGTAATAAATTTATATTGGATTGGGTTAGATTAAGCCAATATCTGGTCCATTGATATAAGATAAGAATATAGGTGTCAATGGACCATTGATATAAGACTGGATCGGACTTGGTCCATTTATAATGGACTCACATTGGACTGGATCGGATTGGACCAAATCCAGTCCAATTGACACCCCTATCAGTGCATATTAATATGATTGATACCCATTTTTTATTTTACTTGTTTAATTTTATAGGCATTAGAGGGTCCCATCCAATATTTTAAAGTAGATATTTAAAAAACGGTTGTGTTGGTATATAGGAATGGTAATGGGGCGGGGATCATATTCCCTGTCCCCGACCCCAATTATGAAATTAACCCTCGTCCCCATCCCCGATCCCCATCAGGGATAAAACTTGTCCTCCATCCCCGATCCACGACGGAGATGGATTCCCCGTGGGAGCCCGAATCCCCGAAATTTTTTAGATAACAATATTTATTTAAAAAATAAGTTTACTTAAAATAAATAAAAAATTTTAATTATAAAAAATTTTTAAATATGTTTTGATATATATGTATATAATAATATATATTTAATATATATAATATAAATTATATAATAATATATATACATAATCGGAGTCGGGGAAATCAGGTCCCTGTCGGGGATGGAGAAAATTGCCATCCCTATTGATATATTCATACATCCAATATGGGATGTATTGTATCAATATTTTAATCATTGATTGTAGGAATTGCATCCCATTTAATAAGAAATTTGCATAGCCATCACTCAATATTGGTCTCAGCTATTTGGGGTTTTGGAGACAATATCTGCTGAAAGCAAAAAAAGTGTGCAAACATGCTGAGAATAGGGCATCTAGTCTCACACCAAGAACAACTCCTTATGAATTCTAGTACAAGTATGGGAGATATTCCCAATATGCGGCCGGATGCTGTCACACACTTTTCACTTATAACAGATTTCAATTGAGGGTTTTGTGAGGAGACTCAATACAAACCTAACATGGGATTTCTTATACTCAAACCTCCATTTTCATGCTTCCTTAGCATGGGATTTTACCATTGCACTGAGTAATAGTCCCTTCCGAGACACATAATAGCTCAAATCCGGAGCAGGTTAAACTTAGAATTTACACTATTATATTTCCTCTCAAGTCAGATTGCCTAAGAGGTAACCAATGATATTCATTGTCCAATTAAATCATTAAAAAGCAGATGTCTCTAGTTTTGTGTTCATGTTGATTTTGGCTTCATCTATTAAATAGAACTTATATAGTGTTTTGTTCTACGAGTTAAAATTAGGGGGTGCAATTTGGGTCAGGTTGGGTTGGGAATATGTAATTGAAATTCTTCAAATTGGGCAACCCAACTTGCGACCCTGTTCGGCCGTTTTTACAGCAAAAACAAAAAGAATTGCAACCCTGTTCAATATATGGTACATTTGGCAAGATAGTGTTTGGCATAGTTGCTTTCTTTCCATTGCATATTGACTATGTTTCTACCATAAGGCCATTTGGTAAAGGCAATGATGTTGTGGTGTTTGGTGTCTTTTTTCTTGTTTTTAAAAAGACTTTGTTGCAATTAAGATCTGACAACTCAGGAAAAAAGTATTCTGCTTTTTTACTTCCAATGCAGCATGATAGAAGGGGCCATTGTTTTAATTAGGGGTGAGCAAAAAAACCGATCGAAAATGAATTGAAAAATCAGTTAATCGAACAGTTGGTTCGGTTTCAGTTTGATATTCTTAAAAAACTGATAGTTTCTGTTAGCCATTTAATAAAATCGGTGGTTAACCAAACAAACTGGTATATATAAAGTAATCTATATTTATATAATATTTATATATATTATATATTATTATTTTTTATTTTTATTTTTTGAAAATCAGAAATACACTTTTGGTAGTAAACTTTTCAGACTTTCTCTTTGAAAGTTTCAAAAAGAGCTTTGAAAATAAAAAATGGAAAGTTTCAAAGAGAAACTTTAAAAGTTTCAAGGAGAAAGAGAAATTTTCGGCCTTGCTAGAGTGCCAAACTGAAGACTGTCAATCTCTTAGTCTTGAAAATCGAGAAGTTTCAAGCTTTAGCCCTTTCTTCTCTTTTGTCTCGATGGTTTTCTTTCCACCAGCAGTTTCTTCGAATCACACTCTCAGTCCCTCACAATATCACTCTCAGTTTCTTCCCCAACAGACCAACGGCCTCCAGTGCTCTACCCTCCGACTGAATCACCGACAGTTGGCGTCTCCTCTTAGATTCAGCCTTCACTCTCTTGGACTGGTATCTGGCGTCTTCTCTCGAATATGAAATCTCAATCTCTCATCTCTCAGTCTCTCTCTCTCATTCAACACTCACTCGACACTCAGACTCACTGATCTCTCTCAATCTCTTCTCTCTCAGTCTCTTCTCTCTCAATCTCAGTCACTCATCTCTCTCACTCTCAGTTCACAGTTTGTTCGCTCTCTTCAGACCATCGACAAGGAAGGTTCCCCCCATTTTTATAATATTCAGGGCATAAAAAACTGAAAAACTGAACCATAATTAACCGGTTGCATCGATTTGGTTTCGATAAATTGAAAAATCGAACAGTTTGATTTGGTCTAGAAAATAACCCCACGATTCGGTTAACCGAACCGTGAGCACCCCTAGTTTCAATCATCCTTTCACATGTTGTTACATTTTCTATTGTACATGAATGAATGGACCTTACACCCAAGGTTCAAAGTATCAATACTTATCGTGGCATAACATATTAACATGTGTATTGATTTTCAAGCTCATCATAAATTAATAAATTCTTTTGGGTACTTCAATTGTTTTATATGTTAAATACTGATCAAACCAAAATAAATAAATAATATATTAACTGACAAAAATTCTTGATAAACTAATTTTTTCATATTGAGAGTATTCATATTTTGAATCTTTGTTTCATTAAAAACGTGTTTTTAGGGTCTGTTTGGTTCATAATCAGAATTGGAATTAAAATAAGCTGGATTGGGATTTCATTCCCAAGGGAGGGGGCATTCCTTCAAATGAGGGAATGTCATTCCAGTAGGAATGGGAATAGGATTCCAATTCTACCCAACCATACAGTTAAGAATCGGAATGGGCCCTTAGTTTTTATTCCAATTCTAGACCCCTATTCTCATGAACCAAATGGGCCCTAGTTTTTACTTCTTTTTTTGTGTGTGTGTGAAAATGCTGATGCAGCAAGTTCTTTAGACTCAGTTTGGAAAGAGTATAAATACAAATATATACAAAATACAAGGTTTTGACTCGACACATTTGTATTTTTCCAAACTGAACCGTAGGTTGTGTTTGGTTGCAGTGCAATTTTATTTGCACTAGTACAAATGATAAAAATGCAAATTCTCATTTAATTTTGTTTTGGATTTTACTTTATTTTGATTCATGTGTTATTTACTTTATTTATACTGCAATAAAATAAAATAAGCTAAAATTTGAAACAAAAATAAGTGAGAATTTACACTCAAATCTTTTGTACTGCCATAGTTTTGCATTAGTGCAAATTTATTTGCATCACAACCAAACACAGCCTTAAGCATAAGAGAAAGTGCAAGTCATGCCGTGTTGGATCGGGTTGACTAGCCTATCTAAGATCTTTCAAACTTGACTAACCCAACCAGGCCTCCTCATCAAACCCAAGCTCAGCCTGATTTAACAAGCCAGGAGGGAAGAACAGTCCAGTAAATGGTTTTCCTATCATATACTTTCATAATTTGAACAATGGCATGTTTAGCCCTATTAAGGGATCTATTAACATGAACAGAAGTTACAGAAGAGAAATTGGCTGATAAAGGTCCAGATTTGATACAAAATATAGTTAAAATCCCTGGAGATAGAAGATATATAATCTATTGATTGCATTTGTGGGTAACATGGAATCAGATTCATAGTCATATTCAATATGTATATGATCCTAATTCCACTACTCTTTAGGTTGCATTTGGTTTGAAAGAAAAAGGTAGGGAAACCATTCAAACCTTGTAGACAAGTTCCAAAACTTTTACAATCATGATAATAATGTAAAATGACTAGAGACAAGTTTGGTAAGAGTCAAAGATGGTTCTTATGCCCCAAGGAGAAGAGAACCAAACACTTCTAGCATAAAAACATTGGTATAAAACATGCAAAAGATTCTCCTTCTGACTACCACAAAATAGAACACAAATAGAGAAAGCAATAAAACCTCTAGACAATAAAACGTTAGAGGTTCCAACTTCCAACCCATTTATCTTTCTGGCACCTTCAATTTCCAAACTTGTTTTTTTTTGATAGAAAAGGTAGAATTATCCAAAGATAAGCCCTATGAACCCATTTGTCTTTTCTAGCACCTTCAAGTTCCAACACATTATTATTATTATTATTATTATTATTATTATTATTATTATTATTATTATATTTTATACTTATTTTATATTATTTTTAATAATGTTATATGATATTTTTATATATTTTTCATTTTTATTATTGTTTTATTAATATCTTTTATTTTTTTACATTTTTATTATATTTATAATATTTTTTACTATTTTATCTTTTTAATTTTATTTTATTCTGTGATATTATTTATTAACCTTTTTATTATTTTTAATATTTTATTGTATCAATTCACAATATTTTATCTTTTCTATTATTTTATAATATTCTCAATAAAATGCACAAATTTCAAATGTCACAACATTTGGATTATCAAACAACTCTATTATATTCAGATGTCTGTAAAAGCAGAAAAGTACTTTTTCATTAAATACTTTTAAAACTCTTTTAAAAGACCTTTTATGTTTTAGATTTCAGACTTCAGATTATCAAACGCCACCTTAGACCTGGTCCGAAACTCCAAATTACTTTATTTCCTAAATCCTCATTAAAATATGAACTTTCATGCAGAAGTTTTCTTCTATCCTAACAACCATCCAGCATCCACTTCAGAGTTCAGAAATCAAACAATTGATAGTCAGAGCCATTTGATTTAGAAAATTCAGAATTATTGGTTTGTTTTTTTTTTTTTTTGGGTAGGCAAATTCAGAGCTGGCTTTAGGTTGGTTCAGGTGATCAGGTCCAACCCAACCTAACCCGCCCAGGTTGCACAACCCTAATTATTAATTTATTACACACATGGACATGGGAGTGTTGTTCAAAATTCAAAAAAGATAATATAATTATAAACTGAGAAATCTCATGCAAATGGCAGTCTTTAAACCATCCACGAATTCACCATGTCAGCTTTCTAACATGGCTCGTGCCACGAGAACACTTTTTGAGTGATTAACAATGATAATGACCAAAATTGCCACGTGGCTAAAAGGTAATCAATAATAATTGCCACGTGTTTCTCTGCGTTCTCCAGGTAAGCAATATGAACCACCCATGACCCAACTACAAAACAAAACTTTTCGTGTACCATCCAAGGGGGCTATAGGCCTTTGCCTGTGAAAATCAGGTTCTGATCCTGTTTGCAGACCCATTTCCAGGTACATCCAGATCCAGCTCTAGATATGGCCCACTATTCAAGCAATCAAGAACTTTTTTTTTAAAGCGCAACCCGGAAACCTTGATGAGTGGGTCAATACACTATAATCGGGTCGGATCAAGCCACATGCAAAATAATGAGATTATGTAAATGTTAGATTCGACACCGAATGAAACTCGACATATTGGATTCAGGACAGATTTTGATTTAATCGAGTCCACTAAAAATTTTAAAATATTATAATAATATTCAATTGGATTTTAATTTGATTAATGGGTTAAATCCACATCTGTTCTAATTATTAATCGGATGCAATTTCTAACATCAACATTCGGATCAGGTATGTCGAATCCGGTTTTGGACTTTTCCGAGTTTATAGCCTTCTAAATCGTAAGGCAAATAAATGTTTTTTTTTTTTTTTTATTTGTTAATTTATATAAAATAATTGTAATAAATAAATAATTTCCGAAATAATTTTCTTTTAATTTATGACTTTATAAGTTATTTAAGAGTTCCACCCCCCAAAAAAAAGTTATTTAAGAGAAACGCCGAAAGAACTAATCGTTTTCTGGTGTTTCCTGTAATTATTTTCAAGGAAATAATTCGTTTTCATTTTTACGTGAAAACAGACACGGCAAAGTAACAAAGAGAAGGAAAATGAAGGAAGAGAACACGGAATAAGGGGAGAGAGAGAGAGAGAGATTCAAAAGGGCAGCGCAGGCATTCCTCCACCACCACCGTCACCTTGGTGCCACCCCCGGAAGCCCCAGAGGACGAGGACTTACACCCACAATAGCCCTTTAACAGCCGTCGATCGATTCTCTCCTCCCTCTTTGATCTTCACATTCCCATTGTATCTTCTATTCTTTCCACCTTCATCTCAATCACATCACCTGAGATCGACTGTGGCTGCACAAATCCTCAACCCTGTTTCGTCCTAATTCGCTGCGAACAACAAAAACCTCTGCTTTTGGATCCTCTCTTTCCAGCTCAATTACGCCCGGATCTGGGGAAACAGGAATAAACTAACAAATCATGGATGAGTTTCCTGGTCTGTTGGCGAGAGATTTTGGGTTCAGACCGCAGGGCAAATCGGCTCCAATGGCGGCATCCAAGGGAACTGGGAGCCTCGGAAGTGGTGGAACCCTAAATTTTGGGATCGGATCGGGGGGTGACATTAGATCCTCCTCATTTACGTCTCGGTCGAAATCCGGATGGAATTCGAATTCCGTTGGTGGGTCTTTCCTTGATGATCATGATGGTCTCTTTAGGCCTTCTGGGAATCAGAAAACCCAAGATTCTGGTGGTTTAGGGGGTTACGATGATGTCTTCGGTGGCCCTCCCAAGTACACCAATCGGTCGGACAGTCGTGGTGGTGCCTCTTCTGCTTCTACGTTTGATTATGATTCAATCTTTCAGGGATCAAAGGATTCTGGTTCAAAGTCTTCATCTTTACCCGTTTTTGATAAGCCTGTGTATGATGATGATATGTTCAACGGGTTACCGGGGACGAAGAGCTCGTCTTCTGTCAAGTATGATGATGTGTTCTCTTCGATGTCGTCGCCTCCTAAGCAGACTGCATTTGATGACTTGCTGGGAAATTTGACTGGAAAGGAGCCAGAATTCAAGAGCTCCAGTGGAAAGAGATCGGGAAAAGTGGAGAAGGATTTGCCTGGTTTTGATGATTTAATACCTGGGTTTGGTGGGAGCAGCCCCTCGAATAACAGGTGTGGTCTGGGTCAATTGACTCAATTTTCAAGTTAACAAATCGATGATCCTTTTAAGATTTATGAATTCTGTTGTTTTTTCCTAGTGAGTGTAGTTTATTGCACGGTTGCACCAATTCTGTTATTGATCCCACTTACAGGATTAGAATTCCATTTGGTTGGTTTGGTATCTTGGGGTGAATGCCCGGTTTGCATTATTATATAAAACGCAGGATTCTGGGGTCACAACACACTGGTTCACAAATTATTCGACTTACCTAGTTCTGAATCCATATTTGAAAACATCAATGTAACTAAGATCCTTGTTGGAATCTGGATCGAGTAATTTCTAATAGAAATATATAGATATATGAGGTTCACCTGAATTTTGTTTTTTTGTTCTTTTGTTTTTTTGTTTTTTTGTTTTTTTTACCTTGTTTGGTCATTTAGAACAAATAAATACTTATTCATGCTGACACTTGAAGTTGAGTGCATGTCTTTAATTTCATTTCATAGTATTGTTTAGAAGCAACTTAATATTGCTGGAATTGAACAATATCACAAAACTATTACTTCAACAGTAATATGATCTCAGGAGTTACACAACCACATAAGTTTTTGTTCTCATCGCTTTTGTTCTTCTCCATGGTCATATTGGTTCATTTATACTCCTTGGGTTACTGGTTATTTTTTCATTCACATCACTGTAAAAGAAAAGATTTTCTCATCAACTGTTTATGACGTCTTACAAGAGAACCATTCTTTTCCTCTTGCTTGTGTGCGGGTTTCTAACCCTTCCCCACCCTTGTCTCTTCCTTTGTCTTTTTGCTCTATTCTTGTTATTTTCCTGTATCTATCCCATGGATAGATGATGATGAATTGAGATCATCTTTGACTGCTGATGTTGTTGAGTGGTTTTTTTTCTATATTGCAAAAGGGGCAATATAATATCATTAAGGCTACAAAAGAAGATTATACATATCGTATGTGGTCTAGTGATATTGTCTTGCTTCTGGTTCTGGTTTGGTGAAAGCTTTGCTTGTAGAGGTTGTTGGAATCCCTCAAGTAGTGATAGAGGTTATTCATCCAAGACAGTGGGAACACCATATAAGTTTTGATGTTGCTAGAATAGGTTTGGAATCCCTCAAGTGGTGATAGAGGTTATTCATCCAAGACAGCAGGAACACCATATAAGTTTTGGTGTTGCTAGAGTAGGTTCGGAATCCCTTTTCCTCCGGTTCTCACCAATCAATGATTTGTGATTCTGATATCTTTAGTGAACAATGGTCGTGTCCTGTTTTTGATCAGTTGATGCCCATGCTAGCTATCTGTTTCAACCCGTTTGGAAGGCTCCTTGGAGATGGTGTCAAATGGAGGATCACCCTGGAGTATTAACGTTTTCATTTTATCAAACACCAAAGGAAATTGTTGCGACTGATGCCAGAGCAGTAAAGGAGGAGTGCTTTGATTTGTCCAGTGTTCTTTGCAACATAGTGATGGGATTTTTTTGGGTGAGCCTCCGATGCATGCTCTATTGGTTTCGTTTATTGGTGGCATGATTTTAGGCACTATTTGAGCTCCTATAATCAATGTTTTTGATGTGGTTATTGGACATTTATGGGAGCTTATCCTTTAGAACATTGACAGTTTGTATCTTTTATGTGGGGTTATGGTTGGATGGGCATTCCAACTACCCTAATGACAGCCTTGTTCAGGATATTTTCTTTTGGATTTGAGGTAGTGAAGTACAGTTTTGTAGGAGAAGGTTTTGGGCTTCCCCTTCATCTACATAAGCTATTTTTTATTCATTTAGTGTTGTTAGATGGTGGGCCTTGGTGCAACGTGGGTTGCTCAATTATGACCTGGGTGATCAGGATTCAAATCTTGGAAAGGAACCTCTCTGTGTATCTGCAAGGGTAAGGCTGCATACATTTGTCCCATCCCAGACCCTAAATTGGCAGGAGCCTCATGCACTGGGCTGCCCTTTTATATATAGCTTGGTGATTCTTTTTTTGGTAACTTGGCATCTCAGGATTTTGTTGAGGAAATTTCATTAAATAGAAAAAGAATACAGAAGAAAGATGATAAGATATCACCCGAGAAGGGACACAACCACTGAAACCAACATTCAGACCTCAAAATCCCCTTAACAATTCAAAATTACAGCACAACTCACAAGCAGAAAGACACAACATACCAGACTGGCTCTTGGGGACTAGCTCATTACCTGTTCGAGGCCAGAGACATTCTGAACACCTTGTCTGTAAATCTAATCTGGATTCCCAGAGAACTAAATACTACAGCTGATGGTTTGGTTAAATTGGGTACCTTAAGGGAAAATCTGTATAGTGAAAGAAGTTTGCCTTTGCAATTTCTTTTTGCTGGTTTTATTGTAGTATGTATATCTCCTCATGTACCTCTCCTTTTTTTTTTTTTAATTACTATCAGTAAACTCTTCTTCTTCAAAAAAAAAAAAAAAAAAAAACAGACTAAAGCAAACACCAAAGGAGAACCCCCAAATGCCCCCATATCCTTAAGAACCCCCAACCTAACACCTGACCATGGACAGACCACTACTTGCAAAAAACGAGCCTCAATCTTCTTCCACAAACACATCCTCCTGGCCTGTATCATCCCCGTACCATACCTCACCTCCTTCCATAGAAACTTCTTTAATCAACTTTTCTGCCCTACTTTCAAACTCCTCAAAGGTCCTAGCAAACTTTTCACCACCCCAGAAAAACAGATTGAGATTTTACCAACTGTGACCTCTCTTTCCACTAATTTCTGAAGAGGCGCACATCCTAAAATGCCGTCCTTTTCTTCATTACTTTGCAACATCAACTTCTTGTCAAATTCAAGACCATCAACACTCACCTTGTTGTCCTGTTGCTCCTTCCTGAATGGAAGTCCGATCTGAACCTGCTTCGTTGTTCCCCTACGATCATTGCCAGATGGCAAATTGCCTGTCGGACTTTTTCTCCTATAAACCCATTTGTAGTTTTTTGTAGGTCATGTCCCCACTAGACGAAGCTTCAACCTAGAAAATATTTTCGTCACATGCACACCATTAGGATTTCTTGAGCCACAGAATTTCTTACTGATGGTCCCATCAAATGACTCATCAATCTTCTCTTTGACCTTGCTTCTTCGACCCAAGTCAACACCCAACCTTCCAATTTTCACCTCTTCAAAACAAAGATAGTCACCAGCATGACTCACATCCTAACAATCCTCACTGCCACCTATGCCTATAGCCCTCTTTTCTCCAGTTTCACCTCCACTCCCACTTCAGCATCGCCATTGAGCAGTAATTCGTTATTTGTGTTCTGAGTGATCACCATGGCACTAATGGATTTTTTGGTACCTAGAGGGAGATAGTTCCTTACTTGGTGTAGGCATTAACTCTTCTTTATAATTTGTGGTTTGCTAAAGAGCTTTACTACATATTCATCAAATGGAAGGAGGCTCAAGTGATGTTTTAGGGGGCTGACAAGAATCAGTTGCTGTTTAGGTCATGCTATTTGAGATCTCAGAGCCTTAGCTAATTTTTTTTTCGATCAGTAACAGAAAGCTTTCATTAAATTATAAAGAAGATTAAAATACAAAGGTGGGGGGAGGTAAACACTCTTACCACCCCCCCATTAATCTTGTTCATAGGCTCAGAGCCTAAGCTAATGCCTAGAACAGTTTGTTGATTTTTGCTGGAGGAGGCAAACCAGTTTGTGTATGAGTCTTCCAATTGGTCATGCCTTTTAAAGAATCCTCTTGGACTATTTTTGTGTTTGAACCTTCTTTTATTTTATGATCTTTTGTATTTTCTGTTTTTTACTTACTAAATTCTTTATCTGTCCAAAAAAAGGATAAAAAGAAAAAGAAAAAAGAAGTAAATAAATTTATTCCCTTTGCCTTTTATGCTTGCTTTGCATCCAACCCCCACTAAAAAAGAACAAGAAAAGAAAAAAACTTCATAGATATGGTACACGTCATCACTTCTTACCACTTATCAAAAAAAAAATCAGTCTTACAAGCAGTATTTTAAAAGGCGTGGGAAGCGTACGCCTGGAGGTCCAGGCGAGGCGCCCCCAAAACGCTCTGAGGCATATGCCAGAGGCACTGAGCCGTTGATACCTCTGGAAAAGAAAGGGAAGGGAAGGGAAGAAAAGATAAGGGGAAGGAAAGTGGCCGGGGGCAAAGCTCCCGGGCCCCCTTGGCTGGGGGGCTTCGCCCCCCAGACCCTCCAGCCCCCCTTCCTCCTTATCCCACTCCTCTTAAGGAGGCTTATGCCTCCTTGTGTTTGGGAGGCTTATGACTCTTACATTTTGAACTACGCCTCATGCCTCTAGGTAGTGGAATGCCTTGCGTCACACCTCCACATTTTAAAACATTTCTTACAAGTAAGTTAGAATTCTATTTAGCATCTATTCATTTTATCACTTGAGGTGCTGCCACTCTTGCTACTTTCTAGATGACTTTCAACCTGCCTTATATCCATTTTTGAAGCTTGCCAGTGAGCCATGTGTTCCAAGAAGCTTCCATGTTTGTGTGTGGTTTTATTGGTTAAATGTTTATCATAGGTCTGGTCTTTTTTCTGTTTGAATATCTTATTATATGGTTGCTCAGATACATTAAAGAGTGAATTGATATTTTAGTCTCAACAGCATCATATTTTCTGTTCAGGGGAACTTCGAAGGCCAGTCAGCGTCAGCAGTCTACTGTTCCTTCAAGTAAATCAACTGCCAGTATGATGGAAGACCCCTTTGTAGTTTTAGAATCAACTTCTACTACAGCTTACTCATCCTCAGACATGTTTACTGATCCATTGGAGCACATGAGTAAGACTAGTAATTCTGGAAGCACAAAGATTGATCCTTCTATTGGCAGGGGAGTATTTGATGATATGGATCCTCTTAATGGGCTGGGGAAATCAGTGCCATCATTTTCATCTGAGATGAATAATGTAGCAAATGATAAAATCCCTATAAAGACAGGATCAAATATGACTGCTAGACATACTTCAGCTGGCAAAGAACCAACTGAAAAGCCTTCAGCAAAGGTTTCCAACAACACCTCCCAAAAGAAGGTTTCTGTCGATAATTATCAGGATTCTCATCAAACCCTATTTGACATGCCTACTGCATCATCAGACTCTCAGAAGCCAAGTTCTCATTCTTCACATGTACATACTAATTCCAATGACAAAAGTCAGGTAGATATGTCTCCACGATCTGAAGAAAATATGGAAGCAGCTGATGATATATGGCTCACTGTCTCTGAGGTTCCTCTTTTCACACAACCAACAAGTGCTCCACCACCCTCAAGGCCCCCTCCTCCTAGACCAGCTCAAGCTTCAAAGACAGATAGAGGTTCATTTACTGCTGTAAATACAAAAAAGAAGGTTAATGAGTCTTATTTCCCAAATTCTGCTCAAAACTTCCAAAGTAATGTCCCTGATTCAGTGAAGAATCAAGGTGTATCTTCAATAGATGAACTTGAAGATTTTGCCATGGGCAGGCCTCGAAGTAATGCTGATGAGAATGTAGATGTTTTTTCCAGTGAAGAAGACATGGAGAGAAATTCAGCTGCAGCTGCTATGAAAGAGGCTGTGGATAGAGCTGAGGCAAAATTTAAACATGCTAGAGAAGTAAGGGAGAGAGGATTTGCAAAGGCTAGAAGTAGAGAAGCTGCACATCTGGAGAAAGATGAAGCATATGAACGCGAACAGAGGGAAAGAGAGGAGAAAGAGCGAGAACTGAGAGATCGTGAACGGGAACAGAAGGAAAGAGAGGAGAAAGAGAGAGAACAAAGGAGACTAGAGAGGGAAAGGGAGAGACAACGGGAGATTGAGAGGGCCGCAGTTCTAAGGGCACAAGCAGAAGCACGTGAAAGGGCAGCAGCAGAAGCAAGGGAAAGAGCAGAAAAGGCAGCTGCTGAAGCTCGCCTAAAAGCTGAAAGGGCTGCTGTTGAAAAGGCTAATCAGGAAGCACGTGGGCGTGCTGAGCGAGCTGCAGTGCAGAGAGCACAAGCTGAAGCACGCGAAAGGGCAGCAGTGGAAGCCAGAGAAAGAGCAGAAAAGGCAGCCATTGCAAGGGCAGAAGCAGAAGCACGAGTTAGAGCAGAACGAGCTGCTGTTGAAAGGGCTTCTGCAGAGGCTCGTGAAAGGGCTGCAGCAGCAGCAGCAGCTGCTGCTGCAAGGGAGAATCAGCAAAAGAATGGAAATGATCTGGAATCCTTTTTCAGTATGAGTGCTCGAGCAAACAGTGCTCCAAGGCCAAGGCCTACCACTTCGGTGAGAAGATGTAGTTGTCACATTACAGTCTTATTCTGAATATTGTTGCAAAGCTGACAGATGATATAATTTACTTACTGTATGTTTTAGGACCCTGTTTTTGATACCCAATTCCAAAACAAGGGAGGGCCAGATGGAACACGAAAGACATCATTTACTTCGTCCAGCATGAGGAAGGCATCTTCCACTACAAATATTGTTGATGATCTTACTTCGATTTTTGGAGGTAATTTTGATATTGATATGTGAATTTCACTTGTAAGATTAAGATTCTTCCTGGACATCGTGAATTTCACTTGTAAGATTTAAGATTCTTCCTAGACATCATGTCTCACTATTATAATTGGTTCAACTATTTTTGCTTGGAACAGGTTCCCCATCATCTGGGGAATTTCAGGAAATTGAAGGTGAAAGTGAGGAAAGACGAAAAGCCAGATGGGAACGCCACCAAAGGACTCAGGAGCGCGCTGTATGGGCTTTTTACCTTTCTAATTTTGGATATTTTGTTACTGTCCTCATAATTGATGGATAGCAAGATACATGTTCTTTACATGCTATAAAAGTATTCATTTCTGACTTTGATCTGTGTCTTTTTTTGAATTGTGATAAGACTGGAGGTTTTAATTATTTAGCTTTTTTGTTCAGGCAAAAGCACTAGCTGAGAAAAATCAGCGTGACCTTCAAACCCAAAGGGAGCAGGCAGAGAGACATGTAAGTCTTGCACATATGAAATTATTGTATGGTATCATGGGGATTAAGTATGATTTGGCTCCGCAAATTTTGAATTGGCTCAAAATCTTTATTCAGTTTTCTGTTATTTCTGAAATTACTCTTATGGTAAATTTATATATTTGTTTTGGATGTTGGCTTTGGGATGATCCTCTTTCTATTATCATTTTTATTGGGTTTAAATTTCTTGGTTTAACAAGTAAGTTGCTTTCTTTGCATTCATTGCCAAATTATTTTATCTTAATTTGTTTCAGAGGATTGCTGAAACACTGGATGTTGAAATAAAGCGTTGGGCTGCAGGGAAGGAGGGCAATTTACGTGCTTTGCTGTCAACATTACAATATGTAAGTTTCTTGTATTCTATATTTACTTCTTTTCTCATTAAATTGGATGCTTGCTAAGTGATTGTGGGAGTGGATTTGTGAATTTCTATTAATGTTCTGTTGTCATTCTTCTTGTTATTTTCTGACAACTCATTGGTTGGGATTTTCTAGAGTCATCCAACATGAAATCATAGTTTTTTTTAGATAAGTTCAACAGGAAACCATAGTACATATCATTGTTTCTCTCTATTGTGTATTGAACACTGAAAAGTTTTATTTGGTGAAGGTTGTGTAAGAAGCAAGCCTGCATTTGTTATAAGCATAATTGGAGGGCCCGTTCCCAGGTCGAACAGTTTGACCGTTCGAATCGAACGGATGGCCCGTTCTGGCAAAAAAATAAAAAATAAAAACGGCCAAACCGTTGGATAGTTCGAATGGTTCGACTGCCCGGGTCAGCGGTTTGCTGACCAAATCAACGGTTTTTGGTGAAATAACGGCTTTGGGGTAAAATCTCCCAGTTTTTCCAGTCCGACCGCCCGGTCCATTCTGGTTTTGAAAACCATGCAGCATATAACTAATACTAGTATATAGTATACTACATCACTCTCCCTCAAGTTGGGGCGTAAAATGTCAATCATCCCCAACTTGTCACAAATTATAATTCTGCAAGGAGTTTAATCCCTTAATATAAACATCTACAAGTTATTCTTCCGAGCTAATGTATGGAGTGCACACTTCTCCTTTCTCAAGTTTCTCCCTAATAAAATGTTTGTCAACTTCAATGTACTTGGTTCTATCATGGAGAACTGTATTGTCTACAATGTTGATAGCAGCTTTATTGTGACAATAGAGTGACATAGGGTCATCAAGGTGAAAACCCAATTGACCTAATAGGTTCTTGATCCACAGTAGCTCAACAGCTTCATGTGACATGGCTCTATATTCTGCTTCTGCACTAGATCTGGCTACCACATTCCGTTTCTTACTTCTCCAAGTAACAAGATTTCCTCCTACAAAGGTACAATCAAGGTTCAAAGTATCGATACGATACACCCCGTATTGGGCATATCGTATCATATCTTTTGGTCTTGATACACCTATTTACAGTTGTTTCGGGACCCTCATTTATTTTAGTAAAAAAACACTTAAAAAGCATCTTCAAAAATCAAATTTTGAACAAGAAAACTAAAAAAAACACATTGAGCGGTGATTTTTTAGTACTGATACACCCCTGTTGATACACAGGCGCATATCAATACTTTGAACCTTGGATACAGTAGCCACTAGTGGATTTCCTGTCATCCAAAGAGCCGATCCAATCAACATCAGTGTAAACCTCAACTTTCATGTGAACATGCTTCTTGAAAAGAAGACCTGTCCCTGGGAATTTCTTTAGATATCTAAGCACCATGTCTGCTGCTTCTAAGTGTACTGCCTTGAGAGCATGCATGAACTGGCTGAGAACTTCCACGGCATATGCAATGTCGGGCCTAGTCATAGATAAATAGAGAAGTCTACCCACAAGTCTTTGGTACTGTTTTGGATCTTTCAAGAGCTCACCATTACAATCCCCAAGTTTGTGATTCACATCTATAGGAATATCAGCTGGTTTGGCTCCAAGTTTTCCTATATTTTTTAGGAGATCTAGGGTGTACTTCCTTTGGGAAATGAAGATACCGTGTTGAGAGCGGGTGGCTTCAATTCCAAGGAAGTAACACAATGGTCCTAGATCCTTCACTTCAAACTATGTAGCCAGAAACTTCTTTAACCTTTGTACCTTTGAGACCCAATCACTAGTGATAACAATGTCATCCACATAAACAGTCAAGGCTGCTGTTCTCCCTTGTTCCTTATTTACAAAGAGAGTGTGATTAGATTGGCACTGCTTAAACCCCATAGTTGCACTGCCTGGGAATCTACTAAGCCAAGCCCTCGGTGACAGTTTTAGGCCATATAAGGATTTCTTCAATTTGCAGACTTTCTGTTCACTG
The DNA here is from genome assembly GCF_000365185.1 of Nelumbo nucifera. The sequence goes on along the minus strand of NW_010729136.1, from coordinate 204,798 downwards.
CCCTTGGCACTAAAGCCAGGAGGTTTATACTTCACCCTCTAAATCACCATCAAGAAGGCATTTTTAATGTCTAGTTGATGAAACTCCCAGTCAAGATTTTCTATTGAAGAGAGAAGAACCCAGATAGAATTCATTTTTGCCACTAGAGCAAAAGTCTCAGCATAATCAACCTCATACACCTGTGTAAAACCTTTTGCTACCAACCTAGCCTTGTATCTCTCAATTGTGCCATCTGTCCCCTTGTACCATATTTTCAGCCAAGTAGGGTGAAGAGAGAAGAGAGGAGGAGAAAAGAGAGAAGAAAAGAAAGAAGAGTTGAGAGGGGCCAAAAGTCATGCTGGCGGCACCAGAATTTATTATTTATAGATTAGAGCTATCATACAATATAAAAGAAGAAAGACCAAAGTGCCCCTTGTGGCACATAACTAATATTACATCAGTGTGTATTGTTATTAGAGCATGTGTGTGACCAATAGAGCAATGAAAAAAATTGAAGTACTGGTTTCCAATGCCATGACCTGACATGTTTAATGCCATGCATGGTGTGAAACTGTGAAGGTCCTTTAGGAGATTGACTTGAAGAGCAGGCACCATCAAACCCTGTATTTGAGAAGTGGATGAAAGGAAGTAATTTTTATTTTTTCTCTGTTTCCTTTTTTTTCTTGGCATGGTCTGAAATTGAGGTCCTGATATTGCTGATTTTGTCCTTGGCGGGTTTCTCTTAGCAAGTTTCTGTCATATATTAAATGCATACATGCATATATGTATAATGCCATAATTTACAACAACTATTTATAAACCTTCCAAATAAGCTGAATCAAGGTACATCGCTGGTTTCCTTTTGTTCTTAGTCCTATATTTGGAATATTTTCCTAGTTCTTGTGGACTATCCTGAGTTTTAATCGCTTTACAATTCCATAAGAAGATATAATCATTTGCTTTCATGTTAAAAATAAAAAAGGATCCGTCAAAAAATGTTATAAATAGAAACAGTGATGCAGGACCTTTGTGATTCAGCACCACTCTTGCCACCAAAATTAGGTTAAGGTGTGCAAATCAGAATCAAATGTCAAATGAAAGAAAGAAGAGGAGAAGAGAAGAGATGTAAGTTAAGAACCCTAGGAAATCACACCTAAGAGTGAGGGCAATCACACCCTAAACTTGGCAATAACATCAAATTCTGCAGAGAAGTTTTCTTTGTTCATTGTCCAAAAATTGTTCTCCAAAGGAGCCTTAGTTTTGTTTTTTAAGGTAAAAATTTATTAAAACAAATTAAGAACATGATACAATAGGGCCCAAAAAGGGCATCAACCTGGCTGGACCCAACCCCCACTACAACCAACCACACTCCACACTACAACTCCCAAATAGGAATTGCAATGGGATGGGTTTGGAGTGGGCCACCCCCTCCCCATAGTCAAAATACCCTACCCCTTCCCCATACTTGGTGGTGGGATGGGACATCCCCTCCCTCTCGGGGACAGGGAATCCTCAAATGTTCCCTGCCCCGAGGCAACCGCCTAAAATAAATCAAAATTTGGGGGTATTTTAGAAATAGGATTATGGGAATTTGGGGGTATCTCACAAATGGGATTATAAGATCCTAGGTTTTAGGAATTTGGGGAAAACTCAGGGTTATTTAGAAAAATTAATATTAAACTTAGGGGTATTTTAATAATTTACCATGTGGTTATCAATCAAAAAAAAATTACCATGTGGTTCAGGGTGGATTCAGGGAATTATATGCAAACCCCGGCCCCGATTTGGGGCAAAAATATTTTTCCCATCCTCGCTCGTCGCTCCATTCCTGTTTTAGATGGGGAAAACCCGCCCCATTTGGGGCAGGGCAGGGCCTCGGTTTTATAGGGAAAATTGCCATCCCCACTCCCAAAGACTTTTGGAGCTCAACAAGACATCTAAGTTCTGGTGCTGAAACTCCTTCAGAACTGAAACCCAAGATGCATCCCAACTTTTGAATTTATCAAAAAAAAAAAAAACTGAAACCCAAGACACAAGCTTGCCAAAGGACATGGAAATGAGCTCATCCACTTCCTTGGATATGTTTCTAAACCGTCTTCTATTTCTTTCCGCGCACACAATCCCAAGCACAGCTGCAGGAATAGAAAGAAAACCAGACACACTTTCCCTCTCTTAATCAGGCCTGGAAAAGTCCAGCCCCACAAAATCTCCTTGATTGACCTTGACATAGTCCAGCACACCCCCACAGCTTTAAAGAAGTGCTGCAAGATTTTAGAGACAACAGGACAATGGATGAAAAGATGGTTAGTATCCTCTGTCACCTGCCCCCAAAAGTTACAGCTCAAGTCTTGTATCTGCACCCCTTTCTAACCAAATTATCCTTGGTCAGACACCTATTGAACACTGCAGCTCAAACCAAGGCATTCATTTTTGATGGGGAGGAGGGATTCCAGATCCTTTTAGCTGGGAGGACCACTTTATTACTATCAGACAACTTGAGGGAGAACAATTTTACAGAAAAGAGACTATCAGCACTCCATCTCCACCACCAAACATCTCTTTGGTTGATCTCCGCTGTCCGGCTAGAGAGCAGAAGAAGCAGGTTAGCAAACCTCTCTGCCTCCCAATCTTGGAATCTCCTTCTAAATTTTGGTTTCCAGATCACACTATTCTCTAGGACCTCAAAACAATCAGCAACTGGGGCATCTTGGTTTCCTACAATTTGAAACAGCCGTGGGAAAGCCTCCTCCAGGGGGAGGTTAGCACACCAAGGATCTTTCCTGAAGTTCAGTCTAACTCTATTACCCACTTTAAACTTAATACCTCCACAAAAAGGGGGGGGGGGGGGCGATTCATAAACCTTTCCGAAGTGAACTTCCCAGAGATGGCAAGGAGGTAGTGGTAACCTATTCCCTTGTTCAAAGCATATTTTGCAGCAACTAGACCTCTCCACCAACTCTCTTTTCACCCCAAACCTCCAAAGGAGCCTAACAATCTTAATAAGAAAGAAGCTTCCAAAGGAAGAAACTCACCCCACAAATAGTCTTGTTCATGGGTTGGGTAGCCTGCTGGCCTGGCCCGGTCCAGCCCATTCTATTGGGCTTTGACATTATTTCAGGCCTGTGGGCTTGGGATTGGGCCCAAAACACTAGGCCCAACTTTTTTATGGGCTAGGCTTGGGCTTTCTTAAAAAAGCCCTACCTGAGCCCAATTATATACACACACACATACATTCTTTGTTGCTATCCTCTTTTCTCAAGCCACAGTGAGATTTTTCGATATTTTGGGTTCTAAGGTCATTTAATATAAATAAATAAGTTTTTTATTGGGTAAAAAATAAATAGAAACGTTTTCCTATTTTATAAGTCATGCTTTACGGGTGAGCAAGAAAAATTGAAAAGCCGAACCGAACCAAAAAAAACTGACCAAAATCGAACCAACCGGTTCAGTTTTGGTTTGCTATTTTTAAAAAACTGAAGGTACCGGTTCAGTTTCGGTTAACCAATATAGAAAACTGACGGTTAATTGAACCAACCAGTATACATATATTTCTATATATTTTATGTATATTTATGTATATTATATATTATTTACATATATTATATATTATATATATATATTATTTTGCATTATATATATAAATATATATATTTATAATATATAATATATTATTTATTGTTTAAAATATAATATTTTATATATATTTCTATTTTTTTTATTATATATTTATATATATTTTTTATAATATATATTGTAAATATAAAAAACCGAAAAACCAACGAACCGAACCAGTCAACTGGTTAATCGATCGGTTTTGGTTTGGTTTCGGTTACTGTTTTTCCAGAAACTGATAATACTGGTTTGGTTTCAAATATAGGTCCATGGTTCGGTTAACTGTGAGCACCCCTATGACCTATCGGGCTCGGGCTCAAGATTTAGGATCGATGGGCTGGGATTGGGCCTGAATGTATTCTGTTAATAAAGAGGCAAAGCCCAGCCCAGCCCGTGAACAAGTCTACCCACAAGCCACTTACAAAAGAAGTTAAGTTAGACTAAATCTGCCTTGAAACAACTACAAACATAAAGCCAAATGGAGGAAAATTATCTTTGGGACACTTGTAACAGACTTATGTTTTTGCTGATAATGAATTTTAATGAACTTTTATCTATCAAAAGAAATTATTAGGTTGAGACCTGTCCCCAAACATGCAAAATCACAAAAATACCCATGCTTTCCAGAAATGTATGAAAACCCACCTAGCATCAGTTCAACTACAAAAACAACATATTAAGGTGGATTTAAGATTCTAGGATCTTTGCAAGTTGATCCCACTGCTAACCTAGTTCCCATTGGGCCCCATGTCATCATAATGATGCCAATTAAGCATAGGAGCAGCTTTGGTTCTCTTTTAATACACCTTAAGTTTATCCCCATCTAAAGGGAACCTAGATATACAGCTCTGTCAACTCTAGATGAACTTTCCCAGTTCATCTTTATTCACCCAATCAAAACAAAAAGAAAAGAAATAATAAATGTTGCAAAGTCTAGAACTTGGGAAAATCTGAAAGGAGTTCACTCCTTTGGGAAAAACATTTTGATTTTGAATTTGCATCGTTAGAATGTAAGAAAAGACTGAGAAATTATACTTTGTAATTTTTGGAAACCGTGAAGAAAGAAAACAGTTTCCTCTGTAATTTTTGGATTTCTTTTCAATGCAGATCAATTTTAGTTTTCCTAGATCTGCTTTCCAATTTATACTTGTTGACTGATTTAGAGTAAAAATAGTTTAAAGAGAACTTTCAGAGTTTAAAGAAATTATAATTGCACTTTCATCACTTTTCTTGCAGTCTATAAGAAGAGCTCCAGTTCCTTATGCTCTAGGTTGTCATTCTAACCGGAATTTGAAGGATGGAGTTTTTTTTTTTTTTGGGTTAATTTTACTGTTGGAGCTTGCTCCATGGAATCTTGTCTCCCCTTCTCTCTTCTCATGTTACTTTCTTTCTTCTATTCTTTTTGTATTATCTTGATGTTTTCTCTTTAATACAACAACTATTCTTATTTTTTTATCTTTGACTTTTATTTCAATTTTTATTGCCGAGGACTTTGTTCATCTTTGATATATACATTCTACCCAGTTTATTTCTTTCTATCTCAAATTTCTTTACATTAAATCATAAATTCCCATGTTTGGCTGCATATAAATTAGTCCTATAATTTTCCTAGTACTGTTATGTTCACCTAAAAAGTGGTGTTCTTTGTTGTTACTAAGTTTCTGGGTCAAAAGAGTAAATAATCATTTGTAGATTCATTATTTATTCCACAAGCTGACTCCTTTTGTCCATTGAATGAGCAGGTTCTTTGGCCTGAATGTGGTTGGCAGCCAGTTTCTTTGACTGATTTGATTACGTCTGCCTCAGTTAAAAAGGTGTATAGAAAGGCAACCTTATGTATCCATCCTGATAAGGTGCAACAGAAAGGTGCCAATCTTCAACAAAAATATATAGCAGAGAAAGTGTTTGACCTTCTTAAGGTAGTTTATTAATCTAAGATTTATTAAAGTTTGTAATTTAGTATGCATACCCTGCATTTGTATGTTGTGTATCTTAGAAAATGTGACATACAAAGTGTGCTTTGAGGTATTATTATTATTATTATCAAGTTTAAAATGCTATAGGTATACACACATAAAGTACTTTGGAAGAGGGAGAAAAATAAATAAATAAATATCAATTTAATGTGTTCAAGTTTTTAGTAGCTCAGAATAATAAAAAGAGGTGTTTAGAAATAATCAAGGAAGTGGACTTGGCTGAAGAATCTGGTCCCATAGTGGAAGAAGAAAGAGAAAGAAGAAAGGCAGCGAAATTGACCCTTGAAAACCTAGGTTTTAAAGATTGAACTGAGATGGAGGCAAAGATCCAAAGTCAAATGGCTTAAAGTGGGGGACAAAAACTCTAGTTTTTTTCACAAGATGGCAAATACAAGAAAAAGGTTTAATCAAATTGAGAGACTTGAATTTGAGGGTCAGGTGGGAGTGGATGGGGTTGAAATGAAACGTATTGCAACCAAGTATTTCTTAGACTTATTCAAGGAAAGTTGGGTTAGAAGGCCCCTCCCGGTGGACCTAAGCTTTAAGAGGATTTCAGAGGTTCAGAAAAGGGAGCTGGAAGCCCCCTTCACAGAGGCAGAAATTTGGCAAGTGGTAAAGAATCTGGAAGTGGATAAATTTCCTGGGCCGGATGGTCTCACTAGCCTTTTCTATAAGAAGTGCTGGGAGGTGGTGAAAGTGGATCCGCTAAAAGTTTTTCAAGATTTCCATCAAAATGCTTTTCTGGAAGGAAAGCCTGAATTCTACTTCATCTCCTTAATTCCTAAGGTGGAAGGTGCAACAAACATCAAAGATTTTAGACCCATTAGTTTGCTGAACAGCTTTTATAAAATCATGGCAAAGGTTCTAGCAGAGTTGTTAAAAAAAGTCCTTAGTTCAGTGATAGCAATGAACCAATTTGCTTTTGTGCTGGGTAGACAAATGCTAGACAGTGTTTAGTGGCAAATGAGCTGATAGACTCAAGGAAAAGGGAGGGTAATCCAGGGCTGCTTTGCAAACTGGACCTGGAGAAGGCTTATGACAATGTCAACTGAAAATGTCTGGATTTTGTTCTGGAAAGGATGAATTTCGGCCAGAAATGGAGGAACTGGATCAAAGTGTGTGTTTCTTCCCCAAAATTTGCAGTGCTAGTGGATGGAGAATTGATTGACTTCTTCAAGAGCTCTAGAGGTCTAAGGCAAGGGGATCCCCTATCCCCCCTTCTCTTCATTTGTGTTATGGAGATTTTATCTTTGTTTGTCAACCGAGTAGGGGAAGAGGGATTGTGGAAAGGGTTTGAGTCAATTCTGGGAGGAGAAAAGGTTCAATTGCTTCAGTTTGCTGATGGCACACTTTGTTTTGTTGATGCTGATGTAGATCAATTAGGGGTCTTTCTAGGGATGCTCAGCTGGTTTGAAATTGTGTCGGGTTTGAGAGTAAACTGGTCAAAGAGAAGAGTAATTCCAGATGGGAGGGTAAAGAATCTTGAAGCTCTAGTGGGCTAAGTGCACCTCCTCTTTAGTGTGGGACCCGGTGGTGGAGTGGTTAGAAAGGAAATTGGCATCTTGGAAAGCCAAGTATCTGTCTTTGGGGGGTAGAATTACTCTCCTAAAGAACCCCCTTTCTAACTTACCCTCCTATTTCCTTTATTCCCTATCTCAACAAAAGTGGCTGGGAGGAGAAGAAAACCCATCTGGTCAATTGGGATCGGGTTTGTACTCCAAAAGAAAAAGGAGGTTTGGGGGTGAGGAGACTGAAAACTTTTAAGTTTTAACAGGGCTCTAATGGGGAAATGGATATGGAGATTTGGAAAAGAGACAGTTGGTGGAGGAAACTTTTAGCAGCCAAATATGATACTGACAGAGGGGACTAGTTAACCATTTTAAACCTCCCTTCTCTGGGATGTTCTCTTTGGAAGAAAATTGTGGAATTTTTTCCTCTTCTAAACAATGGCTTGTTCCCTAAACTGGTTCTGGTCTTCGCCTGAAATTCTGGAAAGACAAATGGTGCAACAGCTGGTCTTTAGAAGAGCTGTTCCCTCAGCTGTACCAGCTTGCAGAGGATCAAGATGCAATGGTGGCTGATTGCTGTGAGCTGATAGAAAATTTCTTTTCCCGGACTACCGGAGTCCTTTCAGAAGAGCTTTTCAAGATTGGGAAGTGGATCAGGTGGTGGGCCTGTTTGAACTTCTTTCGAATCAGACCTTAAACTTGTTGGAACTTGGAAGAAGATACTTGGACCTGGCAATGGTCTACAGATGGAATGTTCTCTGTGAACTCTTTTGCCAAAGTATTATCAGGTGGGAATAATGTGAACTTCCCTGTTGATAATGTTCGGAGCTAGATTCCCCTCCTAAAGTAAATGCTCTGCTTTGGGCTGTTGCCTTGGATAGAAACCTCACCAAACAGAACCTGGTCGGAAGGGGAATTCAGATTCAAAACCTGTTATGTGAGCTTTGTGGTCAAGCTAAAGAGGACAACCACCATCTATTTATCCATTTCCTGTTTCAGCAGCTTTATGGGGTCATTTCCTCTCATCTGTGGGCCTATCCTAGGTCATGCCGAGTAAGGTGCTGGATCTGTTATGTAGCTGGTAACTTCAAGGCCTCTTCAAGTTGGCAAAAAGTGTTTGGTTGGCTATTCCTGCAGTAGTGGTCAGTACCATTTGGGCAGAAAGAAACAGACCAGACTAGGGCTCTTGGAGCACATCTGAGGTCTAGAAGTTTGTTTGAATTGTAATTTAGTATTGGGGCCTTGCTCTCTGTAATCTTGCTCTGTTTCTGGAGCCCCTCTGTATTCTTTGCTTCTTTTTTTTTTCAAAAAAAAAAAATACAAATATAAAAAAAATATTGCACAACGTTTGATGAATCTTAACCAACTTGTAGATTGGGTGATATTTGATTGATGCATTTAGAACAGTTTGCCTTCATTATTCATCTTTATTAATTATTATGTTTTTTTTTTTCGAAATGCCAAGGCATAAATTATATGATTTATTATAAACACGTCCAAAGTATTTTTCATTAACAACTAAAAGATATTTCTATTTTTCTCAAAGGTTTCCAGTTATTTATTTAATTTTTTATGGAAAGACGTTTATTTCTTAAACTTTCTCTTTAAATTATATTAGGACCTAAAGTTAAACTGTTCGGATGGTCTGTTGAAAGTTCTGCATTTTTGTGCTATTAATGTGATGTTTAATCTGCAATAATGCAATTATTCTTATCTAATAAAGTTTTATCTGGAATTATTTAGTGGAAATAAATCAATTTATGTTTAATTTCACTCTTCCCATTATTTTATTGCATTTTATATTGATTATTAACTTAAAATTGTTCATTATTCAATGAATCATTTTGATTAGTTAACAAATAAAAATTAATTACTTGTTAAATGTCACAAGTTCGCCTGAATGAATCAAGATTTGCACTAGTGATTTTTAAGTGGCAAAATTGGTGGTTAATTGTTTGATGTTATTACAACAGGAAGCATGGAACAAGTTCAATTCGGAAGAGCTGTTTTAAATTCCTTGACTATTCTTTCATTCCAAGCCACTTCTTTAGACAAATCGCATGAGTTTATTTGGAGAGAAATGTTCAACTTGCATCAGCTGAGATATTACTCTCCCAGTGCGTTTGTCTTGGTGTCGCTGAAGAGTTTCCTTCATAAACTGCCGTGGCGGCCCAAGGATAAAGACCGCTTGTTTGTTATGTTGCTGTAAATTGATGTTGCTCGGGCAATGTATGAGTTTTAATGCTACTGTATTTGAAACTGGAATGGCTGATTGGTGTAGAGTGTTGGCCATGCTGCTTCTCATATACACTTCTATGGCCAATTTTATCAGCCACCCATCTGAGTTGAGTTTCTTCTGTGTTAATTCTTTCTGTGAGCTGAATGAATGCCAATATTTTATTGGTGCCTTGCGATATCAAAACTGAATTTCAATTATGTTTCTTGAGTTGAAAATTCAAGTGCTATACAAACTTTTCATTTATTTGTTTTTTAGGTCTTGCTTGTTCTAATCTCATTTGGTCACTTGATGTTGAGCTGTATCTACAAAACAGTTTTTCATGATTTGAAGCTTTAGGCTGCGTTTGGAAATGATGCAAATAAGTGTGAATGCAAACATGTAGAGTGTAAAAGGGTCCATATAAATTGCAAAGTTGGGTTAGTTTTGCACTGACATATTTAACTTCTTACCAAACAGATTTTTAGATGTAATAGATGTAAACACGAATTCCAATAAAGCATGTCTTTTTCTATCAAAAGCTCACTTGAATGCAAATTTACTTTTTTTTCATTGATGTACTTTTACATCTTATTATCAATGTAAATATGCATTAGAAAATGTGTTTTCTATTATTTGTCAATGCATAAATGTAATATTGCCAAACACAGGTAAAAGTGAATGAGAATGCAAATTTACCCTGAATCGGGATTTACACTCCATTTGCATCGTTTCCAAATGCAGCCTTAGGTGCATTTGGTATGACATAAATGCCAAATCAAAGTAAATTTGCATTCCAATTCAATTTTGTAGGCATTTGCTAAGAATACATTTGTCTACAAAAAAAAGTTTTTATACTTGAAAATGATAATAAATTTGTTTTGTCTGATTTTTTTGCATTTAAAATGGGAGCAAAGCTCGCTTCCAAATATTGGAAGGAATTTTTTTGCACTCAAAGTATAAGGTGGGTAGGTTCTAGTCTTGAAATTTATGTATTGATACAAAAAAAGAAAGTCTTTATATCCATCACAACTAAACGTAACACAAAATTTATGAAAGTAAAAACAAATTAACTTGGCATTTTTTTTAAAATTTGAATTTGCATCATACATGTTCCATTTGCACTCTTATCAAACGCAGCAACCAATTTTGATTGGCCAGTTTGGGCCTGCTAATCAGATGGGCTGTGATGGCCTGTCATGGGTGTGAGGTAGGTCCAGCCTATCTTTGGTTTGGGTGTCCAAAATTCACTGCGGGCCCTGGTCCCACTTACTACTGTTGTATTTGGTCAGAAATCTTGTCTGAGCAGATGAGCAAGGAGCGGTGCTAGGGGAGCAATCCTATTAAGCACAAAATGATGAAATTGTAAAGCAGGCTGAAACTCTGGTGATTTTTTGGTTCCATTGCCCCTTGGAGCCACATCAATCACATTGTGAGAAAATGGCTAAAGTATACATTCGTCATATGCTGTTTGGTTAGCTGTATTTTCAAAAAAATTGTCAAAATGTCATTTTTTATGTCTTTTCTTTCCTCAAAGTGTTGTCTGGTATGGTGACTGATGTGATTCTTTATGTGGTGCCGTTTTCTCAAAAAAAAAAAAAAAAAAGAAAAAAGAAAAGAAAAAGACATTAATGGAACCAAACAGCACCATGCATAAAGTTTTCTCAAAATGGCAAAAAATGTAATGAAACCAGACACTGTTTTTGCACAAACTAGCTTAACGACTTTTCAACTTTTCACGGTCAAGCCTGCAGAGATGGTTGGGCTATGGGCTATGGCAGCATGACTGTGTTTGAAGATGCTAAGAGAGTTATCCTTTTGGTTGGTTTTGAACTCATCTAGGCTTATATTATTTGAATGTCAACTTTTTTTTTTGAATTATGGAATTTTCCTAATTTATCTTAGTGATAATTAATCTTGACTAGCTTCATGTGTTGGTATTATATACTATTAATTATTAAGTTTTACTACTTTTACACATTTTTTTTATTAATTTAATATATTGACACGGCAGAGTTCAGAAATTGCAGTGGGGTAAGCTTGGGGACCATATTTTTCCATTTTTTGTCCCTAATTTCTATATAACTCTCCATCTCCATTCCCGATCCTTGTTAGGGAGAAAAATGAACCTCCATCCTTGATGCTTCATTGGATACCCAAATCCCCGAATTCATTTACTTAAAAGTTTTAAAAGTTTGTTTTAACTAAAAAATATTTACTTAAAAAAAGAAAAATTTAATAATCTAAATTGATCTGACACTTAACTATCATCATTAATCATCAAGATAACATATAAATTGAAAATGCAGTGACATTATTATAATTATAGATAACTATATTTTCAAAATTTGTCCCAAGGGTTCCCCATCGAGGCAAAAACTTCACTTCCCATCCTTGTCCTTGTCCCCATTTGAGCATCCTAGTTGTTCTTCAAACTCTGATGTGGATCCTATGTGGCACTGATTTCTGGGAAATCATCATCGATCCCAAACATCACCTAAATTAATTTGATTGATTAAATTAGGTTAATTAATTTATCATGGTAGATCAATCAAGTTAAATTAATTACTTACTAATTTAGTTAATTGAATTATGTTAAATACTATGAATTAGGTCCACTTAATTTAGTAATTAATTTTGGATACATTACATTTATTAAGAAAATAGCTAATAGAAGAGAAGGGGGGGGGGGGCAATGGAGAAAGAGAGATGAGGGGATGGATGAGTGTATAGATTAAATTTATTTACTATTAAAAAGTTTTATTAAATTTAAATAACTATTTTAAATATAACTTAAAATTGGCTTTAGTACAATAAAAATAATTTTAAAACTAAGATTTTTTTATAAAGTTCATTGTTTTATTCATTAATTTATGTTTTCTTTTTAATTTCTGAAGAAAATCTAAATGGATTGGACTTACCATTTTTATTAGTTATAATAACAAAAAATTATTAGAAGTTTATATAATTATTTTCAGTTATAATAAAATTTTATAATCAATTATTAATTTTTATTACTTTTTAAATTATTTAACTTATTTTATTGTCTATTTTTTCTTATAATACATTACATATTTGTTAGTTATCTTATTTTAATATTTAAAGTTTTACTTATACATGTATTTGGAAGGTTGAGAGAGAAAATATTGGGGATGTGAGATAGTATTTAAAACTGCGTTTGAAAGAGGTGTAAATATCCTTTTACACCACTGAATTCTGCACTAGTTGGTTTATCAATGTTTAAATAGGAACCGATGATTATCGATGTAAAGTTTTACATTGTTTTTAATGAAGGTCAGTTCCCCTTCATTATCGATATAAAACTTGGTGTACATGGAGTTTTACATTGGTTTTTGGTGGTTATTTACACTTTGCCGAAATGGTTACAAAATTGGACCAGTGTAATATAACATTGGTTTAGTATTTACATCAAAACAAACACAACCTAAGGGTCCGTTTGGTTTGTAGGATTAGGGGTCTGGAATCGGAATTGTTTCGATGTAAAGTTTTACATTGTTTTTAATGAAGGTCAGTTCCCCTTGATTATCGATATAAAACTTGGTGTACGTGGAGTTTTACATTGATTTTTGGTGGTTATTTACACTTTGCCGAAATGGTTACAAAATCGGACCAGTGTAATATAACATTGGTTTAGTATTTACATCAAAACAAACACAACCTAAGGGTCCGTTTGGTTTGTAGGATTAGAGGTCTGGAATCGGAATTGGAATGGGCTATTCCGGTTCCAATTGTTTGGTTGGACGGAATTGGAATCCCATTCCCATTCCTGCTGGAATACCATTCTCCCATTTGAGGGAATGGCCATTCCTTGCCCCTTTCTCTTCCTGTCTGAACCAAATAGACTATGAGAATGGACCATTTCGATTACAATTCCAGAGGATTTTGATTCCGATTCTGACTCCGATTCCAATTACGAACCAAATGAACCCTAAGAGATGTTTTAGGAAAAAAAGTTTTACTTGGGGGAAATTTTAAGAAAAAGAGTTGTTTTAGGAGGGGTGATTCATTGAGATAACAACAACAACAACAACAACAACAACAACAACAACAATAATAAAAAAAATAACAATAATAATAATAATAACAATAATAATAATAACAATAATAATAATAATAATAATAAGAGAATTAAAAATAAGAAAAAAATCCAAAAAAGGAACAAATATAATGAGGATTTTGGAGCAAAAAAAAGGAAGATGTGGCTTATTTTGTTTTGGTATATAGTAACTAATGGGGACTCGTGCAATGCATGGGCTTTGTTAAGAGAAACCTAAATAATAGAAATACACAAGAATATGCAATTGTATATTTTAACTTTTCAAATAATTAATAATTATTTATATTTTATATACTACTTTTAATAATTTTTTTTACAATACAAAAATAACAATAATTAATTTTAGCTAAGGTTGTTCGTCAACTTGAGTTGGTTGGTTTTCTAGTATTTCCTATCGGCTTTGGTTCAATAGCTTCCCAACCCAACCAGGTTGGGTCAGTTTCAATTTAGTCATTTGTAAATTGACCAAAACTGAACTGAATCGATCATATATATATATATATATATATATATATATATATATATATTAATATTTTATATTTAAATAATTTTTTAATACGATAAACTGGGAAATTTCCCATATTTGTTAGTCTAAAATATTTTATAACATAAATTTAATTTTTAATTATTTTTTAATAATACACTATAATATTTTAAATTTAAATTTAATTTTTTAAGTTTAAATCTTTTAAACCAATCAACCAAACCAAAAATTGACCCAAATTGGTAAAACTCAAGTTGGCCAATTTTCATTAGTGCTTAGTCAATTTTGGGTGACCAACTCCCCAACCTGACCAAGCCGATTTGGTTGGCCAAATATCCCACAATTGAATTAAATAGACCCATGAACATTCTTAATTTTAGCTAAATTAATAGTCTAATCTCTAATAAATAATAATAGTTTAATCTCAGTTAAAGTTTAGAAAAGAGAAAGACAAAATTCTAAAAGAATAGGTCGAATTCCATTAACTTGATTTGAGTGTACAAGGAGTTATATACAAAATAATGACAAACTCCTAAGGAGAGAGATTCCTTTTTTAGTCTAGTTGGTCTCTCTATAGTAACTATTCTATCTTTAGCAGGAACTCTATCTATTGTAACGACTCCATCTTTGGTAAGAGTTCTCCTTATAGTAACCTCTCTATCTTTGGTAGATGGACTAGAGCTGGTTGATTCCTCAATACACCCCCTCAAGCGAAAATGGGTAGGAAGCACATGAAGTTTGGATTAAATCCACTCGAACTATTGAGAAGAGAGAGATTTAGTAAAAACATCGACAACTTGATCTTGAGTGGGAAGAAATCGAACCACCAAAGATTTCTTTAGAATAAGATCACGCTAAAAATGAAAATTGACCTCTATGTGCTTAGTACGAGCATGAAATATGGGATGAGCTACAAGATATGTAGCTCCAACATTATCACAATAGATCATAGGTGGTGATTGGGAAACAATACCCATATCAGAGCAAAGAGACTAAAGCCACATTAGCTTTGTAGTAGCGTTGGCCAAGGCCCGAAACAGGCAATAGTAGGTTGCTTCTTAGCACTCCAGGAGACTACGTGAGAGCCAAGAAAAATTCCATAACCCCCAGTAGAGCACCGATCATCAGAACATCCTGCCCAATCAACATCAGAGTAGGCGACCAAATACTCGGAGGACCGAATCGAGAAGTGCAGCTTGTAATCAACAGTGCCTTTGAAATACCTCAAAAGTCGTTTAACAACAGCGCAATGTTCCTCAGTAAGAGCATGTAAGAACCGGCATGCTTTATTAACACAAAAGCTGCGTCTGGATGTGTGAGAGTGACATACTGAAGTGCTCCCACAATATTGTGATATTGAGTGGGGTCAGATAATGGCTCTCCTTAAAATCTAGAGAGCTGAGAGGAGGCAACCATGGGATTGGAAACTGGTTTGGCAACAACAAGATTACTCTTCAACAAGAGGTCCAAAATATATTTGCACTGAGAGAGAAATAGCCCAGTGGCATCCTGGTGAGCTTCAATACCAAGAAAATAATGCAAAGACCCCAAATCTTTGAGAACAAATGATTGAGACAAGTCACTAATGAGAGGGTGAGGACCCCGGTTATAATAACATCATCAACATAAACCAAGACATAAAGGATAATCTAATCCTGAGTATAGATAAACAAGAGTGATCACACTATGAACTACAAGAGCCAAGACCATAAATTTGATTGCTCAAACAAGAGAACCAAGCCCAAGGAACCTGTTTGAGACCGTAGAGGGCCTTGTGAAGCTTGAAGACATGATGCGAATAGTTGTTATCCTCAAAACCTTTTAGCTGGCGCATATATATAGTCTTTGTAATAAATCCATTGAAAAAAGCATTATGGACATCCAATTGTCGAATATCCCAACCACGAGACACTGCCAGAGAAGAACATTACGAATAGTAGTGGGTTTTATCATAGGACTGAAAGTATTTGTGAAGTCAACTCTAGGAATTTGAGTAAAGCCTTGAGCAACAAGACAAGCTTTGTAATGACCAATCGAGGCATCTGGGTGACGCTTTATTTTGAAAACCCACTTAGAACCAACAACATTCATAGAGGAGTCATAAAGAACCAACTCCCAAGTAACAATCTAGACTAAGGCATTAAACTTGGCAGCCATGACTGAACGCCAATGAGGAAGCTTGGACGCTTGAACATAGGAAGACAGCTCAACTTCATGAGTAGCAACATCATGAAGCAATGCAGATGAAAGAGGGTCGCGAGTGGCAGTTAAGACACGAGTCATGAGTCGAATAGGGTGTCATTGACCTTGTTTCCATGGAATGAGTGCGCTTAGCGGGAAGACACACTACCGGAGTGGTGTCCAACAGTTATTGAAGAGCCCTAGTGTGTCGAATTGGTAAGGGGTCCACACTTATAGAAATTGCCTGTTCTGAGTCAAGAGAAGAAGAAGCATATTCCTCATTAGTAACCTCAGCATAAGGTAAAGAAGAGGGGGGTACCTCAGGAATGGTAGGATCCAAACAAGAGGTGGAGCCAATGGTGCCTAGAGAAGGAAGAACCACGCCAGTGGAGTCAGAGGAGCCAGTAGATGGCAATGACTGTAAGAGTGGGGAAGGAGTGCTCATCAAAAATAACATGTTGGGAAATAATTTCTCTTCCCGTGTGCTATCCAAATGATGTTTCTATTTCTATAGAACAGAAATCTGTTCCTAAGGAACAAATTGCCAAACACCTCTATTATTCTTGAAGAGCAAGAAACGAAATTCCTGTTCCTCCGGCTGCTACTTCTTTTTCTCGTCATCCTCTTCCTCCTGCTGCTGCTAGCTTGCTGATAAAGTCGCTAACTGGTAGTAGCAAAGAAATGGGATCGAATCCCACCTTCACCAGGGTTGGGGTGTCTTAGGGGTTTTGGGGATTTCTGCTTCCTTATAGCAGAGACCTTGGATCGAATGAAATTCCTCTAGGTTTCTAACCAACATGCCGAGGAACACCTTGCCCAAGATGTTGTGGTGCAATGTGGAGTGGGCTTAAGCCCATGAAGACATTTTAAAGGGTACTCAGGCTTAACTAAGATGTACCAAAATTTTGGGATGGTGGTCTTGACGTGAGGCTAAGCAAGTGTCCACATTATATATAAAGATTAGGGGCTATCCTAACCCAAGCCCCAGCACTTATGTTCAATTGATCAGACAGACCACTACTATGGGCTTTCTCTTAATCAATTCAGAGTTTCCCTAAGCTTGCTGTTCTTCTCCCTTCTTTCCTTCTAAAACAAGACTAATCCAAATTTACCGATCTTGGATCAGATTGGAGTGGATCCATATTCAATTCAATTATGAATGATCAAATTTGGGTGTCCCAATCAGGGATTCGAATTCGAATTCAAACATATGAACCTATCACCGAGTCATATTAATCTCCAATTTCTGGTATCTTCACCTTGCTAAAGCATATCTCTTCTTTTTTGCCACGTAGATGGATCAAAATGGTACAGAGGATTATGCAATAAAATATTTTCTGTTGGTACCGTAGTTGACAGTTCTGCTGCAATGACCTCTGGTCTGGGTTATACGAAAGATTCTAAGGGGCTGTTCGGTACCGTTGCTGTTTCATTTATAAACACCACTACATCAGTGCCACATGGATGTTTTGAGAGTCAATTTTGTGTTTGGTTGGAGACTGTTTAGAGTTAAAGCAGCCATAAAATAGGGGGTGTTTCAGAAAAATGCCAATTTAATGTTTTCTTCTCTCTAGAAAGTAAAATCTCAATACGAGTGGAAAACTCAATTTTCTCACCAAACAGGATCCAAGTACAAACAAAGGGTTTGTTTTTCAAGACTTTCAAGTATAAACAGTGTTTCAACTCAAAACATTGCAGGTTCAAGCAAGAAGGCACCAAACACAACCTAAGTTAATCAGCTCTAATTATTATTTCTCTATATTTTAATGGTAACTGACCTAACAATTTACGTTAGGTATATTAAAATGGGGCTGCGCCACCTAGCTAGTTGGTTAATTAATGGTCAAATGGGCCCATGGAGCATAAAGTTCAATTTCTCTCTCTCTTTCTAGATCACTCTCAACCCTATGATTTTCAAAGTTCAACCCAGAATTTTTAAGCATTTGGAGAGTGCTTGTTTCACAAAAAAATGGCATGATGCATGCCCAAATGATGCAATGATCATTAAGAAGAAACTTAGGTGCTTAGAATTATTCCATCTAAACTTTATACCATATACAGAGGAGTGGCCTGGCCACCCAATTTGCAAAGATCTATGTCAATAAATGTATTCATGATCTCTCTTTCTCTCTCTCTCAAGCAAATATATTTGACACATTCAATCATAGATCACAGCCATGACGTATGACCTTACAGTCCACAATTCATTTATTTACCAAGTCCAAAAGGCCATCTTTGGCTCAACTTTTCAAAGGGACCTCTCCTCTCTCTCTCTCTCTCTCTCTCTCAAGCATCTCCATGGTTTCCAAAGTTCAGCCGAGCATTGTTTAATTTAAGGATTAGGGAAGTGCTTATTAAAAAAAGGGATGATGGCCAAACCATCTTGCAAAAGAGATTATTAAAAGACTTGGGAGCTTAGAATGACTCCATCTAACCTTTGTGTAATTTAGAGGAAACAATAGGATAAGGAGTGGCCACACAATTTGGAATAATCTACATCAATAAATGTATTCATGATCTCTCTTTCTCTCTCTCTCAAGCAAATATATTTGACACATTCAATCATAGATCACAGCCATGACGTATGACCTTACAGTCCACAATTCATTTATTTACCAAGTCCAAAAGGCCATCTTTGGCTCAACTTTTCAAAGGGACCTCTCCTCTCTCTCTCTCTCTCTCTCAAGCATCTCCATGGTATCCAAAGTTCAACCGAGCATTGTTTAATTTAAGGATTAGGGAAGTGCTTATTAAAAAAAAGGATGATGGCCAAATCATCTTGCAAAAGAGATTATTAAAAGACTTAGGAGCTTAGAATGACTCCATCTAACCTTTGTGTAATTTAGAGGAAACAATAGGATAAGGAGTGGCCACACAATTTGGAATAATCTACATCAATAAATGTATTCATGATCTTTCTTAAAGCAAATGTGTTTGACACATTCAATAGCAGCCATGGCCTTTGGCCTCCTCCTATCATTTTATTAACAAAGTCCACAATCCATTTATTCACCAAAGTCCAAAATCTCTCTCTCTCTCTCTCTCTCTCTCTCTTTTAATGTTTATCCTTAGTTGAAATATCTTAGTTTTTGGGTATAAATAACTCCATTACAGACCCAACTTTTCAATCAAAAAGATCAATAGTATTGCTAGGATGGGATGGTGCAGGCTTGAACTGGCTCTGGTGCTTCTC
This sequence comes from Nelumbo nucifera, assembly GCF_000365185.1. Next base: position 185,572 of record NW_010729136.1, on the reverse strand, counting down.
ATAAGCTTCGGCCTGTGGCATGTCTCCCAAGCCCAAAACTCCCCGCAGGACTACTTAAACGCCCACAACGCAGCCCGTGCGCAGGTGGGCGTCGGCCCCATGAGGTGGGACAACAACGTCGCAGCCTACGCCCGAAACTATGCCAACCAGAGAATCCGAGACTGCAACCTGGTGCACTCAGGCGGCGGACTCTACGGCGAGAACCTGGCCAAAGGCAGCGGTGCATTTACAGGTGTAGATGCTGTCAACTTGTGGGTTAAGGAGAAACCCTTCTACGATTACAATTCCAACTCCTGCATTGGAGGCCAGTGCCTGCACTACACTCAGGTGGTTTGGCGCGATTCTGTTCGTCTGGGATGTGCTAGAGTGAGATGCAACAATGGATGGTTCTTCGTCACCTGCAACTATGATCCCCCTGGCAACTTCATTGGGGAACGTCCTTATTCCTTTGTAGAGAGTTCTTGATGGGAGAGCTCTTCACTTGGCATAACTGCTTATAAGTTCATCTAAGGTCTCACATATATAAAATAAGTTGTGGATTTTGTATCTTGGATAGATCATCAGATAGTGATCAAGAGGATCATTATTAGTCCATACTGTGGTTAATAAGTGAAGACACCGGTGGCTGTGGTTAATCTTCAACCAGCCCATCTTGTGCAGTATGAATAAGAGTTCGGATTAATCACTCTTTCTTTAGGCTGCATTTGTTTCTCCATAGAATGGAAAATAATGTTTTTAAATGAAATATTTGGACTATTATGTTGATAGTTTCAGCCACTTTTGATGCAAAATGACAATGGATCAGTAAAAATATATAGCTCAAATATTCTTTTTTTTTTTAATAACAAGTTAAGTTTTATTGATGCAATTGAATAAAAAAGGGGGCAAGGTAGATAGGGATTAAAAAATTAAGAAGTATACCTTGAGTGATAACCCTTGTTTTTCAAAAAAATTTCTTTTTCTCTACTATTACCAACCTGCATTTGGGTCATTGTTTTCCTTTGAAATATCATTCTGAACCGACTCGCGCTTCCAAATTAACTCTGCACTTTAAGTTTCGTAAATAGCTAAAGAGGTTTTGTAGTCATTTGTTAATTCTAATCTCCATGTCATTCAGGCTCTATTGATTTACTATAGGGACAAAGAAATTCTACTTTCACCACTGCACTTAGATGATGTCTCATTATCTTGAACTTCACGTTCTTTCCCAAACTCTATATCAAAATTTTGTCAAACCCCATTCCCGCCATCCTTCTGGGTCCTATGTGGATTGAGATGTCTGGTTCAAAATTGTTTCTTTTTATTTAGTATAGCAAACCCTTTTAGGCAAAACATCAAACACCTTTGGCTCTAAAGCTTTTTCATTGATCCAAAGGCTCCTCTTCCACCATTATTTCTCTATTGGCACAGTCACCACACCTGTTGCATGGGTAGTATCTTGCCCCCATTTTTACATTGAAAAGGTAGCCTTCTTGTCAAATTTGCAATTGTCTATGGCTTGGGTCTAGATCCTAGCTTGAATATATAGAACATCTCTGGGTAGGGGTGCAACTTGGCCCGGTTCAGGTTGAAAATTTGAATGGGCTTGGGCCCAATTCGATGTAAAAATTGGGCACGCAATTTGCACTCCTACCTCTAACCAATGATCTTTGTTAGTCAGATTTTTTATTTGTCAGGTCTGACCTAATGAGACTCAATTATAATTAGCAGGCCTTAAGCCTGTAAGTGTGTTTGGCTTGATAGAAACAAGAGACAAACAGGAAGTTGAGGGAAAGTTATTAAAGGAATTTTGTAAAGTTTTTTATTTCTCTCTTATTTTATATGAAGCCAAACAAAGACTTAAGCTTCTAATTCTCTTGTTCTTTCTTCTCAAAATATCTTATATACCCCTATAAAATGACAATTTTAGACGTTTTATATTAAATTATTTCAAATAAACTATGAGAAAGATATATAGAATGTTGGGGACTTTTTTATAGGAATATATTTTGAGAAGAGAGAACAAGAGAATTAGAAGCTTGAGGCTTTGTTTGGCTTCATATAAAATAAGAGAGAAACATAAACATATTTATATATCCCTATAAAATGACAATTTTAGACGTTATATATTAAATTATTTCTCACAAACTATGAGAAAGATATACAAAATGTTGGGGCTTTTCTTTTATAGGAATATATAAATATATATTAGCTGAAATCTACATATTGTTCGAGCCATTAAGGAGGTCTTTGCCACCATGAAACAAAAGAAGTTTTAGCACATTGAGGTGTTACCAAAAAACAAGAAGCTCTTTTCCTTCTTAATTTTTTTTTTCTCTTCATTCTGTTTTCTGTTTCCTCTGTTGCTAATTGCAATCATGGAGTGCTTGGGCCTTAACAGATTGGATTGCACATTGTGAAATCAGATCCATGGGCTTATTCTAACCCTTCACTTGAGTGGAGTCTTTTGGGTATTTAGGAGGACTATTAAACAGAATGGCAGCTATTCTTAATTTGCTTGCTAGCTTATGGGATTCTGTAGATTATGTCAAGTGTTGGTGGTTCTAACTTTTGAAATTCTACAAATACTATAGGGTCTATTTGGTTTGCAGTCGAAACCGGAATCAGAATTGTCTATTCACCCACCTGTTTGGAATTAAAATTGGCTGAAATGGATTTTCATTCCCATGAGAGGGGGAGGGAATGCCCATTCCTTCAAATGGGGAAATGCCATTCCACCAGAAATGGAAATCCATCAAAATAGATCCTTAGTTGCTTTTATGTTCTGGTCGAAAGAACACATCAACCAGTTGTTGACTGCGATTATTCTGCTTAGTTTAATTCATACAATAATTTGTAAGCATAATGAATCCATAATTCAGTTATTTGATAACTGGTCTCATTGTTATACAACAATAACAAATTGCTATTTGTTTCAGAGTATTAAAAAAATCTTTTGTTATCTTTTCAAAGTTTATGTTGTAAAAACTATGAAAACTTTTACTGTTCCAAAGTGTTCAGTTAGTAATCCATATATTGAAGAGTCTTTTCACAGGAAAAAAAAAGAAAAAAAAAAACTAATTCAACTAAATAAATTAATTAACTATAGGATTGATTAAAAGGGAGCTGGTCTGGTTTCCATGGGGCTTCGAAATGGACATCTGGATGCAGATATTGTGGCTTCTTGAAAACCCACATGAGCTTACAAGGTAAGATACTTTGAAAAAGTGTCTATTTGTTTGAGACTTGAGATTGACATGAATTTCAGAAATGGGTCCGGGAGAAAATCCAGATGGGTTGTTAACTATTCAGCCATTCTACCTTGGCCTAGTTTTCTAATGGAGTAAAGAAGAAACATGCTTGAAGCGGAGACTGAAAGGTAGAAGCCCAAGTCCCAACAGAAGATCTATAGTCGAACTGTAACTGGGATCTTAGGCTTGACTCCATAACAGGAGTCCGAATTAATGGCGGCCCAGGATTGGTGTTAAACTTGGGAACTTAGTGATTGGTAGCTTGGGTTATGAGAAATGGGCTTTAGCAGATCCAGTCCAGATTAACTCATTTTCAATACAATTGTCTTAAGGGATGGCAATTTCTATCCTACCCAGTGGGTATCTGCCCTGGCAGGGTAGTTTTTTTTGGCTTCAAAGATGGATTTTGGGATGAGGACAGGTTTTGGGATTCTACAACCCCTACGGTTATGGGTAGGGTACGGTATTAGGCTAAAATGACCCTCCCCGATTCGTAGATTGTTGGAAAGCATATGAAGTTTTATGTTTTTTTTTTGAGAATATAAACTTTTATGTATTAGGTGTTGAATTTAATAATATTTTGAATTTATGTAAAAAATACTTATATTATTTTATTTATTTATTGCTTGTATATAACAAGAAATAATAGAAAATTAGATGTGAGTTCTAAACCCAATTTGCCCTACCCACGATAGAGTTAGAGAGAGTTTTGTATTTTCATGTACAAAAAGAGTTTAGATTCTCAAAATCCAATCCACTTTAAGTTTCAAGACAAATACAGATTGGGAGGTTTAATTTAGGGAGGAGGGTAGGATTTAAAGTTTTTAAAACCCTCTCCAAATCCACCCGTTCCCATCCTTGCCCCTCTAATCGTGTAAATCTTTTCAATGTTAAGGTGAGTTGAGTTATATGATCAAAAAAAATTTTATCAATTCAATAATAATAATATATTATTATTATTATTATTTACTGCTTGGGTTTCTCCACATGGATGGTCCTCTTTATCATCATGAAGGGATTCTGTGACCTGTCTCAGACTGGAGATAGCTTCAGTCGACCATATATTCATTCTCACAATCCATGATTTCTCTGTACTGCAATGAGCATTTGACTTCTCTATAACATGGACTCAAATTTCAAGATTCGAATGTTTTTTTCTGAGTACTGCTTTATTTTGCCATGTGGCAAATTGTTATAAGCTCAATAACTATGCAAATCAGAATTTGTCTAGCCATTGATCAGCCAAATTCCTCTCTCTCTCTAAAATGTTTCCTGCAATACCACCACTAAGGAAGTGTACTGAAATATCTACTCTTTTCAAACTTATACTGATTGTCCCTGGAGAAGTTTCCTCTGAACTTCCACTGAAACATGACTCCTGAGGTTGGAAAATACTTGCAGAGTGCCCACCACCAAGCACCAAGCACCAACCCGCCCACTCACTCACCAGTCACCAAGCCAAGACAAATTAGAAAATTCACTTGGCGGAATCCTTTGATACTCAAAAGTGATAGACAGATAGAGTGCTCGCTTGCTTGCCTTACGTACATAGAGTTGGTCCATGGACCGAGTCTGCCGACTTGACAATATCAAGTGGGTTTGGCACTCGTCGCTTTACCACCACCACCACCACCGGCGGCACCACCGGCACCACCACCGGCGGCACCACCTCTACACATGGCCAACCCAAGTACCATACATAGACATGAACAACAGCATATTGCATATATATATTCTCTGACATGAAAGAATCTCACCAGATAAAGCTATCCCATGTCCTTCCCATCCATCAAAAGTAATTGCTTTTCAGGCTTTTGGTCTCTACTTTTATCCTTTCTACTTCTCTACCGTCCAATACCAAGTTGGTGGAGGCCAATAATCTGATGTAACGCGTTGTCAATGGATGCTAAAATTAACCTTTTTCATTGTTTTCTTCATTGCTCCCATGTCTTTGGTTCTTCCAAAAATACAGTCCAAACCTTAGCCATCTGATCATGGACCCCACAAGATTGATCTCCTCCATTGTAGTGGTTAATTGTAGCACTCGTCATGACCAATTGGATTGCCAATAACGTCTATAGGATTGATATTTTGTGCCTATGGTTGGTGGTGGTGGTGGTGAATTGGTGATAAAGCTAAAGCACTTTCTTTGGATGGTCTCGATTATCCCATTTTGTGGGCCATTGCTTCATCAAGTGGCAATCAACCAATACCCATCACATAGGTGACATTTGTACTTCTTTTAGTGATGGTTTTCATTTTATGATCAAAAGTTAATTGGCATCTTTCCAAATATTGAAAAGATATATGATGTTGGAAAGGCTTTTTTATGATACTAGTTGATTGGTTATAAGTTTTTCCAATATCATGTTTTTCTAGCATTATAGTTGAACCCGATTGAAAACAAGCATACATTAAAACTTAAAAGCAGCCCAAACATTTGGACCATCGATCAATTGGTCCAACTGTCCAACCCAATTTGGCTTGAATTAGGCGTACCCTTACATAAAAATCAAGCTAATCTAACACCAATCCACTGCACCAAGCAGCAAAAGACATAACTTGTTGAATATGAAAATATATTTTATGAACTAAAGTAAAACTTAATTGATTGAGATCTGAATTTTATGCTTATTTAATATTAATGAATGCATCATAGTTAAACTCTTAACGTGATATATATATAAATTATGTAAGAAGTTCAATTATGATGCACATCTCAAATATTCGTTGCACGTTAAATTAAAATTTCAACCAATCATATTAAAGATATCACCTTATCTACTTATTTTTCACTAATTCAGGTTTTACAAGGTATATTTTTCATCTACATATGTAATATGTACGATTATATATGTTTGCATGGGTATGGTATTGTGTAAATTTGGTGAATATGGGTTTAACCAAAATCCAACCCATGGTCGTGATCATGTCAGGTTAGGATTAAGGAGTTTGAGTTGAAAATCAATTTAATTGGATTAGAGTAATGGTACTAAATTTATTTGGTATCACATAATACATTACAAAGAACTAGAGTTGGGACAGAGAAGGGTGCATATGAGGTCCAATAACCTTACCAACCTTACCATGGAGTGTCAGCATTTGGATCCTATGCTTCCACTTTTCCACTTTTGGAAGGACACCAATAACCATCTCAACGAGTAGTCATTTACATATATTAATCCTAAAGCTAGTTAATTTTAATTGGTTATTCTAAGTCTAATTTGAAGTGAAGACATTTCTTAATATCAAAAAGAAGCGAAGAATATAGGTCAACCTAAACACAACCCTATCCCATCCCAACCCAATGTCATCGGATTGGGTCAGGTCAGTTTGCATCTTAGGGGGTGTTTGTTTTCACTTGTTTTCAAAATTATGTCAATAGAGAGAAAACACATGTTCTCTAACTTTTTTTTTTTTTTTGAGAAATGGAAATAAGGTGGTTCGTTTCCAAAAACAAATCATGTTTTTAAGTCATCAAAATTATGTTTTCTAAAATAAACGGAAAATTTTCATTACTCAAACCAAGGTTTTTAAAATCGATTTGGATAACGAACTAGTTAGGGGTCCGGTTTTCGGTTGAATGGTCAACCCATTTTGACAAAAAAATTAAAAAATAGTAAAAAATGGTTCAACCACCCGAGTCAGCAGTTTGTTGATCAAATCATCATTTTTTGGCAAAAATCCAGTTTTGGTGAAAAACAGAACAGGTCACCTGACCAGTTCCCGGTTTTTCTGATCCGACCGTCCGGCCCGGTCCGATTTTGAAAACCATGACTCAAACTTTTGAAAACAGAAAGCACATATGTTGCACAAAGCCCAAAAACACAGATTAGAGTGACATACAAAAATGGAGTAAAGGAGAGATAAAAAGAAGAAAGAATATAGAATTCAAGGCACAAACATAACATACAAAATCAAGAACATATTTTATGTATTATTATTATTATTTTTTGTTTGGAGAAACCATCTCTTTTTAAACCAAAATGGGTTTGATTTGTTTTTAGAACTGATCAAGTGAAACAAGAAATCATTTGAAGGTCTAGGGAATTTAAATCATTCCAAATCATTTAAGGGTTTATACATTGCTTCACTGGTTCAACGGGATGAACCATTCCAATTCCATAATCCACACAATTAGAAAGAAAAATAATTGAACAAGATTTGGAAGTAGAACACAACAAGATTGCAAAGCAATCCCAGCCTTGTTTCATTTTTTTTTTCTTTGGATAAAGTAAAGAGTCGAGAGGAGACTAATACATTTGAATGGCACATAATTACATGGTCCCGCCCCCTTCTAAGAGTTTAAACAAAAACAGTGAAAGCAGCAGCGACAACAGCAACAGAAAAAACGAGCAACCAACAACACCATTACTTAAGACTGTTATAGACATGGACAGGAATTGAAATCCTCTAATTCTTGCCTTAGAACCGTCAATTAATGGGGATCTTATGAAGATGAAGATGGTGATGGTGATCTAGTTTATTAGTAGCTGGTCTTGAAGGGCTTGTACACCTTGAGGTCGAGGGCAACGCCAGCGATGGAACCGGCAGCGGCGGCAATTGAGACGACGAGGCAAGCGAAACTGAGGATTTGGAGGCAGAGCCACCGGGTGCTCCACTTGGGTATCTTCTTCTGTGCAATGTACATCTCCACAGGGAAGTAGACTGTGAGCGGCCAGAAGCCGAAGGCTCCTAAAATCCCAACAACGTCGTTGAAGAATGGGAGAAGCATGGAGATGACAGTGGTTGCCACAACGAATACGGATCTCCAGACCAGGCGGAAGAGGTTGAGCTTGTAGGGGCGGAATCCTGGAATCGGGACCTTGATTTCCTTGGTGATGAACTTGCTCTCCGACCATCTCTCTGATGCTGATTTCTCAATGAAGGCGAAGAGGGGCTGGCAGTAGACTTGGTAGGCACCGACCAGGTGGATCACTATGGCAGCATTGGCGATGTCCAGGAGCCAGAATGGGTTGTAGAAGCCAAAGCCAGTGAGGAGGTTGCCGGGCGCCAGGTCTCCGAAGGCAGCGTAGCCCATGCAGCCACAGAGCATGTAGAAGAGTGTGGTCACGGCAACGCTGAGCAGAGTTGCCTTCTTCATTGTCTTGGCCTCAGATGGTGGAGATTTGATTGTGTCCTGTTTTTAGGAGCAGAATCAGTCAGTTCATCAATCGAAGTGGTCTCATCGAAAATCTTGATGGGTGCAGGGTTGGTGGGATTGAATGTAATTAATACCTGAATTTCAATAAGGATGATTGAGTATGAGTAGGCAAAAGCTATGTCTCCCAGAGCTTGGAAGCTTCGCCATATCTTCTGGGTCTCAGTGACTGCGCCAATGCTTATTCCGGTGAGGCTGCCCTTGAAGCTCCCAGTCTCTGAAAATCAAAACCCAGGTGGTCAGCTTTCGAGAAACTGCTCATTTCTTTGTTATTATAAGATCATCAGAACACAAGGAAGCAATTCACACCTGCAACTTTGGCGATTCCAAGTCCAAGACCAATGGAGGAGTAAGTAAAGGACATGACAGCAGCGACAATCGACAACCACCATATCTGATCGAAGTCTGGAATTTGAGAGAAGAGAATTTCGGTGACTCCAAAAATGATCATGTAAGGGTTGCTTGATATGTGGCATGGGTTATCTCCTCCACTTTCATGAAAGCAGTTAGACCTCTTGATTGCCCTGTTAATCAAAACCCAGAAGACCCATTAATCCAAATATCATTAAACAGCATTAAAGCAGAGAATTAAAGACTGATAAGTACTGTTTCAGTCCAAATTCGACTCACATCATGCTTATAGATGCTGCAATAGTGTAGCCGATGGCGACTCCAAAAAGGTTCAAGTACTGGATTATCCCACAAATCTTTACCTTGACTCCACCTAAGAAAGATTTGAAAAGAGAGAATTAGCCTTAAGAGCTTTTTAAAAGAACCCATTTGTTAATTAGTTGGTGAGCTGAACTGAGAAACTGGAGGAACCCAGCTGCTTACCAAGGTTGGACCGAACAGCATCCGTGTAGGTGTAGTTTCTCTTGCCGGAGACCGGGTCGCCTGATCTGTAACAGTCGGTCAGGAGGGAGGAGGTGTAGTAAATTACAAAGGAGAATAGGAACATCACAGCTGGACCAGCAATCCATCCCAGCTGAGCAATAGCCCATGCCAAGGAGAGCACACCAGATCCAATCACTGCAGTTATTATGTGGGCACTCGCGGTCCAAACGGTCCCTGAATTAGCACAAAAAAGACAGGAAGACTGAGTGAAATGATTAAACAGAGACAGAACTCTAACAAAAGCAAACGAGCTTATAAGGAATCTGAAGTCTTTTTTTTTTTCTGAAAGTACCAGTTCTTTTGAGACGTCCATCATCATCGAAGCATTTAGAGCCACCCTGTGGAAGCATATCTATCGAGAGGTGCTGGTTGTTGTTCCTGGTGACAGCGTCCTCACCCATCTTTGAAAGAGAATTAAAACAGATAACAGTGGAGTTCTTGTGAGAATAACAACAAAGAAGCTCTGCTAGCTTATTATTTAGCAATTCAAATATCAAGAGAGTATGAAACAGATGGAAAGTGAGACAGAGAGAGAGAGAGAAAGAGAGAGAGAGAGAGATGGAGATAGGTTGTGAGCCTTGTGAATTGTGAGGTTTCTATATTAAAAGCTAAAGAAACCAACTTTTTCAGTAGCTCTACGCCTTATGTCACTGAAAACTAACACACCACCCTAGAGTCACAAAATCCCAAACAAAGCAGAAACCTCGGCCAGTTCGGTATGCCCAACTTACTTCCACCACCTACCCACCCCCAGATGATACCCAAAGAGAGAGGGTAGTGTGGTCAGGAAGAGAGAGGGAGAGAAAAGAAAGCTCAGACACCAGAAATCAAGGTGGTAGGAAGCGAAGTTGTTGGGGTGAAGGAGTGAGAAGGAGAAAGCTCCAACCCTACGAGTTATGACTGATCTGAATCTTGTTGGTGATGAGACTGTCAACCAGAGAAAGCTTGGCACCAAGCGAGAGAAGAGGAGTACTGAATTTAATGGGTAACCTTGGAGAGAGGTATGGGGTATATATAATACTTCTCTGTGAACAGAAAAGCTACACAGAGCAGACACGAAAGAAAAACACGTGGTTCAAATTTCAATAGGACCCCAAGATGAAGGAGTAGTAGTCAACGACCGACGCCATTGATTTTCAAGCACACCATCAAAGAAACTCACAACTGATGAGTCAATGGTCTCACAGTCTCAGTGCCTCTCTCTCTCTCTCTCTCTCTCTCTACACTTTAGGAAACCAATTAAACAACACGTAAGTGCAACTGTGCAAGCGCAATAACAAACAGATGAACCGAACAAAGATTGTTAATTTACAGCTAAAAACTAAACGAAGCTTCTCAGTGTCTTACCGTCATATCCACCAACTTCTCTTATTCGAAGAACAAAAAAGGAAGTAGATGAAGAAGAAGAAAAAAAACTATAAACACTACTATACAGAGCGATGGGTTTGAGTGACTCGTCGCTGCGTCTCCGAACCGATCATCTCAAGCTTTATATAGAGGTTCAGGGGAGTACAAATGCAACTAAAGAATAAAGATCTCTGTAAGACCAGAGTTTACACTTTTCTGACCATCTTTTCACGTGTATCAACTTCCTTCCCTCCATTGTTACTCTGAGAGAGAGAGAGAGAGAGAGAATAAGGTTCCCTGTCCGTACTGTAATTTTAGTATCTTATTTCTTTGGTTTGTATGTCTCCAAATTAAAAAATTAGACCACGCTGAGACCATTTGATCTTTTTTAATTAAACCCATCGAATCATTACTAAGTATGGATGGACACAGAGGATCTAATTCTCATCTCTTTCTTCCCCAACACTAGGAATGCAGGATGATCATTTGAGCAAAAAAAATTTGAGCTGTTTGTGCTTATTCCCAGTATCTTTGAACGTTGAATCATCTTAGTTATTGGGTTATTATTTTACTGTAAAGATCTATTCAATATGCAGTTTGTATACATTGTTTGGTGTTTGATGGGGCCCGATTGATTATGTCCATTGAAATGGAATCTACACGTGGATGAACATGCAGCGCAGACTGGTATTTCATGCCTTTAATTTGTTTAGGGCTTATAAATAGGTGGCATGATTAAAGGCACATTAGCTGGTTAGTGGTGTTAAATGTATATATATATATATATATATATATATAACAATTCAAAGAGCTAGAGAGGCCCAAAAGTGAGCTTCAAAAATGTAGCTTTTAGTGTCCTAGGATTTAATATTTCTACAGATTTTTTTTTAATCCAAAATTGAACCCCTTTTCATGAGAGAGCTCCTATAAGTTTGTAAGATGCTTTCATGTAATCTTGATCATTATGTGAAGGAAAATTGTCTTAGGGTTTCATTAAGTAGGAATTAGAAATTCTCCCTGTGACCCCCTTGCTTTGGTTCACTTAACTCAAATGATGAGTTGACTCAGCTGAACTAGGTAATTACAAATTTACAACCAAGTAATTTAAGGGATTTGTTGAATAAAAATCAGTCAGGAAATGTACATATCAATGCATAGTATTGAATAAAAATTTCTAACAGAAAAATAGTAATTGATATGAACATCCACCCTCCCCCCAATAATGATAATAGCATCACCATAAAACAAAAAGATAATTTTCCCTAAAAATATATTCTTATTCAATTGTTTTAGTATTTAATAAGTCAATAAGCCCTAATTTTTTTTGAAGAACCAACTTGTTTGCACTGTTAAAAATTGATGACTTCCTCACTAAAATATTATTATTTTAAGATGTTTCACTACAGAGACTAACCAGTGGATACATTTTCATTAATCTCTTCTCCAAAATCAGGAGATTTCTAACCATCAATTTGTACTTTTTTTTTGGCCCTTTGAGCTCTGAAATTATAATCAAAAACACAGTTGCGGTCAATTATTTTAGGGGTTTTTTATTTCAAACCATTATTTTAGACATGATGGGTGGGCCCTGATGCTGTAGAAATGACTTGGGTGGAGAATTTATGTGGACCCAGATGATCTAGCGGTTGTCCTGTCCTAAGGCTCATACCCAAGATATATACTTTACTCAATCTATTTTATACGTATTCTACATATAAATTATTTATTTAATATGTAACGCCAAAATTAGGAACCCTTTGTTGAAAAAATAAAACAAAAAAACTATGGATTAATCTAATTTCATATTCAGTTACAGAGCCTTCACGGCAAATCAAAGTAAGACATGAACAAAACCATCAATTTCAGTCTGGTTCAGAGAGTAGTCAGCAGCATCTATGTCTTAATTTTTAAGACTTGTATTAAGCATATACTAGTAATTAATTATATTATATGCTTTAAAAGTATATTTTATGTTGGACTTTATGGCTAATGAATTCGAACTTAAACTACAAAAACATTGGATCAGAATATTGATATGATGCTTGAACATTTGCATTTTATAACCCTTGGATCATGGTTTTGAAAACAGGATTAGATTGGACGGTCAAACCAGCTGACTCAGGAACTGGTCAGGTAACTGGTTCTGCTTCACCCTAAAATCATTTTTTGACAAAAAACTGTTAATTTGGTTAGACTTGTTGACCCGAGTGGTTGAACTGTCAATCTGTTAATCCGGATAACAGTTTTTGACCATTTTTATTTTATTTATTTTTTATTTTTAAAAGTTAAAATGGGTCATTCATTCGAACTGGATGATCAGACCATTCAACCCAAAAACTGGTCCCAAAACAGTTCCGTGTCCCGTCTGGTTTTTGAAGCCTTGCATTAATTGGATTGATATAAAGTTATAAACAGTGGAATAATTCTAATACACACTGGGGTTTGGCTCTTGTCTCTTGAGGGGGAATCCAATCACATACTAAAAAGGCAGCATCTACATGAATGGAACCCTAATTGAGTTTCAGAGTTCAAATACCATTTAAAGAAACAGGGTCACAAGAGAGCAATGGTCCTGAAGAAAGCTTCACTTACATGGAACTAATGGGTCTGGATAATGAGATTCCTCATGGAATCAGTTCTTGTACACGTGTACGTTAATTATCTTTTTTTGGGTATTTTTAGAAATTTTTTATTATATTAATGTCACCTTAATGGCTTTAACAAGATTTGGACTCATCGAAGCTTTATCCATTAATGCACATCCTATTCATCTCTTTTCATCCTGATGAATGAAGGGAACCTATTTATCTTCCATTAAGCACATTCCTATCAACTGGACAGCTTAATTCTCAGGCCACTTGGCTGATTCTAGCGGTGGCCGTTCTCAACACTCAACCAACCTAGTATCCTCCCGCCACGTGTTATACAAGTTTGGATCTATCTGCTTATTTTGAACTGAATTCTGGGTAATATTATTTAAAAATTGTTATTGCTGATGTGGCAATCATTTTTGTTTTGAGAGCACCTCTTAAAAGGGGTCGGAATTGGCTGGATCGGGCAAAAATCATACACAACGGGCTGGGCATGTCAGTCTTTCATACACGTAAGATGTAGATCCCATGTTGCCTCCAAGTGTACATAACACTGGTTTATTCACTCATTATAGGTTGTCCAGCCTCTTGTGCATGATTTTGTGTTCAGCCCCCTGACTACCCGCTATATTTGGTTTGAAGGAAAAAATAGGGAAAGTAGATGACTCATGATTTCATAAAGATTTTTCTACTTTCTTCTTTCTTTCCCTACTTTTTCCTTCAAACCAAACACAGCCTTAAAGTAGAGGTGCAAGTCAGATACTCAATTTGAAGAATTGGCACAACATTCCGCTGAAGCCCTCGGGCCAGATCCATTCAAATTTTAACAAATGATCAATCCAAGCCTGCTTAAGTTGCACCCCTAATGTTGTTCTCGATCTGAATATTCGAGTGGGAGGGCAGACCGGACACGGACTTAACCTTCGGAGTTCGAGTATTTCATACAGAATGGCGGTTATCAGACTTGAACCCATGTTCTCATGCTTATCAAGTATCAACTGAAGATTTTTTTAATTTATTTTTACGTACATGCCCATGTTTCTCTAGATTGTTAGGTTTGCAACTCTGGTAGCTTTTTTGGGTTTTCTCCAATTGGAGTCACAGACTTGGTCGGACCTAACCCACCTCTGCGTCATTTGGGATATTTTTAGATACATGTATTATAGCATTAGCAATTCAATGTCTATCAGGTTAGCATGTGAGAGGTAGGTTTTATCAAAGAATGAGATCAGAATGGACCCGACAACCATGAAAAAGAAGTTCTTCTAGGTACAGCTGAAATGTTTGAATGTGTGACTATTAGTAGCCTTTGAAGCAGAGAGGTTACCCTTCTCTCTTTCTCGCTCTTATTCCTTCACAACTAACAACCCTATAATACAAAGAGAAAAAAGTGTATAAAATAATAGCCCTAAATAACCATGTGAGATGACTATCTGCCCTTTTCCTTTTGGCCTTTGAGGAATTTTGATGCTAACTTTCTCCTTGGAGGCCTGATTCGGCCCGTCAGTGAAAGTGTAAAAAAAGAAAAGGAAATATCTGAAATGGGATACTAAGTCTTAATTGCCTCTTAGAGACATATACATCCATCTCTAATTCACTAGGTTTCTATGAAACTATCCTTTATTCTTGTTTTTTTTTTTTTTTTTTTTTTGGGGGGGGGGTGGTAGTCCATACAAGTGGGGCGAATCCTGACCGTGGATCGATACCAAATTCACGGACAGGATGTGGTTTATAGGGGGGGGGGGTACTAATAGAATAGGAGGGGGCTCTAATTTCAGATTTCTGAGGTAGAGTGCAGTCTATTTATCCTTTTTTTTTAAATAGATATGATATAACTACTTTTAGACTTGATAATCCTTCAACATAATTGTACCTAACTGCACTAGTTCTATTACATTAATATTCCACTGCATTTAAAAACAATCAATCCACATGGGTCATCGGGCGAAGTCGTTAATAATACACATGGTTTGACTAACTAGCTCATTGGCCCAGACAACAAGTATCAAAATCTTTAGAATTAATGCAAAAAATCATACCAACACTAATGCACCGAGTTGCATTACAAAACTCACAGTTAAGTATACTTGGACAAAAATAATTGAGGAATTCTTCTTGAATTATTTCCATCCATCAATATTGTTCAGCAAGTAATGTTGCATACACAAATTTGCTTGTATTGTTTGCACACGGATGTCAGACAAATTGTTCTTGATAGGGATGGTTGTCTCCTTGACTTTTCTCATCCCCATAAGGCATCCAACATATCTGAAGCCAAATTCCCTTGGATAACCCCAGCTTGGCATCAACTAAACCCAAATTCCCTCAGATAAGTGTTCAAAAATTGATTGGTTGAAGCATTTATTTCCTCTCACTGTTAACATCAATTGGGAATCAAATGCCCTAACAATGACATGAAACATTGTTCACTGCCCTATGATCTTTGATTGAACTTTTGTTCTATGAATGGGGACTGTTGCTTGATTCCGATGGTTTTGAAATTTGGGAATGCAAAGCAGTTATTGAGTGAAGGTCCTTCTTACTATGACCTTGATGCCAACAAGCTTTGTATATGCATACACTGAAGAAACCAGGGAATGTATTGCTTGTGGGCTCCATGAAGTGGACCTTCCAAACCCATATCCAGAACCCTGTTGACAGTGCAGCCAAAACGTGGACTTGCTTAGTTCATGTTAGACATCATTCAATCTCTTGCCATGTCATACTCATTGAAAAACCCTAGTTTGTCTTTGTGCAGTAGGTTTTACATGGACTATTGTTTTCAAATTCTAGAACTGCTACTTGACTCAATTAAACCAAAATAATTATAAAATCTTGATTGTTGTAGTTAGAAAGTTTAGAAAAAAAATGAACTAAATTATCAAATGTAAATTACCAAACTCGCCGATTTGGCAAGTTTTCGAATCGATTCGACCAAGTGGCAACTCAATTCGGTGGGTTCTTAGATGGAGATCACAGTTTAACATATTCACAAGCTGAAATATGGAATCACAAAACCTTAAGACAAAACCATAGACTCATTGAAAGCTATAGGCACTGAAACACTTTGTCTTCTTAAATGACAGAAGATAAAACATTGTTAGGGTATAGTTTAAGTTTAAGCTTGCATAGAAAAACAAAGATGAATCCAAAGGAATCATAGATGATGACAAAATTCACCTATTAATTATATATGAAACACATGGGGGCACTCTTTCCCATTGAATTTAGTAATCTCAAGTTTAGGGTTAGGGTTAGGTTAGGATGAATCATCTAAGATGATTTAGCTTGTAAGATAAATCACCAACTGATATTAATTTAAAAATCTAATGTCACTTGATTCAAAACCATAGAATTTAAGGGCTTCAAGCTACCAAATCTGGCCACAAGATTCACATAAGAAGAAACTGTTAGTTTATGGGTTGGGGGTTTTAATTCATTTAAAAAAAAAATCATTTTGTACTTGATAGCATGGAAACTCCTACTTTTTGTCTTCTTGAGTTACGGTTAGAAGAGACAAGTAGGCAAGTGGAACCAGACCCTAGAAACTAGGGTTAGGGTTTTGATTGTGAGAAGTAGGAGGAGGGGAGGTGGGTTATAACGTGAGTGTGGATAATAATCAAAGGGGCATACTTTTGATGTCAACCGCTCGATTTTTCCTCCTCATTGGACGGTAAACCGTCAAAAGTGACGTCGTGGTGGGCCCGCATTGTAGAGTGGGACCCGCGGTGGCCGGTTCGGCGCTTTCGACGCCGGTCAACCCCGGCTATCTCCATTATTATTGCGCTGTTTTTCCCGCGCTTTTGGCCAAAAAAGTCGTTTTCCGTTGGCTCTCCTCACCGGTCCAGAAAATTTGGTCGGTTTTAGTTGACTAATTACGAGACTACCATTCCCGGACTCCCACCTGGTGAAGATCAGAAGACTCGGTTTTGACTCGCTACTCAACGCGGCGAACCGGGCCAATTGTCAATTGTGTGACTGATCACTGACGCCTGACGGGTACCGATGGTTGTGACGTTGGCGTCAGTAGGGCTCCTCTGTCTCCGTATACGGTCAGACTCATTAATTGGGAATGTCTGGTTCTGTGATGTACGACGACACTAATCTTCAGAGCTGGACCATGACATCCAACCGTGCGTGGGCCCACCTAATTTTAATTAGACTCAACGGCTTGGATTTAGTGCTAAGTCAAAGATACAGTTTCAATTTAGACATGACAATCGGATCGGGTCGGGTCAAGGCATTTTTGTGATCATTCGGGTTCGATTCGATAAAAGCTAGACCCTAATCCTAAAATGTTGATGTTAGGATTGACCCATGGGTCAGAGGAGTTAATTAATCTTTGGCAATGTCAATAATTTTTATCAAAAACAAAGCTTTACGTGACGTTCGTTAGTATATAAATATAATAGATGGGACCGTTTTGGTATTGTTCACGCTAAGATATGGTGTTCTGTTACGTGTGGACAGTCCCCATCTACAAAATAGTGTGGACAATAACGGGTCATACCCCAATTTATCATTCACGTTATTTTTTTATGGATGAAATTTGTGGGAAAGTTTCAGTGTAATGCATTTGTGTTACATTGGTCCAATTACTCTCATTTTATTTAATCCTTTAATAATTTTTAAATTTTAATATTTTATCAATAAAATAATAAATTTTAATGGTAATTCTAGCAAAGTCTGATGGTTCTCCTTCTTAACTCTTTTTTCATTATTTAAATATTATTTTTTTAATATTTTTATTAATAAAATAATATTTAAAATATTATTTTTATTTTTTAATATTTTTTAGTTATTTAAAAAATGCAATTGCCATTTACATATTGATGCTTTTTCAATTTATTTACCATATAAAATGCAAAAATTAAACATTTATGATCAACTATGTAGATCACCCATAAAATATATGAGATGTGGACAAGTCAAACCACACTTACAGAATGATATCATGGGTGTGGACTGGTCCGGTCCATACATTCTATCCATAGTTCAAAATAGTTGTGGACTTGTGGTGTGGTGTAGAATGGTCATTGCCACAGAGTGTGGGGTGGATCCACACCCACCAATTTTTCATCCACACTATAAAACACCCCCTTAATCATGTAGTTCAAATGGTTTGAATCGTCCAACCGTTTATGTCAATACTGGTTTAAAAATAGATGACTCATGAACCGGGCCAAATTATTTTCGTGTTAGGTTTTATCAAGCCACCTTTTAGCTTGGGTGATCGTAACCCATTTTTTTCCAAGTTGGGTTAAGTTGGATTCATTGGTCATAGAATGGGAGAATGACGATTCAGCCCAAAGTTAGAATTTGTAGGCTCAAAATACATTTGGGGTAGGTGCTAGCTCGAAATTGATGCCAATTCACGGATGAATATGAATGCATAGAATGTAAGTTTTTGACCTTTTGAATGTTTATAGCTCTTATGCATTGGGATTGTCATGCTTGTCCGTAGTTTCTTGGATTAGAAAAAAAAAAAGAATGTTGTGAAGGCTGCATTTCGATGGAATATGGGTTCTCGGTTTCCTCAATTATTTGAGTTCATGGATTTCAGTGTTGGATCAGGCTGCATTTGGATCGATGGAATCTGGATTCTCAGTTTCCTCAATTATCTGAGTTCATGGATTTCAGTGTAGGATCAGGATGCATTTGGATCGATGGAATCTGGGTTCTCGGTTTCTTCAATTATTTGAGTTCATGGATTTCAGTGTTGGATCAGGTACCAAGATATCAAATGCATATTTTAGGGGTTTCAGAATCCCGAGGGGGTTTAATTTTTAGTCATTTATAATTCTATACAAAGGAGAAAATTTAATTCCATTCCCCAGAATGGATCACTAATCACTTTGTAAAACAGCTTGTAGTGGATTTGAATCATTGCTTGCTCCAATGTGCTGGCAAGTGTTTTTAGACTCGGACCAGACCGGGTGGTTGAACCGTATGAACGAATTGATCGGGCTGCTAACTGCTAAAACCATGACAAAGTGAGTATTCGGGTTTTGTGTCTGGTCCAAGTCTCACTCGCACTACCAATGCTGACAGAAAAGGTCTTGATACTTGAAGCTCAACTCAACCCTCATTTCAATGAAAAACAATACGATAATATAAAGAAAATCAGGTACTATCTTTTCTCAATTAATACTGTCAGACCCGGGTTGGTTTGGGCCCAATGAAATAGCCCATTGAGCCATTGGTTTAATGAATTGACAAACAAGTGATGTCTAATTTATGGTTCAGAAAAAGAATGGTGGTTGTGATTCAAAATCATAACCACCTAGTTTTGAACCATCATAGGTATTCTGCTATGTAGTATGGCTGTGGTTGTATTTTGAATTGCATGTAACCATAACCTTCATTCTGTTATTGGTTCTTTTTTTTTTTTTTTTGACTCAATACATTGTCAGATTTTTTATATGATTCACATGTATAAAATTAATTCATCTAACTAAGGAGTGGCTCAATTGGCATGTTAGCTGATTTGTTTTAGTAAAGATGTGAATTCGATTCCCACAACCACCAACGTCAGAGAGGGGGTCATTAGTGTGTTGTTGCACTATTCAAACAGCCCCTACGAGGGATTTTGGGTGCATCACCAAAATACCAAAAAAAAAAAAAACTAATTCATCTATATATCACTATTCAACTTTGATCGTAATAACATATATTATATATTGCATTTATACAATATAGGGACATGATATCAGATGCACAAAATCACTTGATCATATCAACCTTCTTTTTAAACCATGTGATTGTATTTGAAAAGCCATCTTTCATAGTGCCTAGAAAATGAGGATTTTGCTGGCTTTAGAATTTGAAAGCATCATTTATACTCCCAAAATCTCAATCTATATGGCAGCGTTTGGAACTGTGAGCATTTATTGAATAAACACTGCCACATAGGCGTCATTTCAACATTTTCCCCATTGTGTGGATTAATATGCATAGAGACTTGCAAAAGCAGGCATTGATTTATGCGCATGCCTATCATTGGAGGAAGCTTCAATATAACGCTTCCCTCAACGGGTAAGCGTTTATTCACTGTTCTATTGACGTGGTGCCTAGTGGCACCTAAGTGTCAGTAAACGGGTTCATTATTGCTTTTCTCAGTTTTGTAAACAAATCAAATACAAATGTTTAATGAATAAATGCCCACGATTCCAAACACATACTGTATCAACAATGCAATTACTACAAAGTGAGTATGCTTAATCATCTTCTATGTATAATGCTCTTCCTAGTCTTCATTTGCATAAATTTTGGAATTCAAATGAACTTCCCCTTAGGATTCAGCTATTTATATAAAAATGTATCCACCAAGGTTTACTCCTTTGAGGATTACAACCATTTGTTCCTAGGCTATGTTTGGTTACAATACAAATAAATTTGCACTAGTGTGAAACCATGGCAATGCAAATGATTTGAGTGTAAATTCTGACTTATTTTTGTTTCCAATTTTAGCTTATTTTATTTTAAGAGTAATCTTTTATCTTTAAGAGTAAAATGGTTGTTTGTTTCCTGTTATCTCTTATCTCTTAAAGTGCAATCATACAACTTTTTATTTTCCAATAATACCCCAAAAAAGACAAACAAAAATTCTCTCATATGGGGTCAAAATGGACATTTGATAATTTTCAAAATTCAGAATTCAAAACAACTTTCTTTGCATTTAGAGTTCAGAGGAAATGAATGCCCACTAATACCAATATACCTCTTAGGCCCCGTTCGCTTTTCGGTAAGTTACTTACCCGGGTAAATGCAATTACCTGGGTAAGTTTTTCCTAGGAAACACTTATCCGGGTAAGTGCATTTATCCATTTTCTTTTATTTATCAGGTAAATAATATAATGACCACTTTAGTCATAAAAATTCATTATTAAAATGAGAATTTTTGTCCCATTCAAGTGTAAGCAACTTTCCTCCTATATGAGAGTTATTTACCCACTAGGTAAATGATACCTAGGAAAATAAACCTTCCTTGGTCTCCACATTAACCTGAAAAATGAACATGGAATTCTTAATCAATGAGAACCAAAATCCCATTGACCAACTTTCCCCCTCTCAAAATCCAAAAGAAGAACGCCCTCTTAATGTACTTATTACACTTTCAAATGTCAGACTTCAGAGCAAACGAACAAACCCTCAGTCCTAGATTGATAAGTTGGTCACACTGAAAATGATGATGGATTCTGGCCTTTCATCATCAGCCATCTATGGGACAAGATTTACAACTGCATTGAATTCCACCTGTTTGTCCATGTGTTTGGTTGCAATGCAATCTTATTTGCACTATCACAAAAACATGGGAGTGCAAATGAAAAAAAAATACAGATTTTGGTTTAATTTTATTTTATTTTTTACTTTGTTCTCTTTCAAATCTTATTGTATTTCATTTATACAACAATAAAACAAATTATGGTAACATATGAAACAAAAATAAATCAAAATTTACACCCAAATTATTTACACTATCATAATTTTGCATCAATTCATTTGCACTGCAACCAAACGCAGCCTTTAATAAAAATTAATGTGGATGGCACTACTCATAATTCTATTGCATCCACATTGAGTATCGTGTTCAGAGATCATCATGGATCTTTCTTGTTTGCTCGAGCTATTTACATTGCGCTGGTTGACCCGGAGGTCGCGGAGGCCATTCGAACCGGTCTGTCAATGGCTAAAGATCTTCACTTGGATGGCCCATGGCAGCTATACATAGTTATAGGCTTATAGCCGATTGCAGCAGGTTTCTTCTGCGCACTTTCCAACATTCTATTGTCTCCTACACTCTTCGTACAAGTAATAAGGTTGCCCTTTTTTTCTTCCTCTAGAACCACTTCATGGTTTATCTTTTCGAAATTCCTTCAACTTGTGCTGGATACCAATGTTTTCGAACCCCATTTGGCCTGGAAATCATCCAGTCAACCGGTTCTATTTTATTTTAAACCTGGTTCTTGGCCAAAATTAAAACCGTTAAATTAATCAGTAACTTGCTGATCCGAACAGTCAAACTGCCGATCCATTCAATGATTTTTGGTTGTTTTTTATTTTTCGTTAAAACGAATCAATCATTTGATTCAGATGGTCAAACCGTTGACCCAAAAACTGGTGGCCAGAACAGTTGTTTCGGATCGGTTTTTAGAACCTTGCTGAATGCTGATACGGTGCAATTTATGATTTGCCTAAAAGCTTAAAAAGAAAGAAAAGAATAAAAGAAACAGTCAAACTCTGTTATTGCTAACATATATGGTTGCATTTTGGGAATCCCCTATGCCAAAATTTAGAAACTAGAGGGAAAGAATTGTTGAAATAATGAAAAATGTGATCATTATGGAATTTTACATTTTTTTTTTTTTTCTAAACAATCAAAGATGGCCCCAATTTAGGAATAACACTCTGGGGAATCAAATGCTGTTGAAAATTAAAATGAAATTATTTGATTTCATGTGGCGCATTAGAAGTTAGAACATTCTACTAGTGATCATTCTTATTGTCCCTACAAAATGTACTTTTGTTTGGTGTGTGCAACTGTGCATTGACTGGGTAGAAAGGTGTCACTTTCCAAAAAAAACAGAAAAAAGTTGCAACCAGAGAGATGCAAAACTTAATAATTGTTCACAAATCTGATAGATTCTTCAAACAAAGTGGGCGGAATGGGAAAATAGCAAGAGAGAAAGAAGAAGAAGAAACGAATTCACAGATGATGACTGGAGAATAATGAAAAAAAAAAAGAAAAAGTTTTTGAGAATTACAGGAAGAAAACAACACCTAGATTTGTGTGGCTCATATTTTCTCTCTATATTAACAAAAATAAAATTAGGTTTTTATTTTTTTTTTTTAATTTCATGCTCTCCCACCCACCACAAAATGTAAAGAGACTATCACTTTATGGGTATTTTAACTATGAAACCAATTCATAATAAAATAATTCTAATAAACGATTGAGAAAAAAAGGAAAATTTGCCAAAAAGGTATGATTTTAATTTCCTAACCCAACAAAGGATGGTGCAAGAAATTCCTTGAGTTAATTTTCCTTATTTTTAAAGTTATTCCCATCAAACCCCATTGTATCTTTACTTCAATATTTAATTAGTTAACAACAAAGACAAAAATAAAATAAAAAATGGGTCTATATAATCTTTCTAGGTGTTACTGTCAATGAATATCGTTAAGCATTTAGAAGCAGGTTATCTAAAACAGAAATGAATAAATAATTAATTGAATAAAACAAATGTATAAATAAAGAAAAATCTATGATGTTGGAAAGACATGATACCGTAAGGGTTTTGATCAATTAAATCCTTTCTATGCTGGAGCAAACCAGCTAACATACCAATTGAACCATCCCTCAGTTGTTGATTGGTTACCAACTTACCATTTTTATGATACTGTTTCATTGGCTAAAAAAGAAAAAATATATATTTTAGCTTTGTAAAAAAGTACAAAAACAAAGGAAAAATAAAGCAAATAAATACCATCTTTGGCCATTTCTCAAAAACAATAGCATTGAATGAAAAAGCTACTGGATATCTTTTAGGTTTTGTTTGGTACCATAGAAGTTTCTACCTGAAACATTTAATTGGTGAAAAAGATACTTTTTTTCTAGAGCTAAAATGTTTTAGATTGATTAATAAGAAGTATTGTTTGATTTTTATATGAAACGCAAATTTGGCATTTCAACTATAAACATCAATGATCAGTCCCATACATGCATTTTTTTAGTTGAAGTGATTCTCATATGTGATATGACAACACATTTTCTCACCAATTTGTATTTATCAACCATTCACAACCTAATTAATAGTTGTTGTGTGGAGATTGAATATAAGGAGAGGATACAAGTTTCCATTGGTCAAAAGTTTTTGCCAAAATAGCAAAAAATAGAAAGACTATTGTATGTCTAAAAAGTCATTTCAAAGTAGATTCCTAGTAGTTTTTTTTTTTTTGTAAAGAAAACTTAGTTGGTACAAGTTTTCATTAGAGGAAATTTTTGCAAAGGTTTTATTTCTAAATTCCAAATTGTAAACTTGTAAGTAAAAATTTAGAAGTGCCCATAGGAAGCAAATTTCTATGGCATCTAGAAATGCAACTTGAGCTATACTCAATTCATCAGGGTTGTACTGGCATTTTGTGACACCAAGCCTGAAAGCCACATTTTAGGCCCTGTTTGGCAACGTTCCAGGAGAGTGTTTCTTTCATTCCCGGCGCTCTTGCGGAATAGAAACATGTTTGGCAAAAAAAATGCAAGAAATGAGTTATTTCTACATGAAAATACCAACATGACTTTAAAAAGGCACTATAATATGCATTATGTATCTATTTAATAATATTTCTACATGAAAATACCATGAAGAAGAGCTGTGATATATCAGAAATTCTGATAAATGAGTTATTTCAGTAATTTAGCCATGCCTAAACTACCTAATCCTGGTTCACAAGAAGCTGATATACACAACTCTCACCCTTAAGATTTGTTTGATTAATAATCACCAACTGAGGTTAAAGTTATATTCTTAGAGAAGTTGAAAAGTTGAAGTGGCAGAACTGAATGACTTGTTAATTTCTTTTCCTATTGTGAATTATAGGTTACTAAGGAGGTTGTGATCTCCTTAATGGCTGAAGCCTGAAGTTAGGTGATTATCACACCCTCTTATCATCATCATCATCATCCAAGCTTTATCCCAATTATATGAGGTTCCTATTTCCCCATGATCATACGAATTTGGCAGAGGTCTTAATGCCAGTCTGCCAGCCTAAGGCAACACTTCTCTTTTGTCCAAGTTTGGGAGTTGGGACCAGCAGTGTAAGACAAGCTCACACTGGCAGAGTTGATAACTATACCCTCAAATATTTTATCTATTTAATTAAATATTACAGCCACACAAAGACAAAGCAATAAGTAATTCAGTTCAGACACTTCAACTGTTTTCAAATGGTCCCTAGGTCCTCTCAGCTTAAATATCAAGCTGCATTGGCATTATTTGGTCCTTGACACTTGCCCAAGTTGCATCACTAATATTCTTCATATTCAACTTGAAGATTTATTGCTTAGGTATGACCTTTCATGGAGGAATTTCTTTATGCCCTTTTCTTTGATAAAAGCCAACAGAAAGAAAACAGAAGATGTTAATAAACTAATCAGAATAGCTACCCATTCCATCACTTCCACAAGTTAAAACTGTGGAAAGTCATACTGCTGGTGCTGACCAATCACTGTTTTCTAAATAATTGATGAACAAACTTGTTTGACCATAAGATCGGCCGAGAAGCACGAATTTCCACATATTTCTTCTGATAATGTTGCCAAGCAATCCCAAATTTCCAATGTTCACACTTCTACCAACCCTGTTTTCTGATCATGTAAGTATACCAAGTTACAGAACAATGATGCAGAGATGGTCCCAATTCTTGTTATGTAATAATTTTTCCTCTAAAAGATTGTTCAATTATTCAACAAAGTCCTTTTCATAATAAGTTCAAGCAATTCTAAGAAGCTTTTGCTGGTTTTCTGATGTGAGAAGACTAGGACATTTATGGTTGCTTACATGGTTACATATTCACACTAGTTGTCACCTATGTCCTGCTTACCATTTCATAACTCCTGGTGTAGCTACAACCACTTTGGATCTGCTGGTTTCCTATTAATTAGCAGGATCCATTGCTGGATCTCAAGTAGAAACTCACTTTCGAGCGTATAAGTACAGACCGCATATTGTACTTATACTTGCATGCTCAAAGGTGAATTCCTATTGGAGGTCCAGCAATGAATCCTACTAATATGTAACCAGCAGATCCCAATGACACAGCTATACAACTCCAGAATTTGCTTCTGCAACAGGGGTTGTCTCATGGAATTGTTTAGTAGTGCTTTCAACTCAACAAAAGCTTTAATTATCCCAACCATTTGGGTTTAGGATCATCAAACATAAATGGGGTAGAGAGCTAGAGAACCTCAGAATTTAAACTCTGTTCTGTAATTAGGGAACCCATTTCACTTGTATAAGCTTTGAAAAAAAAAAAAAAAAACCCATAAAGACAGAAGACTACAATGTAGAAAACCAAATAATTGACTAAAATACAACCCTAAAAATAAAACGGAAAGGAGGACATATTATCATCTGGTACATGGTTTAAGGAAAGAAAATATTGCTCAATTTAAACATCCATCTTATGATCAACATTTAGCTACTAAATAATCCTAGTTATCACATAGTGTTTCAAACAAGGTTCAAAATATGGCAATGTACAACACACTAATTAGATGACACTTAAAGGGCATTTTTGTCTTTTTAAAATGTCACTTAATGGCTTATTAACAGCTAGTTAACGGAAGGTAATTGATTGTCATGTTTTAAAAGTTCGAGTACTGAATTGTTGTATTTTAAAGATCGGAAACCAAAACGACACTAGACCCAAAGTACAAGGTAC
Organism: Nelumbo nucifera; assembly: GCF_000365185.1. The sequence continues at coordinate 158,909 of NW_010729136.1, read as the reverse complement.
TAATCAAGAATTTTTCCAATTTTATTTTTAGATACCCATCTTTCACGTGGGTAAATAACTTTCCCATGGAGAAAAATTCCTAACACTTGGATGGAATAAAAATGCTCCTTTTAATAATTAGTTTTTATAATTGAAACCGTTATTTATAGGTAAATGCATTATTGATTGGGAAACATTTAGTAGGTAATTAGCAGGATGGGGCTTAGTGCAAAATTCAATTGCTCTCCTCTCGTATGTAAAGGTCCTTACGCATGCATAATGGGACACGCGGACTGCCTAGTCTAGTAAATGTAGGAAAAAGTGTAATAGATCCCGCCGGCTGATAATTAGCATGCTTCAGATATATTGTTCCAACAATGAAAACTCTGCAATAAAGCCAAGCATGTCGCAGACAATGGCTGTAACCGTTTGCATCTCCATTGGTGGAAACATCTAAGAGTCAGCAGTCCTCTTGTTCACAGAAAAGATATCAAATGGGAAGTCAGCAGCCCTCATTTGCATGGATCAACTCAACTGCACTTGATGGCCCTAGGAGCCCCGAAGCCCACTAGCTTCTGGCTTTCTGGGGTGGGTCCCACACAAACAACCTATATTATAAGTTATGTTCGGTGAAAAATCTGGACAGCCCAAATTGACTTCAGTCATTCAGCTTTTCTAACTAGTTTATCTGCGATCTAACTTAGCTAAATCTTCATCTCAGCCCCCCCAAAGGGGCCCTCAGTTGAACTCTTTAACCAGTAACAACACCTCACGACAGCCATGAAGCGTATGCCCCACAACAACTCTCACCTTCCACCTTGCTCTGATAGGTGCATTTGGCGTGTACAAACATTTCTATTTGTTTGAAAAGAATACAGATACAAATATATACAGTATAAATACATATAAAATAATCCAAAATACAAAGTCTTGCATTCAACATATTTATATTTGTACTCCTAAGGTTCAGTTTAGAAAGAATATAAATACAAAATTTTGCACTCTAAATATTTGTATCTATACTCCTTCCAAGTACAAATACAAACATGTTGAGTGTAAAACCTTGTATTTGGTATTATTTTGTATGTATTTATACTGTACATATTTACATTTGTAATCTTTTCAAACCAAGTCTTACAGTAAAATTGCAAATTTTTTTTCTTCAACCTACAAATTTTCTATTATATGTGTCCTTCTCCATCTGTAACATCTATTTGATGAATTAAAAACGTGCAGTGAGAGTTTGTATTAGCATATGATCCACCAATTAAGATCACCAAATGGTGTTACCTCCCCACTCCAAACATTATAAAAGTGAAATTAATCAAACATCTAGAAAACTGGAAACTGTTCCAAATTCAATGAACACTGAAATACTGAGGGCCAGGGGCTGCGCCTTGCAGTAGTTTTGACAGCTAGTAAAGCACTAAAGCTCAGGGAAGATGGCCCAGGAAGAGCTTAAAAGCAGATATGCCGGTTTACTGGGGGACAGGGGCTGCGCCTTTAATGTAGACACAGCAATAACAACTGTTTTTCTGTACATATCTCACCATTTTACACCATCTCACGTACACATTTTCTTGATGTGTGGACAACTACGCATGCTTGATTGCTTGGGTTTGTGCTAAAATTTTCTCAGAAACAGCAAATCAGGATTCAGTCATTCAGGAGAACTTACATAAAGATGACGATGAAAGCAACCTTTTTTCCCAAAAAGGATTGAAACTTTATGAAGTGCTTTCTGAAAAAACCCCACTTTAAAGTTTAAACTGTGGTTAAAAATGGGAAGCAACTTCTTTGATTACGTGAAGATAATTAACACTCCAGATTCAGGGGTAGAGGAAGAACAAAGAGAATAATTAGTAGCAGTTAAGAAAGCCATTCAACAGAATCTCATGAGTGGTACGATGTCGACGAAATAGACAAAAACTCAAGTTTTATGCTAAAGGCAAACAGAAACTATTAGGCTATGTTTGGTTTAAAAGAAAATGTAGGAAAAAGAAGGGAAAGATAAGAAAACCTTTACAACCCTTGTATTGGTTTTCCTGTCTTACACTTTATTTTCCTACTTTTTCCTTCAAACCAAAAACAGGCTTAAGGAACCGTCTGAGAGGGCTGAGTTGAAGATTAGGCTAAGCTGGTTCAACTGAAACTCTCCGGATTAGCACCAAACGCATTTTCAAGTAAAACTTAGGGATTAAATGAGAAAATCAAGAGGTGGCCCATGATAGGAGCCAAGCAAAGCTTAGCATCTTCGGGCTGTCCAAGATGGGATCATATGGACAACCTATCTGGTAAAATAATCCAAAGAGATCAAAGCGGCTGTCCACTAGTGCCTAGCCAAGATTATATGTCCCAGATGGGCTCATACGCCTTTCAGGGTAGAGCCCACGTGAAAAACTCTGAAACAGCTTTTAATGAAAAACCTGCAAAGCTCAAAAACACTAACGGCCCAATAAGAGGGGAGAGGTGGTCAATGGTATTACAGTGTTCAAAATTCAAAATATCGATACACCAGTACAGGCGTATTGGGCGTTACAATACTTATTTTTTTTTAATTTTTTTTTTTAAATTGGTTCAGCGGAGCCAATCTAAGACCCCTCCATCCCCTGAACCGGTCAGACCCCCTGATACACCCACCGTAGAGGCATATCAGAAGGGTCCTAGAACGATATGTATCGGCCGATATAAGCCAATATATATCAATAATTCAAACCTTGACAGTGTTCATTTTAAACTAAGTTCTGAGCCCCAAGCTAAAAAGAGTTTTATTTAATTTTCACACCAAAAGAAATGAATTTATAAAACATGATGAGACAAATTTACCCCCTTTAACATTAGCTTTTTATGGGTAAAAAAGTTATTATATTACATACCTAGTGTTACGCAGGCAATATTTACCTAGATAAAGTGCATTTATCCGGATAAGTGAGATATTTGTAAACACCAGAAGCCATGTTTAGTAAAACTCCGAAAAGCCCATCATTGTGACCTAAACACAAGAAATGCAACTGAAATAGGGAGGTAACTACTGTACAAATAACTTCTCCATAACACAATTGCTCAATCATCACGGCTGAATCAACGCACCTCGCCTGCAGAAGCCCTCCCAAACAGGCTCTGAGCCTTAGAAATCAGAGCTTCTTAGAACTGGCTCAATCATGGATCAATCAATGCTGAAACCCTCCCCACGGTGCCCAACAATAGGACTTAAACAGTATTAAGTTCTACAAAAGTACCAAAGAGCCATAGGTAATAGAAATTAGTTTCTAATGATTTTCTTTCGTTATATTTATATATTCGATATCAAAATCGTTTTCAATTTTTTTTATCGTTAATAGTATTCAATTTATTTTATTAATGATACGATATTATGATCATTTTTTGTTCAATTTTATTAATAATATTAAATATCCAAATTTAGACTCGAAGTAAGATCTAAATCCAATTGGATAAAATTCAATAAACGAAGTCTGGATTTAGTCTATGTAGAATTGAATATCCAATGCATTTGTAGCCCTAGTTCAGCCTTAGCTTGCAGTCTTTTTACCATGATTCTAATGTCTCTTTGGGCAACCTGCCCTAAAGGGTTCAGTGTCCTAACGAAATGTGAATCTCAAGAAAGAATAGATAACAGTGGCTATATTCTTTCTTAAAGGAGTTCATTAACATAAACCAAGGCTGACAACTATGCTAATCATCTAAAGAAAATGGTTATAATGATAAGATGGGGATGTTTATTGTATTCAGAATGTTAAAATTTGTTCAAATGTCATCTACTCCCAGGTTTCAATGGGTCTTATATGGGGATTAAAAAAAGAAGAAAAATATATCTGTATGTTTCAAATTCATGCTTACCATCCAAATAGAAACTGAAGGAAAAAGAGATACACTTCTTTGTCCATACCTTCATATAACATGCTCACAGTTATACCCTACACTAGTAATTTAAACAACACATAAGAAGCACACCAGCATAGATAAGTGCATGTACACTAGCAAATATGGGAAAGGTCCGATACAAATTCCACAAGCCAAGGAGTGTCGATATTTTCCTTGCTCATTTCTCATCCCCTGAGATCATGAGTTTGTGGGTCTAGAACAGCGGAAGATGAATCTTCCATAAATGTTGGCAATAGGAAGAGGTCCCCTATAAAATCATCGATGTGAAGCAAAAATAAGAAAAAGGACTAAAAAACGCAATGAATAACAAATTTGGTGATTCTAATGGCCAAAGATTACTCACCAAGAACGGGAATCATAACTGTTATGCCGGTTGTCGCCTAACACATAAACATGTCCTCGTGGTACACTAACACACTGCAAATCGAAGAAATGGAGAAAATTGATATATTATAAGGGGAATACCTAAATCCTCCCCCAAAGAGAAACAAAGGTGAATTATGAAAGAGCAGACCAAGCAGATGGTGCACCGACTGAGGCTCATGATGAATCCAAGTGTGGGTGATCATATAATCATGAAGCTCTCAGATGCCAACAACATGGAGTCCACCGGGCTAATTCTTCTCTTCTTTGGCTCCCTTTCCCCTTCTTTATTCATAAGATAATATTGTGCACATTGGGTCATGGAGATATAATGGACTGGTTGTAAGCTTTTGCCCTGGCGGTTCCCACCCCATAATGTTGTTCAAGGACACGCTCTGCCGGTATGCAATTCATGGAAAGATAATTATAAAATCAAATCATGAAGGGCTGATAGATGAGGGAGCCCACAGTTTCATTCTGTTTGCAGTGGGTGGGCATCTCTGTTATGAAATCTTCTCTTTGAGCAATTCCATTAACATAAAGCATACCATGCTGAAACTGCAAAGGAAGTTAAGACAGATTTTAGAAACAGGAGCTAGAATAATACCGACTCCTCCGAGTCTAAAATCTTGGACATGAAGAATGTACAAGGAAATGCATATATGACCCTGGTATCCACTATTTTCAACATATTTTGGCTTACCGTACAGACAAGTTTCAAAGACAAAAAAAAAAAAAAAAATGCACGCAAATAAATAAATAAAAGATGACCCAATAACATCAATGCCAGCTTTAAGTAATGTTTCTTATATTATTAGTAAAACAAGGAGGCTGATCTGTGGTTCCACTCTTTAAGTCATCTAAAGTTCTCTCATATATCCTTGTTTCATCTATCATAGAAAGGATGGTCCTCATGAATGGTTATGATCCTTCCCTCTTCCATTATTCAACTTACTATTTTCCCTTCCCTGAGTAATGCAATTTACCTTGCATAATGATCTGGTTTCCTACAATGTTTCATCATGTTTATTCTCTTGTTCACATTAGTATTAGTGACCGATTATCAAGGACACCAAGCTTCCATATTTGGGTTCGAGTACGAGACTGGAGGGGGGTGGTTTTGATTTGTCAAAACTCTTCCAGCAGCATAGATTTTCCCTCCATACTTGTGTGCGTGTGTACCATCTTACTAAGTAACATAAATGGCAGTGGCTGTCTGGTCTCTGGTGTATGTGCTGTTTTTGTTCTTGTATGGGTGAAGCGTCCTACATTGTAAAGTTAATGATAGGGCTGCATAAGGCTCAGTTCCAATTGCAAAGTTAGATAGGGATATATCCAGATCAGATCTGACAAGAATCCATGAGATACAAATTCAATTCAATATCTGACAGATATGTAAAATATCAATACAAATTCAATTCATTTATAATATCTGTATATCTGATTCAATTGAAATTTGGAAAATCTATACAGAAAGTGAAAACAAACGTAGATCAACGAAGTTAAATATAAAGCAAGAAACTACATATTGCAAATTTGCAAGTAGACTACAAAGGTATATGTTAGACTTCTGTTTCTGTAAGTACATAAAATACTTTTACTTTGGTATTGTTGCATTGAAAACTGTTTGGGTAAAAAATTTTAAGTACTTTCCAAAATAGAAGTACCATTTTCTGTTTGGCAAAAGCACGTTCATTCATGCTTCCAATGATAGTTTCCAATGGTTTCACTGTCTAAGACCGACGATGGTGGTCCAACTCTAGCAGCGACGAGCAGAGGTAGGGTTGAGAGTTTTATCTAAGGGTGGACACACATGACCACCCATTCGCACAAAAAAGAAATCACCCTTTCGCCCAAAGTATAAAAGCAAAACTATAAAAGCATATAATACAAATGCTATATCGTGTTTTTCATACTTTTGTACTTTCAAAAGTACAAAAGTACTTTATAAAAGTCTCCCAACAAGGCCTAAGTCCTTCAGGGCCCTGCTGTTGGAAGCTCAGGGTTCAAGCTTCCTGTTTAAGAAGATTTGGGGCTCCAACATCCCTCCTAGGCTTTCTTCTTTCATGTGGAAGGCTTGCCTAAAGAAAATAAGCACTTGTCAAACTTTTACAGAAGAATAAAGCTAGGTTGTGCATTTCTCCTCATGTTTACACCTTTTGCCTTAGTGATGGTGAGTCAGCCAAGCACCTCCTCCTACATAGCCCCTTTACTAGGAAGATTTGGCTCCATTTCCTCAAGCTAGCTGGCTACAGCTGGGTAATTCTGAGCACCATGTGGAGTTTCTCTGGCAATGGAAAGGCTGAGGCTTAGGAACAAAAAGGAAACTTCATTGGAGTACAGTGGCACAGAAAACAATGTGGGACGTGTGGGAAGAAAGAAACAATCGGATCTTTGAAAATAAAGCCAGAACCTTTGAAGAACCGATCTCCTCCATTACCTATTTATGTAACTTTTGGATGGTTAAGTCAGTAGAGTCCAAAGGAATCTCCTTGATTGATCTTCAACGAAATGTGGTAGAGATCCTCTACTCATCTCCTTGTTGTGCTATTACCCATAACTTCCCTTCAAGAGAGGAGGGGGAGATGAGGCTAAATTGTGATGGTAGTGCCCAAGGGAAGTGCGGCAGGGATTGGTGGCATATTCAGGGGAGAGAGATGGGAATATTTGTCTGGCCTTCAGTTAACTAATAGGGAATGCTGACTCTACAAAGGCTGAGATTTCATCTGTACTCACTGGGCTTCGAATTGCTAAAGTGTTAGGTTTGTCCCTCCCTAACCATTGAAGGTGATTCTGCTAATACTATAAACTGGCTTAGGGCAAAAGGATAGTAGTCCTTGGAGGACGGATCATTTTCTGGAAGAGGATAGAGACATTACAGACTCAATGACTGAAGCTGAACTGGATCCCTAGGGAGATACACGCTATAGCAGATGACTTAGCCATATCTGGTTCTCATAGGGAAGTTTTGTCTAGTGACAGATTTCTGCCAGTGTAACTTTTGTTTCCACCTTGCCCGGATCTTGGTGTACATCTTCTCCTGCACCTCTTCTTTTTCTTTTAATACATTCTCAGTTACTTTCGCTCAAAAAAAAAAACACTTAATTTTAAATAATTTAAAGTTCGAATTTGGAAAACGGTCTATGGGTGCAGGTATACCAGAATATGATCAGTTAAGAATCTGGACAAGGTTCAAAATATCAATACATATTGGACCATACCGATGACCTCTCAGTGCACCCCTATAGTGGATGCTTCGGGGTCTGACCTGGTTCCGGGGGTAGACGGGCCTTAGACCAACACCTCTGAACCAGTTTGAAAAAAAAAAAAAACTAAAAAGAAAAAATAAAAGTGAAGCGCAATACAAGCAGTATGCCCTACCGGTGTATCTGCCTGTATCAATATCTTGAACCTTGAATCTGGATTATTCATTTATCCAGTTATCCAATTCAATTTGAAATTCAGTAAGCATGCATAAAATTAGTATAACTCTAGGAAAATAAATATGAAACATGAGGGTTCCTCTTTTGAAGTTAAACACATATACTCTTCCATCCTTAAAAATAATATAAATCAAGATACTATGTATTATAAATAGAAAAAGAGTTATCTAAATCCCAACCCCCACCTAATCCTAAACAACATTTTAAATGATATACTAAAAAAGGTCTAATAATCGATACCCACATAAATAACAATATACATATACATATACATATTATATAATTATATATAATTGAATCATATCCTAGCGGATTAGGTAATTGTCAAACAACATCTAAATTCAATCTGATTAATAAACAGATAACATTTTCAAACCCAATCTGATCCAATTATAGTCAACCAGATATCCCAATCTGACTTAAATGAATCAAATTTAAATTTGATATTGGATTAAATCCAGTCTTTTACACCCATAGTTAATGTTTTAAACTCATCTCTTGGAGTTTGTATACCTGGTGCTTTCATATGTTGCTTCTAAGATTATTAGCCTAAATCCCAGTTACTTATCACTGTTTACACCTGCTATGCTGGCTGATTATTCTTTGTCCCTAGGTGTATATTTTGTGTTGGTATTTGGTAAGATATTATTTCTGTTGCTAAGGGTTCTAGTGTAAGTTCAAGCCCTGTGATTGGAATAAATTGACCTATTTTTCACAACTCTGCTCTATGGCTGACAAACCTGAATGAAAGCAATAATGGAATGCACAAGCAAAAATTCCTCTTTAGGGACTACTAATGGTGCGGGGGTGCAAATCAGAAATAAAAGTCTCAATTATTTTTTGTTTTAACGGTTTGGTCCTTACTAGTTTAGTCCAAAGTCAAAAAGGAAAGAAAAAGAAAGTGAGAAGAGAAGAAGAGAAAAATGAAACAATGATCCAAAACTAGAGAGAATAATCTCTCACCCTATTATGCCCCTATTAAGTGCAAGACAAGTATCTTAAAGTCAGACAAATAGGACAAAGCACCATTTAATAAATAAAGACAAAAAGACTAAAGACACCTGGTCTGCCGAATCTAACACTTTTTATGGGCTCAAGTGGTCATAAAAAGTCTACATGAGCAACTAAAGTACTACAATTTCATTACTTATAAGGCTGCCCTAAAACCAAGGTTTAAAAAGGATAAAGGTGGAGGCAAGGCAGTTGGGTGCCTCAGAGGTGAGGCGTATGCCTCAAGGCAGTTTGAACCATAAAACCCCAAAGTATAAATATAATTTTTAATTTTTAACTTTTCTGTATATAAACAAAATGTATGTACATATGCATGTATATAGCCACACAATTTATTTTATTTTATAGCAAACATAATTTTTTTTCATTACTCATATATAGTTTTTAATATTAACCTTATGTTTTTTAAAATTTTATTTTATATTATAACTTACAAATTCTCACAAATTATTTTGTTTAAAACTAATCATATATTTCATGGTAATAATTTATCTAAATAGAATTATCCATTCATTTATATATATATATATATGTGTGTGTGTGTGTGTGTGTGAATTATTTCTAATTTCCTTATATATTTCTCAAATATATTTTATTTCATAGTTTATTTATATATTTTATTTTTATTAAATTATGTTCTTTTTAATGTGATACTTCTTAAAATCTTATTTTAAATTTACAAGTCGGAGCCCTTTTCACTAAATAATAATAATTTACTTAATTTATATACATATATATTAGATTTTTTCAATTTAACCTAATTTATAAAGAAGAATTAAAGCTAGTAAAATTTGTTTGTACAAAGATATTTTTGCCCATTGTAATTAGATTTGGGGAAAAGAAACCCTATTCTAACATGTACATTTAGCAAGGGTAAAAAACAACATACTTTTGGTTTAAAAGAAGTATTCTAGGAAATTGTTTAGTATAAATTGGTTTATTTTATTTACAAACAATTAAATAATCATTTTTGTTAAATTTTAAGAATTATTATAACTAATTTTTAATATTTTTTCTTTTTTTCAGTTTTAATGCTTTTGTATGACACTTACGCCTCACCAATTTAAGGCAAAAGGCACTAAGCCATAAGCCCCTCAAAAATAGACGCAGTAGGCTCTTAAGGGCAAGGCGCTTCAAGCCAGGCATTTTGGTTTCGCCTTGCCTTTAGGCAAGCACCTCAGTGCCTTTTGAAATTATGCCTACAGCTGCTCCAGCTCCATCTGCATCATAATCTTAATCATCATTATTTGAGATTCCTATTCTTCCCTTGGAAATAAGCATCGCATCCTATAATCAGCATCCCAATGCACAATTTGTTTCCCTACATAACTTGTCACATTTATATCATAGATTTACCTTATTCTCTCTTCTGTTTCTTTTTTGAAACCCCATGACCAATAATTGGAAGCAGCTGGGATAGAATAATAAAATGGATGATGATTGAGGAGAGAAGTTTAAGATGGACTTTAAAAAAAGAACTAGAGAAGATATTACTTAGGGAAGAGATCTGTTGGAGGTGGAAGTCGAGACATAAGTGGATTAAGGAGGGTGATGGTAATACTAAATTCTTTCATGCAATAGCCAATGTAATAATAAGGAAATATTCTGTGGATAAATTGGAAATAAATCATGAAATGTCAAGGAACTAGGAGGAAATTGCAAAATGTTTTGTGGATTGTTTTAAGAGTGTATATAAGGTGAGTGATGGTGGAGTAATGGTGGAGGGGTTAGATTGGCCAAGGTTGGATCCAGAAGTGGTAAGGGTGTTGGAAAAGAATTTTGAGTTGGAAGAAATTAGGAAGGCGTTTAGCTAATGGGATGGCTTTTTTTTTTGCAAAACAGGGGGTGCTCAAGTCTGAATTATTCTGGGGCTCAGTTGTAATCTTGTTTCTGGCTGGGGCTGCATCTCGTGCCTCTGCTGGATGTACTCTGTAATCATGTGATATTTCCTTCTGTTGTAATAAAATTTCCATCATTTATCAAAACAAAATACCAAAATGGAAGATGAGATGGCTAAATATTAAAAACTGAAATAAATGAACTGGAAACCCTCCTCTCAGAAAACAGACCATTGGTCATCTATGATACCCAGATACATGGACATGCCCAGTGTGCCTGGTAACAGACAGGATATGTACCCAGCACAACACAGATACCACACGGACACTGCAAGAGTATACTTTGTACAATTAACACTTCCAAATATGTAAAACGGTTATTTTGGCATATCATGCCAAAAAATACCCGTATATGTTAGAAATTCTATTAAATTTGGCAAAATATAAGAATTGAGACATGTTGCAATTAATATTTCTTCAGAGGGAAAAATCTATCAATAACATATTTATTTAGCATAAAAAGTTGGAAGGCCATACATTGCTACAAGCATTTCCAAGGCATTTCAATTTTCAAGGATGTAGAAGCAAGGTAATACAAAAGCTTCATTTCTTGGGTTTATACCTGCACCAGATCCCCTGCTTTTGCTACAATTCTTTTAATAAAAACATCTTCCTTTTTGTATCCCATATCCTACAAAGAGACCCACAAAAGTAAAATGACAACTCTTAACAAATTCATTGTATCCATAGGAATGTGCTTGATTTTATATCATGAGCAAACCTGCAAATTCTTGGGTACTGTAAAAAGGACAAGATCATTGACAGCAGGATTCTTGAAGTAATATGATACCTGCCAGAGATTCCAAAAGCAAATTACATGGATGACAAAAAATAATAACTGCAATAACAACAATGACAACAGTAATAACAATACTATACTAAAGAATGGACCTGACCAGGATACTCATTATTCATGTTTAAAGACTAAAAATTGTTTAAGCTGGCTCTACTCATGCTTGATGCATGACATGTTTAAAGTTACATCCTAGCTTAGCTCATGAGGATTCAGTATCGTTTGCTAATAAAAACTTAAAAAAAGTGAACATAGTTTATATTTATGCGAACGTAGTTTAAAAAAAGTGAACATACTTGACTTATTATTCCTGCACCAAATGCATCCAGTTCCAGACTTAAGAAGTGTTAGTTCTACAATAGATGTTCTAACATTCATTGCTCTCTCCACGAAATATGAGAAAATCTGGAAAACATACTTGTTCAGGAGGAATGCAAAGTTAAACTCATGTAGCAAATCTGCTGCAGCACTTCAACTTATAAGAGAAAATTTGTGGCAATGCCAAGATTTTCCAAGTTAATAAAGATTAAGAGTTCAGTTTGATGACTAACAATTCCCAATTTAACAATGGATACATCACTGAAGACAGCAGAATGGCAGAACAGGGTTCGTGTAGCCAATCTCACATAGTTGGGATAAGGCTTAGTTGAGTAGATAATAACAACCAAAAGTTGCTAAGTTGAAGATAATAAGAACAGACCACCCCCCCCCCCCCAAAAAAAAGGGACAGTACACTAAAACAAAAGATGAAGAAGTCACACTTTCAGCATTGTCATGCAATATTTGGAAATGATGAAAATAACAGCACAGATTTTGTTAACATAAAATGGGTTCTTTTGCATTAATGTTGCAAAAAAAGAAATGCAGAGACCAACTATAGAGGGAAAGGCTACAAATAAAGCATAATATAGATGTTTGTATTTAGGACAAGCTTATGAAATGAAGTAGTTTAAGTGCTGTTTTGGAGGTGGTTACAGCTAGAGTCTTTCAATGGTTGAAGATACTGAAACTGTTTGAGGACATTCCAGCAGGGCTGCTGCTGAATAATTGGAAGGCAGTGGCAGAATCTTCTCCACGGAAAGATGCTTGTAGTCCAATGTGGTCTCCACCAGCTGAAGGGTTTATAAAGCTCAATTTTGATGGAAGCAGTGAAGGTAACCCTGGGTCTTTGGGTATTGGAGGCGTTTTCAGAAATGAAGAAGGGCAAGTGCTTGCTTTGTTTTCTGAATCAATTGGAGTAGGTGACTCTCTTAGGGCTGAAGTATTGGCTGCTTTGGAAGGTCTAAAAAGAGCAAAAGAATTAAATATTAACAGTCTAATTATTGAAGGTGACTCCAAAGGTAGTTTATTAGTTGGCTAGAAAAACAAGAGAGTGGACTATGGAATTATGCAAATGAAAAAAAAGAAGTTCAAATGTCTATCTAGGGATATAGTAGTATGATTTCAATGGGTCAAACGGAGTGCAAATTCCTTTGCAGATGCATTAGCCAAACTAGGGGTGGGAAGGGTCCATCCATTCATTGCTGTACTTTATTTCATCAATAAAAATTCTGTTACTGATCAAAAAAAAAAAAACAAATGCAAATGCATTGGCTTTTTCCAGGACATCAGAATCCATGGCCAGATTGAGAAGTAAATTTTAGAATGTTTCTTTTCTTCCCCGGTAAATGGTGTACTTACCGTATGTACATGGAAGTTAATGTGGGTCAGAGATGTGGTTGAAGGATATACTAGTATTTTAAGGAGTGCTGAAAATCAATTGATTATATAAGTGCATTTACAAGCTAGAAGAGCTTGGATTTCTTAAATGTAATTCAGACCCATGTAAAATGTAAACGATCATTACCAAGGGGATGCCCTTGGTTGTTGGTGCCGCATAAAGTGAAGCACTTCAGTCCAAGTTCAGTATTGATGAGTCCTTTACGACATGGAATAATCATTTTGTGTCTGGTCAAGAGTCAAGGAACATACCCCCATGTCCACCACCATATCCTTAGAACTTAAGTGGTGCATAACTAACAAGAATAAAATGAAATAGAAACTTGGACTGCAGTATCCCGAGGGGGGGGGAGACTAGATATAACTAATGAAGACTGAAAATCCTCCAATTGCCAAAGTACTCTGGCACTTAAAACTTATTTCTCAGTGAAGCTTTTTTTATCAATAAGTTCTCAGTAGAGCTCCAAAATTTCAAAACAGTTGAACAATGAAGACAAGGATTGTTTGAACCCTGATCAGTGATAAAAAGATTAAGAAAAAAAGCTTATTTAGACTACATAGGTCGTAAATCATAAATAAGATAATAATGAATAACAAATGCACCTATAAGAACGAACTTATTTACGAGGGGTGAAGGGGCCAATGGTACATGCAGTTAACTTAAAGTATATTATCACAGAAATCCTGGATTCTTCAACTAGACACTTGAGATCAAGTGTTCAAACTTATTAATGAACGAATAAATTTTTTTTCTGAATCGCATAACTAAAGAAGTTTACCTTTACACTTCCATTATAAAGGCAATCAGCAATTCTGAATTATGAACAGAAAGATAGAAATTTTGCGAATAAAAACAAAACCTTGAAACAAGCATAACGAAAGAGAACCAAAGGACAAACAACTTGCCTTCTCCGCGATTATTCGATCCCCAACGCGAAGAGTAGGATACATAGACGACGACGGTATGAATCGAATCTCAGCGAACATGGACCAGATCAGCACCAACACCAAAACACTCATAAATCCATCGAGATTGGGCCATCTCAGAAACGCCCAACTCTGACACGGCATCCATCTTAACGAAGGGAAGGTCAGAAGAAACCGAGAGAACACCGACGGTTTCAAGAAGCTCATTTCGCAAGTGGAGTTGAGAAAAAAGCAGAGAGAAAAAATGAGGAATGGAACTAGAATGATGACTACAGCAACAGTAAAGAATCTACCAGCCTACCAGATGGGTCTCAATCCACAAAGGGTATGAATCGAACGTTTAGAGCTCGTATGCGACGAAACCACTGGTCTAAGAACAGGTGAGTGACGTGAAAAGAGTAAAAAACAGTAATCTTGAGATCAGTTATTAAGCTCCGTAGCTTCAGTTCGAGAATCAGAAGCTCAACTATCTGATTCTCGGAGATCAAAGAAGGAATCGAAGTTTTCTGCCGAGTCGTGAATGCCAAGATGAATGAAGACTGCTTAGGGAAAGTGCAGAGGAGGAAAGCGAGGAGAAGGACGTTGATGAGACGATCAGGCATAATAATGTTCAAACGAATCGGAACGAATTCAGCTGAGGATCCCCTCTCTCATCAGACTGAGGATGGTTCGACGGCCATGGCTGTAGGCCTGTAGCTCCTAGTCAGTGCTTCTTCGCGAGCGAAAACGAGGGAAATCGAGAGGAGGCGTTGGGCGTTTTCAATCAGATTCAGAGTTGTTCTAGGGATTCGTGCACGGCTTCCTTGGCTGTTAAGTTTCTTTTGTCATTGACGTCATTTTTGACTGCCCTTAAATGCGTAAGACGGCGACGCTAAAGAAGAGAAGGATCCAGAATGGCTTGTTTCTTTGTCCAACTGATGTCGAGTGCCATAGGCTTGGAATCCACTGTCATTACACGTGGCAAATGAGGTGGCATGATCGAGATGCTTGGAAATTGGAACCCCTACTGTCTGATTACACGTGGCAAATACAATATATCCACTATCCCCACAAAATTATACTTTTCTAACATAAACCACTGTCCGATGACTTGGTTTTTTCCGAGGTCAAGTCCCGAACTCCCAATGCTTGGAATAAGAGCCGTAAATGGGTCAGGTCTGATTGTGGACAGGGTTGGTGCCAAACTGATTATTAATCGGTTTTATAAATTATATACCTAGAACAGAATCAATGATTATTCCGATTACCTCTAAAACTTTATTTTTTATAATCTAAAAATCTTAATAAATATGAGAATAAAATGTTAAATTATTTATATCTTTAAAGGTGAGTACTTTTAATAAAATCAATAGACATTTATATATTACTAGTAAGTTTACATGGGACAATTTTGATGATGATGTTGATAGTAAATAGTTGATTTTTAATTTTTTTTATATTTTTTTTATAAAAATTATTCTTATTTCTTATATTTATTTTTATTCAATATGATAAAATATATTATATTAGAGGGGGGATCAAATATTTTAATTGTTTTGTATTTTTTATATTTTTCTATATTTTTATCTTTCTTAATTTTTATTATTATTTAAGTATAAGATCAAGGTTTACACATTTGATCCAAAAGGCCGTCAAATAGGAAAATAACTCCATTTTTTGTGTTGGTTTTAAGTTTGTATTTTATTTTTATCATCAATAAAAATAGTTATTTATTGTTATACTTATTTTTTAATATAATTAATTGATATAAAATAATGAGAATTAACACCCTAAATACTAGATTTAACAAGAGGGAATTAAATGAGGAGAAATATAGTACTTTAAATTACATTTTGTTCTAAGGTTTTCAACCCATCCTTGACCCGTATGGTCAAATCGTTTGAACCATCACCCGCTTGATTTTTCGATTCGGGTTCTAGCAAAACCTAGCTTTCCACCAAAAATCGTTGATAGAGTCAACAAATTATTGACCACCCAGTTGATCCAATCACTAGGTCATGAGTTGCATACTAACTCTTTATGCAAACTTCAGGAGGCCATAACTTTGGCCTCAAATCGCAATTTTTAATATTTTTATACATAAAAGAAATTGAATTAAAAACATAGATTAAATATAAAATAATACATATATCATATCTAAAACATAATTATACATTATTTATTAATAGAATATGTATTCGTACATATATATAAATATATAATATATATACACTTAAAATACATAAGCACCGACATGGTATGGTCTAAACCATTTGACCTGGACGGTAGAACTAGCAACCTGCAATCCGGAGGCAAAAATGGTTCGACCTCTGAGTCGATTTTTAAAACATTATTTTGTTCCCTCACAATTAAAGAGGGACCAAATTCAAAAACAAGGGTATTCTAGTCAAGATTATGATTCAATGAATGTTAATGCGAATTACTACCTTAAATACAAGACTTAGGGGCCATTTGGCAAGTCTTTTTGGGAAGATCTTTTGGTAATTCTGACAGCCAAAAGACACATTGAGATTTTGAATGAAGATCTTAGCAGCTCGAAGCTAATTTGGCCACCGTGCGTCTTTTTATGTCTTTTCGCACGAGAATAAAATGAGAAATATGTGAAAAGCTCCATTTAGAACTTTACAAAATCAGCCCAACATGGGCTTCTCGCGTCTTTTTGATGCACCAACTTTTGGTGGCTAAAACTATTACAAACCAAACAGAAAAAGACCACAGCACGGTCTGCTCGGCTTGTAAATACGGCCTTAATAAGAAGGATTTGAATGAAGAAAAAATTGATTGTTAAAATTACATTTTTATTCTTACAATTAAAGAGTAACTAAGACAAAAGTTTGAATATTTTAATCAAACAAATATTCAACACTCTCATTCACACTTTTAATAGAAATATAGATTAGTTAAATGATGGGTTTCATCTTATCGGGTCCCAAACCAATTAGCACACATAATTCAGAATCAGAACCGGTATAATTGGTCCAGTAAATCGGTTCCATGGTAAACGTGACCCATTGACAATTCTATTTGAAATACATTATCTGTTTACACGTGGAAAATTAGGTGGAAAGTTCAATATATCCTCTGCTCCATAAGTGAATATATGAATGATAAAATATCTGTTCAAAAAATGGCTGGCAAAAAGAAAATTATAAGGATTCCCTTTTTCTACAACTAGAACCCTTTTTTTTTCGAAATATCGGAATTTTCAGCCATTTTATATGCAACCAAACACCAAAAGATGGCGAAATAAAATAAAATTCATTATTTTTCCTTTAATTTTGAAGAGGCTACAAGAGGAAAGGCAGACAAAAAAATGACTTAGGTATGAGTGGAAGTAATAAGAAACAATAAATGATTTAAAGTGTCCATAATTAACAATTGATATGGCATGAACGGTGGGGACACAGGCTTACATAATGATTTTTCCTTCATTCTACATGCAATCAAATAGAGGAGCATTAACACAATAGATTTGGAAAAATTCTCTACATAATCCACAAGGGAAAGCTTCATCAGTTATGGGCCCAGCCTTTCCATGGGTTTGAAACCATAACTGTTCAAAGGGAGGGACATCTGGCATATCATATTCATATGGGTGTATTCAAATACGTATGAATACATTGATACATAAATATTTTAAAAGCTTTTGAATTTTGAAATTTTTTTCTTCTCTCTCTAATGCCTATAAAATAAAAAAAAAAACTGAAGCATTAATCATATTGATACACACCAATATTTTGATCCTTAATGCCAAGTGATCAACTCATGGTGTTTAAAACCGGACCGGACCAGATGGTCGAACCGAAAAAACTGGGAACAGATTAGGTGACCAGTTCTGTTTTTCCCCAAAATCGATTTTTTGCAAAAAAAAAATCATTGATTTAGTCAATAAACCGCTGAATCAGGTGGTTGAAACATTTGAACCATTCAAACTGTTTAATAGTATTGACCATTTTTATTTTTTTGTCAGAATGGACCGACCATTCAGTTTGAATGGCTGGACTGTTTGACCCAAGAACCGAACCCCTGACCGGTTCGGCCTCTAGGTCGGTTTTAAAAACCTTGGACCAACTGAACTATTGAGCCACTGACACCTTGTGCTTCCATATAACATGAGATACATTCATACATTCAATTCGAGAACATACCAAGAAGCATCCCTTCCTATGAGGGTGGACCTTCAACTCTATTTTCACTCTTTTGTCGGCATAAGATTTTTTCCATTGCACCAACAATTATCCCTAAAAATTTCATTGGAAATTTGATGCTGGTGCAATTTACGTAGAGTCAACCCATCCCAGTTTAAAATGGAATTTGTGATGGGCATGAATTCCAAGCCCATAAACACCATGTTGGGTAAATTATAGATGGATATCTTGTACTTTTGGGTAATGAGTAATGACGTTTAAGGGACTAAACTTTTAAATGTGATGTTTTAGTTTCCTGAGCTTTAGTCCAATTCTGTTAAAAATAATGTTATAGTGGGGGTGGAATTACAAAAATGCCTACATTTTTTTCTTTTCTGTTCTTTTCTTTTTTTTTTAATTGTTCCATTCAAATGTTTTTATTCTTTGTTGAAAAGAAGTACAGAGATGGTTTCATATGGAAAAAACAGTAAAATAGAAGTTAAGTATGGTTAATTTTTTTGTGATTTTCTAAAAGTTCAGGAGTCCCACTTGAAAGTTCAGGCTATTAAGGCTCACTTTTCTAAAAGCATTCGTATTCCTTCCAAACTGAGCCTATCTATTTGTAATTTACCCTTTTTTTCTTCCTTTTTTATTTGAAGAAAAAGAAATAATAATTTTTAAATGAATAAACAAATGCATGAATTTCTTGGATAAAAGCCATTTAATGGTCAAAACCCAGTTACTCGTATTGATCATTTCTGGTGTAAGAAATTGCTTGACCATGGCGTATCAAATGGTGGCTCCAATATCCTCTAAGTTGGGGACGCTTAGCAAGTTATAAGTGTCTCAAACTACAATTACTGAGTTCTCTAGACAAATCCTAGACACTCTTACGAGAATAAATGCCACCACCTAGGAAATAATAAGATATGAAGTTAGCTTGTAGGTAATAGGTCCTCTCCATGAACATATTGATAACAAGATTCTCTCTTCATACTGGTTCAACAGCTTGAAGAGTTCGTGTCCTTTTCTAACTGCTGGAAATTCTGGATTAATGAATTCAATTGGTCTGGAAATCATAATAAAGATCAAAAGATAAACATCCATGAATGTGAAGATAACTTGCAATATGTTGTTAAGGCTGTGTTTAGAAACGAGGCAAATAAGTGTGAATGCAAATTTACAGAGTGTAAAATGATTCATATAAATTGCAAAGTTGGGTTAGTTTTGCACTAACAAAATTTTACTTCTTACCAAACAGACTTTTAGCTGTAATGGATGCAAACACGAATTCCAATAAAGCATATGTTTTTTTTTTATCAAAAGCCCACTTTCACTGGAATATAAATTTATTTCTTTTTTATTGATGTACTTTTGCATCGTATTATCAAAGTAACTAATTCCAGAAAAGAGTAAAGGTGGAACGCAGTCATCCACCTAACCATGGGTTGCTTAAAGTGAACGTAGATGTTGGTTTTCTCTTCTAGGGCAAAGATTGTTTTGGGCTGATTTTGCAAGATGAATTGGGTCGGTTTGGCTATAAATTATGGTCCAAATTCAGCTCTCTTCTTGTGCTGAGGCTTCTTAATAAGCCACTAGGCTAGTTTATTGCACCAAATCGTCCAAAAGTATACCTGAGAAAATCAGTAGAAATTGGTGCTAATAAAGGATCTTAATTTGGGGTAAGTGATCATAAAAAGTGACAATTTGGCCATCACCAAAAGTCTCCCTCTTCTAGCTTTAGTTTTGTTGGTAGATTAGCTCTAGTTGTTCTGCTGTATATTTTGTTTGAATGTAGAAATCATCAGATATCCTTCTCCTTTGTAGGTAGGAATTCTTTTGGTATTTGATGTTACACCCGAATCCCCCCATAGGGTCCATTAAATAGCGCTAGGGGTGTCAATTGGACTGGGTTTGGTCCAACCCGATCCAGTCCAATGTGAGTCCATTATAAATGGACCAGGTCCAATCCATTTTAATGAATATTTTGGATCAATCCAATTCAATGTTTGAACCATCCAATCTGTTCAAATTTATTTTAATTTAGATTGCTTTCAACCCGAACTCGGTCTATTGACACATATATTCTTATTTTATATCAATGGACCATATATTGGCTTAATCCAACCCAATCCAATATAAATTTGTTATGGACGGACCAGGTCTAATCCAATCTAATAAATATTTTTGGTCCAATCTAATATGTCTTGTTGGTCCATCCAATCCGTCCAAATTGATTTTGGACTGGATGGAGTCTAATCCAAAACTGGTCCATTCACACCCTTAAGTAGCGCAGCACCACATTCATGGTCCCCCTTCTCAAAATTGGTGGCAGCAGGATTCGAATCATCATCTCTACTGGAACATACCAACTAACCACCCCTCAGTTGGCTTCCTTTATAGGTAAGGGTGGTAATTAGGCAGCTCATCTGTCTTGTAGCCTGGTTTGTTGTTTGGTTTGTGGCTGAAGTGGCTGTTTGATTGTGTTTGTGCTGAGTCTAATGATGCTTAATCTTGTTTGTCTTAGGTAGTATTGGTCAGTTTTTTTTTTAATTGAACTTAAATTAACTAAACAGAAAGACTGTCCGATAGTTAAGTGGCTATTCCAGCCGGTTGTGGGCTATTTCCATTCCACCAATAACAAACATCTTTCATATATTTTGCCTTTTGAGCCAAAGCATTAGCATCTCTATTAAAAGAATTAGATTTATATACAAAGTAACCTTGGTCTCATTGTTTTCTGTTTTCTGTTGTTGTGCTGCATCTGTTTGGTTGTATTTATCCTATTTTATAATGAAGATATTGCTTACCCGAAAAAACAGGATTATTTTAGTTTCTCAAACATTTGATTGACAAGAAAAAACAAAAAAGCTTTTAAACAAGTAAGAGTTGGTGGAGGGGGAGGTGGAGAGAAGAGAGCCCTCCCACAATCCTAAGAAGAGTGCAAATAGAGTACAAATAAAAATTTGTAGAGTGCATTCTGGTTCATACAAATATTTGCATTTGTATGATAAATTTAATTTCTTGCCAAATAATTCTTAGTTCTAACGGATGCAAACATGAATCCCGATTCCCAAGATTGAAACATAACTTTTTAACATTGATCAACTTTGAGTGCAAAGTTTTATATCTTTTTTTATGTAAACTTTACTCTGATCTTCAGTGCAGACATGCCTTGAAATTTATAGAAACTGTCACTTTCGGTACATAAGTGCATTCTTACAAACACTAGCAAAATAAAATCAAAATGCCTATACACACCGAACCAGCATTTACGTCGTCCCAAACGAAGCCTAAATCTCACATTCCTTGGTACAGGTGATATTCAGTTACAAGTGTATGCTACAACCAACCAACCATACCCCTCACCATGTTTGGTTCAATTCTCATTATTTCTCATTCTTACCTAAGATGAAATTTTAAAACGGATAAGAATGGGTAAAAATAGGTAGAACTAGAAAATATTGCTATGAACCAAACGTTTTTTTTTTTTCCTAAAAATGAATTCTGTTCATATTGACAAATGACCTATGTTGCTCATTTTCATTCTTCAAAAAAAAAACCGTGTTGGTATTTACAAACCGCCAGCCTAGGTCTCCAACAGTCAATGTTTACCACTTGGCATAGATGTTTTGTAAAAATACTTTCGCAAAAGTGCTTTAATAAAAGTACTTTCGTAAAAGTGTTTTTATAAAAGTACTTTTAGGAAATAAAAGTACTTTTCGGAAAAGTACTTTTATAAAAGTACTTCCATAAAAGTGCTTTTGTAAAAGTACTTCCATAAAAGTGCTTTTGTAAAAGTGCTTTTATAAAAGTACTTTCCTAAAAGTGTCTCTATAAAAGTGCTTTCGTAAAGTACTTCCATAAAAGTGCTTTTGTAAAAGTCCTTTTATAAAAGTGCTTTCATAAAAGTTTTATAAGTGCTTTCGTAAAAGTGCTTTTATAAAAGTATTTTCGTAAAAGTACTCCATAAAAGTGCTTTTATAAAAGTGTTTTTATAAATGTACTTTTATAAAAGTACTTTCGTAAAAGTGTTTTTGTAAAGTACTTCTGTAAAAATGCTTTTATATAAATACTTTCATGTAAAAATATTTTCATAAAAGTGCTTTCGTAAAAGTATTTTCATAAAAATACTTTCATGTATAAGTACTTTCATAAAAGTGTTTTTGTAAAAGCGATTTTGCAAAAGTAATATTTATGGCAACGTTTTATTGGTAGAATTTCCTCTATGAATGAAATGAACAAGATGGGGCATAATTATTTTTCATGCTGCAAGCTACTCAATTGTCATGGAACTGCTGCTCGTTGCCCGGCGCCTCGCAAATTTCTCACAAAACGTGAGGACACCACGTGTCAATCACGTGAGAGCCTTATTTGCCGTTATTCCTCCTCCGCAAGTCTTATTTCTGATTTCTTGCTAAGCCCCTGTAAACCCTAACGCCCTCCATCAGTTGTAGTATTTTCTACTACTACTACTTCTTCCTAATTTTCCTGAAACTCTTCATACTTGTCTTGTAATTCTATGGCTTAGCTCTTCAAATCCAGGTCTTGTGGACCTGGACGGATATCGGTGTTGGAGTTGTCCCCTCCGATTCCGTCATTATATCTGACTGAGAACGAAGACGAAGAAGGAGAGGAAGATAATGACAGTGACAATTACTTTTCCAATCCAATATCCACTCCGTTGATAATTCATGCAAGGAGAGAGGGAGGTGCCAGCGATGAGCGTCATCATTTCCCAATTCTGGAAATTTTGCTAGCGGCGTTAAAGAAGTCGTTGGTGACATGTAGCATGGAGAGGGAGGATATTTGTGCCAAGGATATTACCTGGCCTACCAATGTCAGGCATGTCTCCCACCTTACTTTCGATCGCTACAATGGCATTCTCGGTTTGCCCGTTGAGTTCGAGACTGATGTCCCTTCTAGGGTCCCCAGTGCCAGGTTTCACTCTCGTAGTCTGTGCCTCTATTTGTTTGCTTCTTATGCTCAAACTCTGCATCTTCTCTTTACAAAAATCCTAAAGTTATAAGTGCGGTGATAAACATTCCATGCTTTTGGTTTATTGTTTCGTCATATTCCAGTAGTTTTTGCCAAAATATTTCCGAACTCTGTAATTTCTCCTTTCTTCCGGTTAGAGTTGTCAGTCTCGTTTCGCCTGTGATCGTAGAAAGACTTTGTATTGTCGCTGGTGAAATTGCTGTCCGCCGGAGAAAGCACTACTCAATCGGTAGAGGGCGCTAGAATTTAGCAGGACTTTAGCGGGAAAGAACAGAAAATTAGAAATAAAACTTGCGGAGGAGGAATACTCGGTGGGGGGCTAACGAATGGTGACTAACGGCAATTAAGGCTCCCCACTCGTGAATGTAATTCCCATGATTTTGGGGACGCGTGGCGTCCTCACGTTTTGTGAGAAACTTGCGAGGCGCCAGGCGGTGAGGAGCAGATCCGGACTCCTCCGGCTTTCCTTTGGTTAGTGGGGGCAGTAGAAAGAGAGTTGAATCGGACAACCAAAAGGGACAGAAATCTCAAATCTCTGATCAAATGTTACCGTAGCAAATGTTGTCCTCTCCCCTTCCCTCACTTTCCTGGTAAGTGGGATAAATAATTTACTCCAATCCATATAAACAAATTTATGAACCACAAACCAGACAAGGTATTATCCTCAAAAGATTTTCTTTCACAACCACCAACAATTTTCATTTGTCGAGCTCTACATTATTATTTTATGCCACAGCTCTTTTCTATATTATTCATCTCTTGATATATCCAACGGCACCAAACCATTGTGTTATCTTCGTCCCGAGTCCTTTTCTCTTGTTTTGGTGCATCATAGCTCATAGGAGTTCACTTCAAGAGTTCAGTGTCAGTCTCTACTCTCCAGAAACTCCCTTTTCTTATCCACCGACTCACTGAGCAAGCTCCTTGTCAGGCAAAGAACAGTGGGACGACAGTCGAGGAGACCTTCAGAGATGAAGCTTCGATCTTCTCTCTGTCTCGCTTATTTCTTCATCATATCCTGGACAGTAGCAAACGATGACGAGCGATCGAGCAGCAGCAGCATCGTTTTCACTACGCTCGGGAGGTCACGCTACGCCTTCGACATCTTCACCCTCCCGACCTCTTCTCACACACCAAGCCCCGTCGATGAGCTTCAAATCACAGACGGCGAGTCAGTCAACTTCAACGGCCACTTCCCTTCTCCCTCTTCTTCCTCAATTCTCTCTAATCTCCTCTCCAACCGAACTCTAACCCTCGACCCACACCCTCTGCAATTTATCGTCTATGTCACAGAGCGCCACGGCTCCTCTAACATTTACCTTGACGCGTATTATCATCATAGCCCCATAAGAAGGTCGGCTCTTGAGACCCCATGTCGAATTCAGGTTCCGCTGTTAAACCCAGAACAGAGCAACGGTGGAATTTCCCTGAAAGACCGACCGTCGCTCTCAGGCTATTATCTTATATACGTATCGACCCATGAGGATTCCAAGGTGCCTAGAAGAAGCTGGGCTGCGGTGTACTCGACCCATGTCGGAACAGGGGAGACTCGGCGGTTGACGCCTTATGGTGTGGCCGACTTCAGTCCTGCTATTTCTCCTTCTGGGATTTGGATGGCTGTGGCTTCGTCTGGGGAGAAAGGATGGAACGGGGAGGTTGAAGATCTGAATACCGATATCTATATTTTCAGGACTCGAGATGGGTCCAAGAGGATTAAAGTGGTTGAACATGGCGGTTGGCCTTGTTGGGTCGATGACTTTACTCTGTATTTTCACCGTAGAAGTGACGATGGGTGGTGGAGTGTCTACAGAGCGATCCTTCCTCAACAGGCAACAATTCGTTCTGGGTTAGTGGTAGTAGAACGAGTCACGCCACCGGGTCTTCATGCCTTCACACCAGCTGCTTCTCCTGGGAACAAGAGCTTCATCGCTCTGGCCACCAGGAGACCCACTTCCGATTTCCGCCATATCGAACTGTTCGACGTTGTTCGCAATGAGTTTAAGGAGGTAACTCGGCTTATTTCGCCACACACGCACCACTTCAACCCGTTTTTATCCTCCGACTCAACCCAAATCGGGTACCATAGATGCAGAGGCAGCGGTAATGGAGGAACGAGCAATCCACTTATGCTTGAAAATCTGCATAGTCCAGCACCAGGTATCTCTCTGTTCAGGATAGACGGGTCTTTCCCATCGTTCTCCCCCGACGGAAACCGAATCGCCTATGTTAATTTTCCGGGAGTTTATGTGGTGAACCGCGACGGCTCTGGCAAGCGTGAAGTCTTTCCCGGCACTGCCTTCTCCACAGCTTGGGACTGGAAGCGGAAAGGCGTTATCTACACCAGTGCTGGTCCGGAATTCGCCGAAGAGAGCACCGAAGTAGACGTAATCTCCATCACCATCGACGGCGATGAAACGGGCACATACAAAAAGCTGACGTTAGGAGGGGAAAACAATGCTTTTCCGTCACCTTCTCCGGACGGGAAGTGGATTGTCTTCAGGTCCGGCCGGTCGGGTCACAAGAACCTCTACGTGATGGACGCACTAGAAGGAGAAAAAGGGGGACTCCGCAGGCTTACGGAAGGCCCGTGGACGGACACGATGTGCAGCTGGTCTCCCGACGGCGAGTGGATAGCGTTTGCATCGGACCGGGACAACCCAGGTGGAGGAGGCTTCGCCCTCTACTTAATACATCCGAACGGGACCGGGCTTATGAAGGTGGTTCACAGCGGCGAAGGCGGCCGGACCAACCATCCATCTTTCAGCCCCGACGGGAGGAGCATTGTGTTCACGTCGGACTATGTTGGGGTGTCTGCAGAGCCTATATCAAACCCGCATCACTATCAACCATACGGTGAAATCTTCATAGCTAGATCGGACGGTTCTGGCATTAAGAGATTGACGCATAATTCATACGAAGATGGGACACCCGCTTGGGGCCCCACTTTCATGAGGCCCGCTGATGTTGTGGAGTCACCATTCGGGGAGCCTGGATGCTCGTTTGATGATTGTCATTGGCTCAACCTGAAGGATGGCAATAAGGTCGGGGAGTTGAGCTCTCACCTGCGTTGCCTCTCACACTCGGTCTCAGCCGGCTCCAAGTGTGGTCAAGTGTTGAGAAGCAACAACAATCATAGCTTTCATGTTAAGAATGTATAGCTAAGTATACTGTTTCAAGAGCTGCTCTCTAGTCTCAGAAGAACCCTAGCAAGAGATATGCAACAGATATCTAATGTGTATAATTATGTCACCAAGTGAGAGATCTGTGGGTCTGAATGTGTGGATATGTCTTCAAGCAGATGTTGGTTTGTTACTTACTGTTTGATCACATTATCAAATACTGTATCGAGATCAGGAATCTTATTGAAGAATTTACTACTTTGGCATATAATAAAACTGAAGCTATAATTTAATCTTCTCTTTCTGCATAAAATTTCACCATTGCATTAAAATGTTGGTCCAGAAGGCTAGCTCCTAGCTGTGCTTGCTAAATCTATAAACACCTACAAAATCTTTATAGTCCAGTCATCTGCAATCCGAACATTGGGTTTGCGGATGGTAGGAAAAGAGGGCATTTGTCCCCTTCGAAGATTAAGTGGCCCAAGTTCGATATCGACTCTATGGTTTGCAGGTTCAATGATGGCACTTTTTGCCCCAAGGGAGAGCCCTAGAAGAACAATCCTCTCAATAAAACAATCTGAAGAAAATGGTGTATTGCTTGAGGCTGGGGGTGATGCATTTGAAGATACAAGCTTGCCGTCTGAAAACAGGAAGCGGCGATGGATGTAGTCTCCTTTCTCAAATTCAAAGCTCTTGCCATCGTCTATGTATAGCTCACCTTCAGCTGCTTTGGAGCTATTCAGAGCTATCACCTAAAAGAGACAAACATAATCAATGTGAGAAGATGATGTTGGGCAGCATTATCAAGTATTTCAGAAAAGCCAATTTATAAATTTTAAATAAATAGAAAACCAACGTATATTTAAGGTAATAAGATTTTGCATTTGTTACTCAGTTAACTGAAAGTTACAAACATTTGACTTGATATGCCAAAAGCAATCTTATGGACCCTGAATGGGATTCTGATTCCCAAGGGAAGGCGAGGGAATGCCATTCCACCAGGAATGGGATTCTGATTCCAATTCCAAACCCCTATTCCTACAAACCAAATGGGCCCTCACATTTTATTAAAGCAATAAATACATTAAAGAGGCGCAAATAAATGTAAACAAATAGATGGATTAATGGTAACAAGTTAACACACATAAATGAGAGGTCTTGGATTCAAGTCTTATTATCAACATTTTGAAGTTTCTATTCACATTATGACCCAGGTGGTTTCATAAAACCGGGATTGGTTCACCGGTTTTCTTGTTAAAACTGGCCGGTCAGCCAGTTTTCATGAATTACAGTTTTCAGTGTCCAACCGAACCAACTAATGGGCCAAGCCACAATTGAACTGGTTGGACTCACCGGTCCAGTCCGGTTTTCTAAACAATGATTGTAACAACAACAATATGCTTTTAATAAAAGTATTTGGATAGTGAAAAAGAGATGTATCATAACTCTTTGAAAACTCCATTAATAAATTTAAAATCAAATACTTGAAAGTCAACTGATCATGCTATTTTTAGTGTAGACCCTCTTTTGGGTGAGATCCATTGGATGGAGCCCAGATCTGATACTTGCTATGTTGTGTGTAAAGGGCTACATAACCAATCATGAGTGAACACACCGTACACAGGTGTTGATCCCAGGTGCATGGAAGGAATACTGGTGTGTTCACTCTTTTTTTTTTTTTTTTGAAGGTAAAATTGGATAGTTAACATTGGATGATGGGTCATGATCCTATGGGTATCAAGACATGGAAAGTTATGAGCCCTAGAGTACAACTATGGGTACTGTGTCCCCAGGCCCAGGATAGCTTCCATAAGAAGATACCGACCAAAATGTCAGGACAAATTGGCTTGTTTGGTTTGCTAAATAAACACATTGCCTATGCAGAAGATAATTTTATATTGCATTGTATGATTAGATCCAAAAAGGCAAAAGAGTATTAATTCTTCTTCATACTGTAACTTGGAAAGTAAGAAACGGGATATTTCTTTGTTGGGAGAGGGGTATTTCATTGATCTCTTCCAGGCTGGGTAGTGATGAAAACATATATCTATTTCTGGAAGGACCATTGGTGTGGTAACAGCCCACATCTTAATGCTTATTATCCAAGCATTTATACCTTGGCTCTTGACAAGGAAGCTAGGGTGAAAGACTACTATGAAAGTATTGGTAACGGAGTTGTATGGACCCCGAGATTAACAAGAAACATGGACGATTGGGATCTTGAACCTCTTAGTGCTGCAATGGGATCTTTGGAGCAGATGCCCTTGCAGCTTTTGGAGCAGGGCCATGTGTGGTAGATAGGTGATAAATCAGGTGTCTTCTCTGTAAAATCAGGTGTCTTCTCTGTAAAATCAGGTATCTTCTCTGGAGAGGTGGTTCCCTGGAAATGGATTTGGAAGCTGAAGATCCTATCCAAGGTCTCTTTCTTTCTATGAATGGCTATCAAGAGAAGAATTCTCATGATTGATAATTTGTGAGTGTTGGGCATGGCAATCATAAAGCATTGCTGCCTTTGCAGTGCTGCTGAAGAGTCAATCCAGAATTTGCTCATTCATTGTGAGTTCACTCACATACTTTGGGATTTTGGGTGAATTTCTTGGGTCTGTTTAGCATTGTTTGGGTTTCCCCTTGACCTCCAATGCTTGACCTCTTCTTAATGTGTCAGTTCTTTCAGCAAAAGGGGTGTCATTTTATGGAATATGGTCCCAGCTGCTGTCTGCCGGTGTCTTTGGCATGAAAGAAACAGAAGATATTTTGATGATGTAAGCTCACTGTTGAAGTTGACGTGTAGAAGGGTGGAGTGATATCTAATCAGAGGGGCATCCATCACAAAAGATTTTTCTGATTCAAGTATTCTCACATTTGTAATCATTAGGAGAGGCTGCTTAGGGATGTTAATTTTTCATGCTATATAATTAGTCTTTTGTTTGTTCCCTGTGACCTCTCTGGCTCTCCCTTTTTATCTTTAATCTTTTTCCTCTCGTTGTATCTGGCTTTGAGGGAACCTCTCCCTCCTTTTAATGAAATTTCACCTTAATTTCAAAAAAAAAAAAGTTCAGAGAGAGGAAGACTGGGAGAGTCCCACATGTCCAGTCTCAAGTAAAAATTGTGTTGGTTTGCATTGCAGTGGAAAAGATTAAAAAGGATGGTTCAACACTAGAGACATACCAGAGTGTAGGGATCTTTCACCATCTGGGTGGAACTTCGGCGGAACCTGTCTTTCCTTGGAACAATGGTGCCAGCTTTCTGGAAAGCAGGGATGCTTTCTTCTGAAACCTCCAATTTGTGAGTCACACCTCCCTTGTATGCTACCCCAGTTCTCAAGTCATACCAAGACTGTCCAGCAGGCAAATATACCGATGCATGTCTGGCATGCTGATCCAAAAGTATTATTTATCAGTTATCACAATTTAGTTTAGGGGGAAAAAGCTTAACAATATATACATGCACACAGAACAAAGTAGAAGAAAACCATTAGCCTCACCTCAGTATAGATTCCTTGTACAAAAATACTGTTTCCAACCATGAAAGCCTCATCATTACTGAAAGTAGCTTCGTCTGAAGGGAACTCCATCCAGAGAGGACGCATAACAGGAACACCACTTGTATTTGCTTCTCTGAACAATGTGTAGAAGTATGGGAGAAACATGTAGCGGACATGTATTGCTTCCCTGATCAGTTCTGTATTCCGTTCTCTGTGTCACCACATCAAGTATAAGGCCCAGAAAGAGGAAACATGCCAATCTAATAAACTAGATTAACAAATTATTTAATGGCTGCAGTTAGAATGTAACTGTAACAGGTAACACTTGGTTTCTCTCAGAAACATGGCTCAAAATCCATAGGAGTTACAACTTATAAGCCTTAAAAACATGGTTTATTGCAGATAGTTTTGCCAATATTAACTATCAAGAACTAGGATTAGAGTCTGCAAATCTTAATAGAATGATTTTTGCAAAATGGCCTAGAAATATCTGCAGTGTCATGGTATTTATTTTTTTGTCTTTTCGAGCAGACCTTTGGGTGGTCTTTTGGGTTCC
The DNA here is from genome assembly GCF_000365185.1 of Nelumbo nucifera. Next base: position 128,589 of record NW_010729136.1, on the reverse strand, counting down.
AAATTATCTAGGATAGGGTGGGTAATTGGGTATGTAGGGTGGTCTTTGAATTATTGAGCTTCTCATATTATTTGCTTTATTTTTTATATTAATGTAAGATTTTGTTACCAACTAAAAAATAAATATCTGACACTATCACCTATATTGTAACAAGTGTTTCAAAATGGAAATTTACCTGTCAAAACAGGTCAATACTAAACTACTAATGTACCTGACAACATCTCCCCAGTCTGTCCCTGTCATACTAGGGTGGAGAACCGGTGCCCTTCCTGCAATGAATTGGAGGTCGACAGTTGTACCATCAGTCTGAAAGTACTCGGACTTCCGTTCCATCTTTGGGCATAGGAGGTTTTCCTCCAGATTGCCACATTGTGCAGCGGTTCCTTAAAAGAGGTGAATCTCTCTGACCTTTGTGCAGCAACCTAACGAATTCGAGATGCTAAGCCAGAGAAGATACCAAGAATGCTTGAAGTGTTTCCCAATGGAAGGTGGAGGCAGGTTTGGGTTGCACCGGAAGTTGAATCAACGCTCTGGGAGTGTGCAAGGAGAGAAGACGATTCTCACGTGGCAAGACAAAGGCCACGTGGATCAACAAGATTGGAAGTTTCGGGAGTCAGACTTGGGTTTCCCCCAAAGGAAACCAAATTGTCGGGCTCAATTAATTTAGGCTCCACTTTGCCTTTATTAATCGGGCTTTCAAATAAGTTTGAATTTCAAAGGGAGGGACCTGCGTCCTATATGGACATTTTAAAGGGGAAGTTTTTGGGAAATAAAATCTCAAGACCGGGGCTGAACCAAGTGGTCGGACCGAGCTTCAAGGAGACTGCACGTGACAACTTAAATGTCACGTGTAGAACAGGTGGTGGATCAATGGAGGATGCTAATTTGGGTGTATCATTGTCCCCATCGATCCCTGACAGCAGCTATCAAAGGGAAATGCTGAAACTACAGTGGGCGAGACGCTCCCCTTCTCAGCAGGAAAAGCTTAATCCCAGGTAATGCTAGATCAAAAGAGGTTCAGGACAATGAAGAGGATGACGGACGGTGGATTGATTGCGATTATAAAGAGGAAGAGTGCTACTTTGATGAAGAATCCAGCATAGGGAGTGTGGATGGGACAATACAAATCAGTTTGGACAATGAAGAGGATTATCACATCGGTGCCTTGTTTGCGGCAGACAAGGTTAGTGAAACTGAAGTTGTAGAGAGGTCTTCCTTCGACGAACCTTTGCAGATGTCTTGTGAGGGTTAAGGATGCCGACAAAGCTCTGGCTTTCAGAATGCCTCAAACCACATCCAGGAACAGCAAGGTTCTTCCTGTGGCCTCTCGGTTAGGAAATCCCACTCTTGTGAACAACTAAGGCAGGATGTTCAGATGGTGGCTGAGCAGGGGATCTATTATGCTTCGAAGGAAACACCTGCAAGGGATATGGCTCCAATTTCTGATCAGGTTGTAGAAGCCATGGGTCTTCCCCAAACAGATTACCCTGATGCTTGCAACCTAGGCCCGAGTCAAGGTGGTTCGGTTGCTGAAACACCTATTGTTGTTGATTTGCTCCCTCCTTTGGTGGATGGTAGCCCTTGTAACTCTCGTGTTTTCAGTTTTGCTACTGATTCCTCTGTTAGCTCTCTTGCAGATGACCTGGTCCTTGTTCCTACTACGATTAAGCCCATGGACTTGAATAACAGTGTTGAGAGTGTGGAAAGGTAACTTCCGGCTGGGGTTCTAAAGCATATTTGTAAGAGGGAGGGAATTTCTTCCGGGGGGAAATATGAGGAAGGAAGAGATCAGGGAGGAGGGAGAGAAGGGCAGAGAAGAAAGAGATATGAGGAAGGATGACACTGATCTGATGAAACAACAGGAAAAAGTAGTGGGTGGGAGGATGTTTTTGCAGGAGGGAAGGTGCAAGTGGGAGAGGACCAGCTGATGAATTTTTCCAATAGAATGGGCCTTAATCTAGAGAAAACAGACAAGGAGATTGTTCAAAAAAAGCCAGGAAAAAAGGGGTGGAAAAAAAGAGATGAATGAAGTGCAGAAATTAATTAATGATATTGAAAGGGGACAAAGAGTTTAGTGCTAGGGGGGAAGGAGGAAAGGAGGCTTTTAGGGAGAAAAGGTGTTTTGGATTTTTCAGTTAGTTCAATAAAGATCATCAGTTGGAATGTTAGGGGGCTAGGAAGTGCCACAAAAAGGAGATTGATTAAGGAAATATTGAAGAAAGAAAAGCCAGATATAGTTCTGATCCAGGAATCCAAGATTCAGGAGGTTGATAGGAAGTGGATCAGGAGTTTGTGGGGAGAAAGAAATTATCGAAGGTGCTATGCACCAGCTTGGGGTGCTTCTAGGGGGAATCATAACACAATTTGGAAGGAAGATATGTTTTCCTGTTGTGAAGAGCTAGTGGGAAGATTTTCAGTTTCAGTGAAGTTGAAGAATAATCAAGATGGCTTTGATTGGGTTCTTACCAATGTTTATGGGCCAAATTCCTATAGAGAAAGGAACATGATGTTGGAAGAATTAGCAGATGTTAGAGGTCTAATGGGAAGGCCCTTGGAGTTTAGGAGGTGATTTTAATGTGATAAGATGTGGATGAATCGATTGGAGGAAGACAGAGAGTTACTTTGAGTATGAAGAAATTCGACAGCTTTATTGAGGACTTTGACTTTGAATTAAGAGACTTCCCACTAGGTCAATCCTGTTTCACTTGGTCCAATCTCCAAGCTAACCCGATTTGCTCAAGATTGGATAGGTTTTTAACGTCTCCTATTTTTTTTTTTATCAATAACACTTTCATTAACTCATCAATAGAATATTTACAATAGGAAGACAAACACGCTTATCTTCCAAGAGCAACAAAGAACCTCAAGAAAAGGAAAAAAAGAAAGAAAGAAAACAMACTATAGTTACAGCTTAGCCCAAAACAGTGAGTCCCTTTCTGCCCCTTGTTTAGCTAAACCGTCAGCTAGGGAGTTGGCCGATCTTTTAACCCAACGTATCTTAACTTCCATCTCCCGCACCAGCCACTTGAATTTCCCCCTCTCATTATTGTACTTCCATAAGCCATTGTGATCTTTAATCAGCCACCCTATCACCACCTCTGAATCCCCTTCAATTAAGAGTTTCCTAATGTTCAACTCCTTAGATTTCTGTACTCCTTCCATAACTGCAAAGATCTCAGCTCTAAGGGAGTCACCCACTCCAATTGGGCCTGAGAACATGGTAGAAATGACCCCATTTTCATCCCTAAAAACACCCCCAATCCCTGATTGACCCGGATTTCCCCTGCTACACCCATCAAAGTTTAATTTCACGAATCCACCAAGTGGAGGGGTCCAAGCCACACTCATAACTGACTTGGGCTGTGTGCAACTTGCAATTTCACCCCACTTCCTCAACATGTCATCCACAGTGTAATCTATGAAAAGCTCCAGAGATTTCAGCCAATGTACCGCCCTAATATGAATGAAAGCCCTCAGATCTGCTGCTCCACTCTGAGCTTCTGAGAATATCCTGGAGTTTCTTTCTTCCCAAAGTGTCCAACATATTGCAGCCCTTAGTCCTCTCCACATTGTCCTTCCCCTTTTTTATCCGCCACCTAAAAATAGAAGGGGAAAAAAGTCCCTGCAAGTCTGATGGGGGATTCCAGCTACATCCAAATAGGGACAAAGCCCATTCCCAAATTGACCTCGCAAAATGGCAAGACACCAGTAGGTGAAAACCAGTCTCCCCATCCGCTTTACAAAGAACACACCATTGAGGTGACAAACAAGTATTGGGTCTCTTCTTTTGGAGTAGATCATCAGTGTTGCTTCTTTCCAGATAGGCTTCCCAACAAAAACGACCAACCCTAGGAGGTATTGCTTTGCACCAAACCTCATCAACAGGAAAAAGGGGGAAGGTAGGATTGGTGGACTGACTTAAGACTTTGAAGAAAGAAGCACAAGAAAATATGTCGTTGGGGGTAGGTGTCCAAATTCTAGAATCTGCCCTAGTGGGGTCCAAATTCTAGAATCCGCCCAAGTTCCACCCAATCCCAGAAGTGGAAGAGGACGGGGTGGTGAAAGGCGAGATTGGTAGGGGAGAAAACTGGTCCTTTAGAGGGGCACTCCCCACCCAGGTTTGTTCCCAAAAATTTATGGAGTTACCGGAATTCAAATCATACCTGATATTAGGGGAGAAAGCTGGTAGCAGGTCATGAATGGCTTTCCAAGGAGAATTGCTTGTGGTCCTAGCTCTGATTCCAGCGTCCCATCCATTATGCTCCCGCCCATGTATACTTGCCACTATTCTAGCCCATAGCTTCTCCTTCTCCAAAGGGAATCTCCACAACCACTTTCCCAACAGAGTCATATTCCTTCTCCTAATATTCCCAAGCCCCAAACCACCACAGGTCTTACTCCTACAAACTATCTCCCAACTAACTCTATGATCCCTCTTTTCCTCTCCCGGTTCCCACAGGAAATCTCTCATTAACTTCTCCAATCTATTAGCAACCTTCACTGGGATTTTAAACACCGACAGGAAAAAGATAGGTAAATTAGCAAGCGTGGCCTTAATAAGTGTAATTCTCCCACCAAGAGAGAAGTAGTTCTTTTTCCACGAAACCAGTCTTTTTTCAAACCTTTCCACCACCGGGTTCCAAAAGCTCTCTCATGGGATTATCACCTAAAGGCAACCCTAAGTGGTTCAAAGGCCACCCCGAGACTTCACACCCGAGCACTTCAGCACTCTCCCTGATCTCTCCCTCCTCCAAATTCACCCCCACAACACAGCTTTTCCCAAGGTTAACCTTCAAGTTGGACATTTGCTCAAACAGTTGTATCACCGACTTCAAATTCCTGATAAAACTCACATTACCGCCTTCACAAAAAAGAATCGTGTCGTCAGCAAACTGCAAGTTTGTAAGGGGGGTTTCCACCCTCCCATCTCTCCAGCCTCCAATGAGCCCCCTAGAATCTGCTCTGTGAATCAGTTTCCCCAAAACCTCCGCAATTAGACTGAACAAGAAAGGAGAAAGGGTGTCTCCTTGTCTTATACCCCTACTAGCTGGAAAGAAATCTACCACTGTCCCATTCACTAGCACTGA
>NW_010729136.1:96339-123022 GCF_000365185.1 Nelumbo nucifera | reverse complement strand
TGACAATTCCTCTCCTGAAAAACTCCTCAAACACCCGCAAAAGATCATCTTTCAAAATATCCCAACAATCCTGATAAAAAGCCATTGTGAACCCATCCGGCCCTGGGGCTTTTGTTCTATCCATAGAAAATACAGCCTCCTTGATCTCTTCTAAACTAAAGCTTCTTTCCAACCTTCTCTTGTTCTCCACCCCTACATCTGGCCAATCCAATCCTTCTACCCACACCCTTCTACACACAGGCCTTCATAGAATAGATTTGAAGTGCTCCACACAGGCCCCAACACTGATTGGGAAGAACATTGGGAGGAGTTGAGGGGAAAATCATTACCCAGAGTCACATCAAATCATTGGCCAATCTATTTGTTTCAAAGAGCCATTGAGGGAGGCCCTTCCCCTTTTAGGTTTGAAAATATTTGGCTTACCCATTTGGAATTTAAGACGGGTGAAGGAGTGGTGGGGTTTCTATGTGCCACAACCTACATGGGAAGGGCAAAAGTTTTTGAGAAAGCTGCAAAGATTGAAAGGGGAAATAAAAGAATGGAACAGGGTGAAGTTTGGAAGACTAGAAGAGAAAAAAGGCAGTTTGATTACACAAATTGAGGAAATTGACAGGAAAGAACCCAAGGTGTGATAGAAGATCATGATAGAGAATGAAGATGGTCTCTGAAGAAGGAATTAGAGGATACCTTGTTAAGAAAGGAGATTAGTTGGAAGCAAAAATCAAGAGAGAGATGGATTAAAGAAGGTGATGGCAATACTAAGTAATTTCATGCTTTAGCAAATGGTAGAAAAAGGAAGAACTCAATTTCTTCTTTAGTAGTGGGGGGACTGAAATTACAAATCAAGAAGAAATTGCTAAAACCTTTGTTGACCATTTCAAATCAATATTTGGTAGGCCAATCATAGAGAGATGGGGTTTGGGAGGATTGGAATGAGGAAGCTTGGAAGAGAATCAAGTGGAAGCCTTGGAGAAGAGGTTTGAGGAAATTGAAGTTGAGGAAGCCATTTTCACTATGGATAGATCTAAGGCTCCTGGGCCTGACAGTTTCACCATGGCCTTCTATCAAGATTGTTTGGAGATAATCAAGAATGATTTGATGAAAGTGTTCAGAGAATTCCATAGAAGGGGAGTAATTAGTCCAAGGATGAACTCAACTTTCTTAGCTTTGATCCCAAAGAAGCAAGGTGTCACCCAGCCAGGAGACTTCGAACCTATAAGCTTAATGACTAGTATTTGTAAGGTAATTACCAAGGTCCCTTCTCTGAGTCTTAAAAAGGTGCTCTCTTCTCTCATCTCCCAATACCAAGGGGCCTTCATTCAAGATAGGCAAATTATTGATCAAATTCTAATTGCAAGTGAGTGTGTGGAGGCTCAAAAAATTGTTAGAGGAAGGAAGTAGCAATTAAGTTGGACCTGGAGAAAGCCTATGATCTTATGGATTGGGAATTTTTTATCACTATAATGAGAAGGTGTGGTTTTGGAGACTTATGGTGTAAGTGGATCAAAGGATGTATGCAAACAAGTCACTATTCAGTTCTAGTGAATGGCACTGCAGTTGATTTCACTGAAGGGACTAAAGGTCTTAGACAAGGAGATCCACTATCTCCCTTTCTTTTTACTTTGGTAGCTAAGGTCTTGAGTAAACTGATTTTAAAGGCTAACTCTATGCAACTGATCAAAGGCTGGTCAGTCGAGAGAGAGAATTATGGTCTCACATTTGTAGTTTGCAGATGATACCTTGATTTTCTGTGAAGGGGAGAACAGTGAAGATGTGGAAAATCTGAAATTAGTTGTGAACTTTTTTGAAAGGATCTCCAACTTGAGAACCAACTGGTCTAAGAGTCTAGTGGTTGGCATCAATTTGGAAGGGAGTGAGTTGAGAGATTTGGATGTATTGTTGGGTTGTGAGACTGGAGATTGGCCTTTGTGTTATCTGGGATTGCCCCTTGGTGGAAACCCTCGTTCGGTAAGTTTTTGGAACTCAGTAGTAGAAAGGTTTGAAAAAAGATTGACAAGTTGGAAGAGAAATTATATTTCTTTGGGAAGGAGAATCACATTGATCAAATCCACCTTGGCGAATCTTCCAGTCTACTACATGTCGGTTTTTAGAATGCCCCAAGCTGTGATAAGAAGAATTGAGAAAATTATGAGGGACTTTTTGCGGGAGCCTGGGGAAGGGAAAAAAGATCATCTGATTAGGTGGGAAAAGGTGAACCAGTTGAAAGGTGAAGAAGGTTTGGGAATTGGAAATGTAAAACTGAAGAATGCGGCTCTAGTAAGTAAATGGCATTGGAGGTTTCCCAAAGAAAATGAGAAATTGTGGACTAAAGTTATTTCAAGAATCCAAGGGCAATCAAGCAATGGTTGGGATGCGAGCAGCTGCACCCTAGAAGGCCATCCATGATATTCTTCCTTTGTTTCTTCCCCATATAAGGTATTACTTGGCTTTGGGTCAGAAAATCAGATTCTGGGAGGACATCTGGATTGGGGACTCCCCCTCGTCAAAGGTCTTCCCTTCCCTCTTTGCTCTTTCCAGACTCAAGGGTAAACCTATTAGTGATTTTATCAGCTCTCCCTCTTCCTCTTCAAACTTAAGCTGGAATTTGGGTTTTACTAGAAATCAAAGGGAATCTGAAATTTCTAATGTCTCTACCTTGGTTGACTTGTTGAATTCAATAGTTTTGGGGGATAATGTTTCAGATTCTAGAGTCTAGGCCCTCAATCAGTCAGGTTCTTTTTTCTTGCAAATCCTTCTTGAACTCTCTTGTTGCCTCTCCATCCTCTCCTTCTTTCCCTGTTAAGGAGATTTGGTCTCGATCCATCCCTCCTAAAGTCAATGCTTTCTGTTGGGAAGTTTTCCGTGGTTCCATCAACATCTGTGACTTGCTTCAAAGAAAAAGGCCAAAGTGGTGCTTGTCCCCAAACTGGTGCTCCTTATGTAAGCTGAATGGTGAGACTGATTTTCACCTCTTTATCTCTTGTTCTTTTGCTAACTTTGTTTGGGAGTGATTTTCCTCTCTATTTGGTTACAGCTGGAATCCTCTTGCTAATCTAGAAGATCTCTTTAGCTCCAACATATTCAGGTATTCTAAAAGGAGAGGCAAAGTAATGGGAAAATGCATTAGAGTAGCAATGGCTTGGACAATCAGAGAGGAAATATGAGGATATTTGGTGATAAAGACAGAGGTAGAGATGCTGTGATTAAAGTGATAGCCATAAAGGGTGGCACATTGGGTGAAAACTTTGAAAATATTTGCAGATTTTAAGACAGAAGACTTCTTCAAATCATGGGGGAACAATTGCAAACATTGCTTCTAGAAGACCTATTGTATCTGAATTTTGGTCCCCTCCAAATGTTGGGTGGAAGAAACTAGACTTTGATGGTAGCTGTTTGGGAAACCCTGGCCCATCAGGCATTAGTGGGGTAATAAGGGAGAATGGAAATATCATTGCCATGTTCTCAGGCCCTATCCAGCATGGTGATGTGGTGAATTCAGAACTGAAGGCAGCAGTATTTGGTATTGAGAAAGCTAAAGAATTGGGGATAAACTGGTTGGTTATTGAAGGGGACTCAAAAGTTGTTGCAAACTGACTGAAAAAAGAGGAAGGAGCAATCTGTAGATTAAGAAATGAGTTCAGCCGCTTTAAGCAGGCTTCTAAAGATATGGAAATTCACATAAGATGGATTAGGAGATCAGCTAACAGCTAATAGCATAGCTCATGGTCTAGCTAAGCAAGGAGTTCAAAGGCAATCTATGTTCAGAGCTATATTATAGCTAGTGGGATTTCCTTTGGGTCCGTTGGGGCTTGTCTGTAACTAATGAATTTCTTTGTTGGGTAAAGCTTGGGTCTGTATGGTAATTAGTGGGGTTTATGTGGACTTTGTCTACCCACAACTTCTTGTTGTACACATTCTATTAATTTAATGAATCTTTTCTGTGTTGCTGATCAAAAATAAATAAATAGATAAAATGGAGACCGCATCATTTTGATTTCTTGTTTACTCCTCCCAAACAAATAATCTTCGTCCCACTTCCATTCTCTTTCATACAAAGTGGGGACCATATCATTTTATTTCCCATTTCACTTCTCACAATATATATACAGAGTCAAATCTGAAGCAAAAGTAAATTATAATTTACAGTTAGCCCATATGCAGTTCCATTCATCTACACCAGTGCAAATGAAATTTACATTGCAAATAAAGGGACCCAATGCACACAATTAAAAAGAAAAGAGATGGAAAGCCCCAAGTTTTTTATGTCTTTTTTTTTTACGAATGCCCCAAGTTTTTTATGTCAGTCTGTTGTCTATTATACCTACTAAGATTCTGCTTTTAACTTGGACTGATTCCTCCTGTTTTGCTTGTTCATTAATATTAGGCTGGAGAACTGGAGGGATCTAGTCTTACTTACGGTTTTTAACTTACACAATCCAATTTATTCCTATTGGGAAAAAAAATCAATGGCACTAATTATTTCTATAGTTTTTAACTTTCTCTAATTGAATTATTCCCATTGTAGTAACACTGGGATTTTACAGTGTCTCCATGAGTTTCTACAAATTCCCATGAACCACTTCTGCAGACAGAAAATATGCCAAAATCAAATTTTAATCCTTGATCCTACCACACTTCATGAATTTTCAATCTTTATTCACTTCTATAGCCAGACTAGTAGCACATTTCCCTTGCTATTTGTTAATAGGTAAACATTTCCCTTGTCATTCAACAAGGGTTTCTTGGTTGAGGTTTTTAAACAAAAACAAGCATAGGAGGCTTTTATAGGTCAGAGTTGGATAAACATGTTTTTGAGCAAGAACCCAATTTTTGTAGAGGCTGAAAAAATAAATTTCATGGATTCATGCTTCTTTCCATCTATAAATTTATGAACTGCAAGAAGCCAATACTATCAATCTAGATCATTTAGTAGTTTCTAATGCAATAATCTCCATCAAGGAAACCAATAGAGAAACTGACAGAAGAATGTAATCTGGCATTAGAAACTCCCAACCTTCTCCATCAAGGAAATAAACCAGTAGAAATGGAGACATGTTGGTCAAAATGGTAATTTACTTACCTTCCAGTTCTGTGACATCATAAGAACTGCTAACAGACTACACATGCATCTAATCCTAATAGGACAATCAGAAAATCATGAACTAGAGGACCATGATGATGATATTCTTAAAAATTTCCAGTCTCTTAGCATCCTATAAATACTCATAAACCTAGCAAAAGTGTAAAGAGATACATCTGAGAAGAAACCAAGCCTCAAATGAAAGAAAAGAAAATAAACAATCATCTCCAACCAACAACTTGGAATTTATACAAGTGATCAGAACGAAGGAAATTTAATATTTTAATTAATTGAACTAGTAGTATCTATTAAGAGGGCTGGGAGAAGGCAATAAATTGTGGGATTTGAAACCAAATATCAAGTAAACAAAGGAAGTACAGAATGATTGAATATATTACCCGAATAACCAAGGTTCTCGTCTTTTGGTGTCATGATGAGCATGACCTCTAAAGAATGGATAGAAGGCACCAAGCTGGTACCATCGAACTAACAATTCTGGCTCAAGATTGCCAAAGAAGCCACCAACATCAGCACCTGCATGAAGTATAGTCATTAAAACAGTTTCCTGGATGAGGAGACTGAAGGTATTAAGACAATTTAATAAAATAATGAATCCTACTAACCAGAGAATGATATTCCAGTAAGACCAAGAGTTAAAATCATTGGAACTGAGACCCTGAGGTGATCCCAATCTGCTGAATTATCCCCTGTCCAAATTGCTCCATATCGTTGACTTCCAGGAAAGAATGCTCTTGATAAAACAAAAGGTCGGTCTTTCCCATCCCCTCGTTTTAAAAGCCCATCAGCTGAGGCCATGTGAAAATAATAACCATAGGCATTATGCAACTCCCTGTGTTCCACACCACCATAATGCACAGCATCCCTAGGCATGGTTACCTGGTTTAGAAAAAATAATAATAATAAATTAACTATAACAGGATAACATCTAGTATTAACAAGCCACAACAGTAGCCCCTACATCATATTGAAGCATGGCTGATATTTTTAGCTGTCTTGTAATATTTTGCCTTACAGTTTTAAATGCATGCATCAATGAAAACCCTTGGAGCATATCGCCATTTTATCTATCTAGATTGAGTTCAATAGGTGGCATACTTTTGGATCACTCTCTCCTCATAGATAATTGGGCTAATATACATAAATGATTGCTTCGTGAAATCCATTGGCCATCAATCCTTGTCACTGTATTTTTGTTAGGTCTACATTTTATTAATTTTGTCTCAGTTCAGCATACTATAAAACCATTAGATAGTAAAGTATTGGTCCATATTTCAAGGATTTTGAATTTACTCCTCCCTAATTCATTATAAAGAATATATTATATGCAAACAATGTACACCGGAGGACCTTCTCATGAGCATTAGTAGTTAATTCATCCGTAACTAAGGGGAAAAAGAAACTCATCTGAAAGAGGCATACAACTGCAATAAACACTGAACTAAAAAGGGTGACATACCTCAGGCCCATTGAAGACAGAAGGCTCATTCATGTCGTTCCAAATATACAAGGAAGGAGTTGAACCAACATAATTCTGGAAAGAGAACTTCTCAGCCCACCAGGACCTGATCTCTGGGTTCAGGGTATCAGGGTAAGATGAGGAACCAGGCCAGCACCATCCATCAAAATCGTTGCCCGTGGCATCCTTCACATAATACCCTTTCTTAGTAGCCTCTTTGTGCAGGTGAAAGGACTCATCCCGCTTGATATGAGGATCAACAATTGTAACCATACGCCTACCCTTTGCAGCCAGTTTGTTCTGCATTTCTTCCGGATTGGGGAAGAGCACCCTGTCCCATGTGAAATATTTCTTCCCGTCTGTGTGCTCTATGTCAAGCCACAGAACATCATACGGGATGTCATGTTCATCAAACTTCGAATCAACATGCGCAACATCCTCCTCATCCCTGTAATTCCATCTGCATTGATGGTATGCAGTGGCAAACTGCTGGGGCAATGCAGATGTCCCAGTAACAATAGCATACTGCTTCATGACATCCTTCGGCCCTGGACCCACGAAGAAGAAGGCATCCACAATCCCAGCCTCACTCATCCAGAACGTATCAATCCGACTCTGCGATGAAGGCAGGCTGATCCCCGATTCGGCATCCCAGCCCGATCCCATAACATCAATTTGCATCTCTGCAGCATTCAACCAGAAAAACCCAGATGTCCCATGAGCTTTTCCGTGAGAAATCATGAACGGTATCGACCCATAAAGGCCAAACGGAGAATCATGAAGGTACTCGAAAACATCAAGATTGAAGAGGCGATAAGGTTCGGAGTGGTCGATGCCAGGGCCTCTGGTAGGCTTCAAAGCAAGGCTAGTGGCATGTTCAGGGATCCCATACACAAAACCTGCACCATAAAACGAAACATCGAAGCTGATCGACTGCGGACCATAAGGCCTGGTATCAGTGTGACTTCTGAACCTCTCCTCCCAATCTTCTCCCTCTTTCTTCTTCCTCAACTGCTCGAAATCAAATAGCCCATGCGAATTCATCGACACGACACGATCGCCTCCTTTCCTTCGAACATAAACTTCAAAGGGATCATGCCGAAGGACCGCGTCGTGGTCGTCCGACAGATAAACAATGGAAGAAGGGCCGGAATCGCCATTAATCACCTCCGTCGAGACCCTCTGCAACCAAAGCTTCTTGTTTTCGAACTCGGGTAAAACTACTTCAGGCACTTCGAACCGCTTCTTGGGAGGATCCAAGCTGGGATCCTCATCAATCTTGACCCTCAAGATGCCATTTTGAAAAACAGATAACTTAAAAATCAAGGGTTTTACCGGCTCCTTTTCCTCTTCTTGTTGCTGCTCTTCTCCTTCTCCATGCCCTTTATCGGCTTCCTTCGAGACGAGCTTAGCTATGAGATCACCGTCGTCAATAGCGACGTCAGTAGCCACAAGGGAACAAGATCCAGGCTTCCTAGAACGAGCTCTCTTGCAAAATGGGGTCTGGTTACAGTTCCTGAACTCATCTTTTTTCCAAGATAAAACCGAATTCAGTTGAAGAACCAGTAACAGCACAATCACTAGAAGCAGAGAAGAAGCCCTCATCGTCGTCGTTGTCGTCTTCGCCATTGCTGTCGCCATGGATTAGTTCCAACTTTCAGTTCTTTCATTCGCTTTAACCGGGCATTATTGGTTACTTGATCGATCGATCTTCTCCACAGAGATCAGAAGATCAGAAGATCAGAAGAAAAATATAGAAACTCGATGGAAGCACTTCACCTAAACCTAGAACCAGAAAAATCAACAGACAGCAGCAACGAACAAAACCCGACCCAATCGTCGACTGATAGTGATCAACGGTCTAGATTTATTTTTATCGTATTAAGTTTAGAAGAAAAACATCGTATCACTAAACACTTACGACCGTACGATCAATTAGCGTTATTCCTGGACCACTTTACACCCAATGCATGATTAGACACGTGTACTTCGTACTGCTTTTACCAATGGCAATGTTTTAAAATTCGATCCGGAAAGCGAACCGTTTTTGTCTCCGGGTCGCGGGTAACCGGTTCGACCGTGTCAAATGGGTAACCGGTCTCGTAGTTATCCTCATCATATGGTAATGTCAAAAGACGTTGGTTTTTCTATTTCCACAATTGCCCCTCAGTCATTTATACCCTGATAATGAGAATGGTAGATGGTAATTGGTTAATCGTTAAAATTTTTCCACTTCTCGAGACTTCCTCTTTTTGAAGAGGAGTAGCTGAGTTTAGAGTCAGCTTTATTTCATTGATTTTACATCTCGAAGAGGAAAAAACGCTACCTCCTTCTAATGGAGGGGAATATCATCATTAATAGCTTATGAGGCCTCTTTCGTTTCCTTTTCGAACTAGCAAAGAGATTCTTCAAGCTTCTTTCAGGTAGGGGTGCTCACGGTTTGGTCGTAGGCCTTTTTGGACCGAACCGGTAGTATTGGTTTTTAGAAAATCGGTAACTGGAATCGAATTGAAATCAGTCGGTTAATTGATTGATCGGTTCGGTTAATCGACGGTTTAGTTCATCGTTTTTTCGGTTTTTTTGACTTTATAATATTTATTATAAATATATATATATATATATAATATTATATATTATATATTATATATTATAAATGTATATTTATATAATGCATATTTATTAATTTATAATATATATAATATACATAATATACATAAGTATATAAAAATATATATACAAAAGCATGTATACCGATCGGTTCGGTTAACCATTGATTTTTTAAATTTGTTAACTGAAACCGAACCGGTACCTTCGGTTTTTTAAAATCATCAAACCGACCAATTCGATTAACCAATTTTTTAGTTCAGTTTCGGTCATTTTTTGTTTTCTTTTTTTTTGCTCACCCCTAATAAATTGTAGCCTTAAAGTTTTTACCTTTCTTTCACCTCTCTTCCAAATGCACATATTATATCAAAAACATTCACTGCTTAGGGTTTTTGATTTTTTCAGTTTTTCTACTTACCAATACCATGGAGGCCTTCAAAGGTTCCTATGTGAACGCTTCACACCACCTACACCACTGCTTTAGTAGTAGTTGGCTGAACCACTAATATTCGAAGGTTCTCATTTAGGCCTTCAAAGGTTCCTATATGAATGCTTCACACCACTTGCACCGCTGCTTTAGTAGTAATTGACTGAACCACTTATATTCGAAGGTTCTCATTTACATTAGCTACATTTCTTTCTTCCTTTCTTGGTCCTTGCTTAATAGTAGTTTAATGAACCACTTATATTTTAATCTTATAGTAATATATGTAGATCTATATTTAATTTGTGAGTTGCATTTTCCTTCCTCTTGGCTTATAAGGATGCAATGATGACAAAATTTTCTATTAGTCTCTTCTCCCCAAATATAAGTGTATCTATTTTGAAAGGAGATTATTTAGTGTCTTTCTTGCATTGATGGAGGTGGATGGCATGGTGGTGAAGATTATTTAATGTCCTTCTTCTTTTTCTTCTTTGGATGTATCCTATATTGAAGTTGTTACACTTGCACACTACAGAATCCATGATCACAAGCAATTCATTTATTGATCTTAAAAATAATGAAAACTAGACAGTCTATAATGTGGCTAAAGAAGTGAAAAATATAGATTTATTAAGAATATATAAAGAAGTAATAGTTGGGGATGAACAACTGAATGGAGATAAAACTCTGCAATGTTTAACTAAGACCAATAGTGTTTTTATTAACCATGTCAACAAGTGTACTTATTTCAAGATAAGTGTTGAAATTTATGGTTTCAATTGGCATATTTTCTTTTTTGATCACATATGAAGTGAATGCCACATAAGGAAACACAAAGTTATTAATATGCGAGTAGCTAATAAACTAAGAATGACCCGCTTTTAAGAAAGCGGAGTGGGACCTGCAAATGGAGGAGCAAGTTCAGGCGCCTGCTAGGGCACTACAATGTGTCAGGTTGCTCAAAGCCCAAGAGCATGCAAAGAAAGCCCCAACTCTAAACCAAATAAGGGTACCAATCCTATAGTTTTCATCACTTGCTCAGTGTACCCACTTTCGTCGAGTGCCCCGCCCAATTCTATCAGCATGGCTGTGGTGGCAAAGATTGCCCGCTCATCAGCATCTTGTGGTTGCACCTTTCTACTCCCCTCTCCTCGGGTACTAGTGGTGGCATACTCTCCTGATCGAGCTCTAAACCTAAACTCTTGCGCAAGGCAATAAGGGTTCGGCTTACAACATACAAAGCAACCTATAACACTTTGTTGTCCTTGCCTATGAGATTGTTGGCCTCTTGGGTTGCCATGAAGGGTCATGTTGTGTAGGTATCTTTAGTTGTGGTTGGTTTATTATTAACTAAGAGTCCCGGTGGGATTTGGATTGGGATCCGGGAGCCCGAATATAGTTGTCTGACTTAGTCAATCCTTCCTTCTTTCCTCTTTCTTTCATGGGTAGGTAAGTCTGTCCTTTTCGGTCTTGTTGTTGGTTGGTCTTTCTTGTAGGTCTTTGTGTATCAATCTTGACACGGGAGTACTGAACTCCACTCACTCAAGACAAAGCATAGAATTCATTGAGCTAGCTGATTCAAGTGATTCAGTTAATAGGAAAAGTCAGTAAGAAAGTCAGATGCCTCGTCTGTTGGCCGAAACATTTCCTTTGAATAGATGCCACATAAAGAAAGAGTGAGCACTCACTCTTAACTTTACAACCCCCCCCCCCCATTTTGTTGCGAAATCTCATCTGACCTCTGCCCCTATTGGGATTTGAAACATGGAGGCAATTTTAGCACGAGTATCTGCTAGTCAGTTATTGCCTCGAGGTAACCTAATGAAGGTTATTTGCTTGAATGAATCCCTTTTTCTTGAACCATTTCTTTTATGAGATGGCTTTCACTTTTCAGTACTCAACGATAATTTGGAAAGCCTGTGCCCATTCATGTGTGGACCGCAGACTCCTTCATGGCCTAGATTATCTTCTCTTTGGTCTCCCTTTCATCTATACATCTCAACAGAATGTTGTTGGTTGACCTTTTTATACAACCTATCCCCACAGATTACGAATTGCATGGCTAGTCTCTAAATGCTCCACCGGTCTCTTAGTCTAGTGGGGGAGTGAAGGTGAAGGAGAGGGCTGGAAAAAGAGAGCAGTGGGGAAGAAGGAAGGAAGTAGAAATACTCATAAAACTAGAAAGAAGTAGTCAAATGACAAGTGCCTAAAAGAGAAAGAATGATATTGACCATATGTGGGCCAAGAAGAAAGAGTCAAGTGCTAGAACGAATGGGTAGTGCTATAAACAATAGTTGCCTAAAGCTATGAGTTGAGAAAGATTTTTATTTGACAAATAGCTTACCCACTTTCATGGGAAGGGTCGCTTCGCTCGGAGAGTGAAGGGGAAGGAGAGGACAAGTTCAACCTAGAGAGTAGGAAGTGGAATTAAAACAATGGATTCAGAAGCATCAACCCTCTCTTGCTTGGAAGAATCGAAATACATCAAAATGGTACCAGTCGTACTTAATAATAGAAGGATTTGGAAGAAGCATGTAGAATTGACCCTCCTAAAAAGATTATTCCAAAATAAATGGGAAATAGTTAGGAGAGGTGCGCCAGCGGCGAGCAGAAGCAAGGTTATTAGATACCAAAGGAAACCCCAACCAGAACCACACATGCAAGTTTCCCTACTCCGAAGGTAGAGGGATCCCTCCTGAACCTAACACACTCTGTTGAAATAAAGAATCGCTCCTTTCTTCTTTGGTTGGGTTTAAACTGAAGTTCTCGATTAAACTGAACATTCAACTTGATCCCGGATCATTTGTTGTTTTCGCTCAAACTTGAAGTTCACCGATAGAAGACAAAATCGTATGAGCCCATTTAAAAGTGGTGAACTTGAAGTTCACCAGTAGAACGAAGTCGACAATTGACATATCTCTATTGAAGTCACTGATTAACTCATTTAAAAGTGTTGGCCCTGATCCAATTCCCTAGCGGGAATTTCCGAAAAAGTATAGGTTATGGATTTTTCGTGTAAGTATTCAAGGAGGGAGAGCAATACACTCATTAAAACACCCTTAGGCATACATAATGTCTATTTGCTCTAAATATCATGCATCTAGAAAGGTATTATTTGGTATAGAGAGACTTTCAGGCAGAACCTGGGCTAGACTTTGGTTGGGCAATGATAAGCTGATTCGCTTCTAGGATGATGTTTGGTCGTGCCAGACTACATTCAATTCACAAGGTTTTCATGACCTCAAAGTGATGGACTACATTCATTATGAAGGAGAATAAATGATTTCTCTCCCTATTCAACTTTCCACCATCAGCCCACTATAAATAGATCATTGGGAACGATGGAAAGTGAATTGTTTCGGTTGAAGCCCTCCGGGTCTTTTGACGAAGTTAAGCTGTTCAGTGCCTCTAGTTTATGCATTCGAATGACTCTTTCATACAGTGTGCAGAGTGAACGGTTCCTTTTGGGTGTTGTTGAATTTATTTCTGACTTTTCAGCCGTGTGTTTGCTTTCATAAGAGGAGCTTGGGCGTGCCAATTGAAATAACTAAAATCTAAAAAGAGGGCTAATGTAGAGATTTGYGGATTTGAACCTAAAGTGCAGTGAGGAGGCACAAGGGCCACCACTCACATTGTGACCGCAACATGATATCATCATATCCCTCCCTATGATTGAGAAGCACACTTAGGGTCTATTAATGCCCAGGTTTCAATCTTAGAACTTCTTAAGACCTCCCCAAAACATGCACACTCTGAATCCATTCTATCACATATCTCTATCTCTCATTTTCAGAGGGTGCTCCCTTCCTTGGTACCAAAATGAAGCACTCTGCATTAACAAGGAAGATTCGATTCCCCACTTTTAGATGGGTGTATTGGAATGTGGTCCTCGATCTCATCCTCCAATCGCATACCTCTTGATTGTAGGGAACTATGAATATGGAGGGGCCAAAAGGTATAAATCTTTCATTTCCTTTGCTTCCTTCTTACATCCTCTTTCTTTGAGGGATGCCACAAAAATCAACAAGATATTACTTCATGCTTAGAAAAATCATCCTCTGTCTCTCTCTTCATATTATGCATCTAAAACCTTTAAACAGGGCTTGTAATTCAAGTGCCCACCAAGTTTATGCAGTATTATTGTGTTTGGGTTGCAGCTGAAACAAAATTCACAAATCTACAACTTTTAAGATTTTACAATATGGTTTACAAATCTGTAACTTTTAAGATTTTACAATATGTGTCTAGAAAGGGCCACTCTACCATTTTAATGGATTTTAGAATTGGGAGAGAGACAGTAGCAGAATTTGATTTCATTTCTACAATTGAAAATTGTTTCTTCTTTTCCTTTAAGTAGACTGACAATAAAGGTATGCTTGAAACTGGTTCTCTACACTCAAATGTATATATTTAAATTTTTAGTTGAACTACAGTTCTTTGCACTCTAGATTGTCTAGTTAATGTATTGTTTTGGAATTTATTTATATGCTACTTTTTTGTGCTTTTGGTCCAGATTGGCCAATTTTTTGGGGGCAGAAGTAAAGCATAGAAAGTAGAGAACCATAGAGCTGAAAACAACAGAGATGAAATGATTTGGTGTTTATTCTTAAATTAGTAGTTATTCTATCCAATGTTGTCAATGGCAAAGAGTTCAATTATCAAAGTTTTAGCCAAGAGGTTATATTTTAGTATGCTTTGTGTACATAAGTGAAGACGAAACTTGAAATCTCTTCAATTGATTGAAGTCAAGTTTGATTCTGACTCTTAACTTGCTAATGGAACCAAATCAAACTCATAAGACAAGAGCCTTTTTTTTATAAATAAGACAAGAACCATTTCATAAATTTATTTCTGTTTAAAGGGAATGAGATTTTATGAGCATTGAGAATACTATGGCAGTGACTAAATAGTAGTATTAGGAGAATGGACAAATTAACAAATGGGTTATTGTAATTTGTCAAAAGAACCCCAATATTTCTATTCAAGGATATTTGTGTAGAGATACACTGCCATTTTTTTTCTCAATCATAAGCTAATAGATGAAGGATATTAATTTAGATACATTGCCAATATTTTTGTTGCAGGATATTAGTTTATGAATTATTGGCTATTGTTGTTCTTTTGGCAACGATGTATTGCTTATTGTTGTTTGTCCTTGACCTTTTATTCCTGCATTGAGAAAAAGGGAGGGAGGGAAGCAAAGGTGAGGGTTTTCCACTTCTACCCATTGATCACTGTAAGAGATGAGGATTGTTGCAATCCAAAATACCTTGTTTTTTAGGGTAGTGGAAGAAGAGGAGATTAGAGGTGTAAAACGAGACGTGCTAGGCTGGCACAACACAGCCCATGGGCAGCCTGCGCAAGGTGCGGGCCGTGCCACCCTCCCAGTGATAACTTGGGGGGTTGACCCAGTACGGTCCATGGCCCAAGCCCGTGCGGTGCATCGGACCAAAGCTATTTATTTAAAAAAAAATGACAAAAAAACTTAAAATTTTAATTTTATATGAATTTTGATGTATAAAATTGCTTATATATACAATAATTAAATAAATTAGTATAATAAAATTAAAAAAATCATTTATTTTATTAATATATTATTATATAATTATAATTTATATAATATTATATAATATATAAATAATATATACGGGTCATGTTGTAGGCTGGTCCGCGGGGACCTAAAACCCTAGACCCAGCATGGCCCACACGATTGTGCCAGGCTTGACACGGCCCACAGATTGTCATGCCGGGCCACGGGTGGCATGACCCGTTTTGCACCTCTAGAGGAGATAAGGGTTTTCCTCTTTTCCCATTGATCAATGGTGGCCATCTTGGCATTGTGGCCATGGCTGGAATAGTTTCCCTCGTGGCTATAGACTCTGTAAAAAGAACTTGATGGGGAAAGTAGTTAAATAGTCATTAGAAAAGAAGATGCATGGGATTGAGCTATATTTTTTGGTTAGAAAAGAGGATGAAGAAAATACATACCGACCTGATATTGTATTCTTTATTTTCTCGTGGATGGTCAATCATGGTTTTTATAAGCAACATTATAAAAATAAGTCCAAATTTTCAAGCATTAATTAATTCAATTCAATTAATGCTTCTCCTCAGTAAATTCATGGCATAACCAACATCCTTTCCATATTTTTTCCTTAGTGAATTTGAATAAGCTTATTCTCCTTGCCTCACACTAGGTTTCATTTCATGGCTGTGCTTGAGAACCCAGGGGATGTTGTAAGAAGGCTCTATATTGTAATCTTTTTGTTTAGATTATTCAGAATATTCATTTTTTTTTCATCAGATATTGACTTTATGCTTTCATATGATGCTAGAAAAACACGATAGAAAAAGATTAGCTAATTTTATTATTTTGCTTAAGACTTTGTGGAACATCTTGCATTTTGCTGTAAACAAAGCTACCTTGAAACATTAATCAACAAAGTTGAATGGCTGTTGAGGCAATGGGTGGGCCATGGGCGTACTTGGGACTTCTTCTGAAATCACATGTGATGAATTCAGGGACCACTGGAAGAGGCATTCATGTTCATTCAATAAAATTTACAGGATTTTTTCTCAAAAAATCATTTTATTGAAGAAACTCATGCTTAAATTGGTTTAAGGTATTTTCGGTGCTAATTTGTATAAGATATTTTTGGTGGATTGGGTTCTCTTGTACAATCCCTTGGCACTAATTTCAGTTCAATAACTGGCTGCACTATGATTAGTGTTTCAGTCTTACTTTAGGCTTTTTTTTTGTTCGTGATCAAAAGTAACTTTAAGAAGAAAATGGTTGTTTGTTTCCTCTTATCTCTTATCTCTTAAAGTGGAATCTTACATTTTTTTTTGTTTTCCAATGATACCCCCAAAACCCAAAACACTTCTCCCTCCTTATAACTCAAGGGCCTCATATGCAATAATAATAATAATAATTATAATTAAAAGTTAATTAATAATTAATAATTAATAATTAATCATTAAATAATAATAATAATATTTATAATGAACTATTAATTAACACAAATTATTTATTAATAATTATTAATTTTGATTAAATAATTATTGATCATTATAATAATTTTTAATATTATTTTTTATTGAATTACATAGACAAACAAAAAATTTCATATATGGTGTCAAAATGGACATTTGACAAATTTCAGAATTCAGAATTCAGAACAAAATGCTTTGCATGGTGGGACCATGGAGAATTGAGACACTTTTCTTGATGCAGTTTGCCAATGAGATGGCTGATTCACTAGTCAAGGAGGATGTAAACATAAAGGGGTTGGTGTGTGGTGAATATCCTTTCCAATAATAAATTACTTCTTTTTCTGTATTTTGGATAACCAATATTAGGGCTGCCAATTGGATTGGATTTGGTCCAATATGATCCAATCCAATCCAATACAAGTTCATATACAAATGGACTGGACTCAATCCAATCCATTTAAATGTAAATGGACTAGGATCCAATCCAATCCAAACTGAATGAATTATCAAAAATTTTATAAAAAAACCCAGAAAATATAAAGATTACAAAAATATACTAAAATGAGGAAAATCTGAAACATTGAAATCATAACTTCCTCACAAAATGTTTCCTTAAATTCTTTCTTTTTACAAATCAACAACCTTGTAACTGTAGCTAATTTTAATCATAGTTTAAAATGTCCCTAATTTCCCTAATATTTCCACAACATATTTCCATTTCAATGGGCAACAATACGAAAATTTATTGGAATTGACATTTCCTCAATAAACACTATTAGCACCATATGGAGTACAAGAGATAGTTTCCATGGCATTCCATCTCCACTTCAATGGGTAGCAACATGAAAATTTTCTAGAATTGACACATTCCCCAATTAACACTACCAATACTACGTGGAGTCCAAGAGTTAGTATTATAACATAGGTTGGGGAAATTTGTAGGTATGTGAACTAACAATGTCATTGTTCGCCTAACTTACATGACTGCCTCTTAGGGCTAGCTCAATATTCATTTTAAACATGAAGTCAAATATTGGTTTTTTGTTACAACCATTTACATTTTCTAGAACATCTAAATCTTAAGGTTTATAGGGCAACTTGAGAAAGTATTCTTTTGTCTATAACCTTAATGTCTTAGCTTTGTTTAATGATTTGAAACAAAATAATAATTTAAAAAGGTGTGCCTATGCTTCTTTTATCATTTCATAAAATATCATTCTATATTTTGCATATTTTACAATGTTTCCACCATGCCTATTAAGTTTTACAATATTTCCATATGATATTTCCGGCATGTTTCTTATATTTGCATGACTAACATTTCCACCGATATTGACATTTTAAACCTTGGTTTTATATCCGAACAAAGATTTTCATAGTTGCAGGTGGAGATCCCTCGCTTGTCAAATAGTACTGTCAAGAAGGGTGAATCATATTGAACATAGATTATCAAGCTTCTTGATCTCAGCAATAAGCTTTTTCTTGCAAAATTTCCCCCACATATGCCCTATCAACTAGTACCTGAAAATACAAAAAGGATAGCTCGTGAAAATGTTAACCAATAACAAGTGTTCATATAATGTAGTTGTACTCTTCATAGAAAGCAATATAGATGGAACACAGGAAACACAAGAAACACAACACTTCATACTTATTCGCAAGCTGGGGCAAATGTAATCAATCCTTTAAAGCTAACTGAATTCATTCAGAATTAATTTTGTTTTTCCTGGACTGTATTGTCCAACCTGGACTGGATTGGACTGGTTCAATTCAATGGACCGAATATTTGTTGAACCTGGACGGGATTGAACTGGTCCAATTCAATGGACCAAATATTGACGAATTTTCATTAGTTAATGTACACCTTAATATAAAGGTGACAAGTGTAGGAGATCCCTACTGCTCCTTTGTGACTATTTACATATGTATGAGTGGGCATCTATCACAGACTGAATGAAAGTGTACAAGTATTAAGAAAGAAAGTGTAAGAGATTCTGAGTCCGGGGGGAAGATCTCAATCACATGGGCAAATACTCCTGATTTTAGCCGAAGAAATCATTGAAAGGTAAATTGTAACTGCTGTTAACTGATGAATGAATAATAGAGTCAGCCTTAACTCTCAAAAAAAAAAAAATCTAATTGTAGACAACAGATCCAGATCCCTACTTATAAGCGTGGATGATCATCACGGCTAAGTGTGTAGCACAAATCATTAGAAGACAAGTTTGCTAAGAAAGAGGTGTAGTGACAGCCTGGCAGGAGAGAACAAACTCTTCATGGTCCTTCTTCCTCATTCATTACTTTTAAGGTTGATTAAGACCCTAATGAGCATGTATAGTAGGACATTTTGTGCACATGCAATTAATGGATCCTACCTTGAAAATTTCAATCTTTAAAGGTCAAACCCATTAGAGAACCCTAGTCATCTGATTTTCAGAATCAAATCTAAATTCAAGCATGTACAGAAATTAGAAATTTGTAAATATCAATTTTGCAGCATCAGATACTTAACTCAGATCAACTAAAGCCTTATGGCAACTATTTGGGATTGGCTAATCACATTTTGTTTAACATCCTACTCTATAGAAGGATTTTTAGTAGGTGAATCAGATATTTAGTTCATCAAATATGAACAAAAATTTAGAATTTAGAGGTATCTACATCATAGTAAATAGAGTTACAGCTTGCAAGGTTATAAGATTACCAAGAACAAAACTATTGCATAGTACTTGAGAACTTCAAGATTCATCCGAACATTGTCTAAGCTCCTAAAAACCATTAGAGAAAGGAGTTAGTTTCAACAACTCAATATTTGAGCTTATAACAAAAGGAAGTAAGAAACTATATCTGAAAAGCCTAGAAGTGTCCAAGCCAATTCAGAAAGCATCTATGAGTATTTTGATGATTACATGGGTTTAGCAGATGAAGAACTGGTCTTATAGTTGAGATGATTACTAGAGAAGTTTAAATGGCACAGGAATATTTCATATGGAAACTTACTTTGGGGCAGAAAATGGACTCCCCATGTTCTTATCTCCACCCTCGAAATCAAATTTCAGCCTAAAACACTTTATATAATGTGTTCAAAATAAACCCTTTTGTGGGTAACTTTAGAATTACAAGATTGAAAGTTCAATGGCTATGGAAAGCCCTGATAAAAGGACTCCCCATGTTGAGGATGCTGGGTAGATGGTTTTGGTTTATGGGTGCAATTCAGCCAGCACCATCCCTTGATAGATTCTTTTTTACCTCCTTCTTGCAGAGTTGTTAAGTAGCATACAGTGAACAAAGGGGCAAATCACAGCAGATCTGATTTCAACCACAGATCCCTAATCCCTTACCAATTTAAATTGAAATATTTGTTGTTAAAGACAAGGTTGGTCAAGCGAGTCCAAGTTTGGATTGTATGGACATTGACAGCTTCATCACAAGCACAGCAGTAAGGGGAGAGAGAGAGAGAGAGAGAGAGAGAGAGAGAGAGGCAGACTCACACTCACAGAGATCACTATCTGAGTGCAGTTTCAAATTGGTTGCTGCAAATTCATGTATAAGATTTGGGGCTGATCTAATTATCCAAATAAGGTGTCATATATAAGATTTCTGTGTCCCCTAAAATCCATTTCCATGCAGACCATAATAATACAGTTGCATCCAACAAGAGATATTATCCAACTCACCAACCAAAACCTCTATGACACTACCACATTAACTAGGAGCATGGCGGATTCAGGTTAACACCAAAAGCATGCTGAAGCTGTTGATGAGATCCCTATTGATATTCCCTGGTTTATGGGTCCTGTAGATTGTAATGTATCCCTAGACCCAGACTAATGCAGTGCTGCTTTGCCAAATTTCCAGTACTTAAAAAAAAGCTTTCAACTGTTGAGGCAAAGTCCAACAAGCAAATCCTAGAAGAAATTAAATGGGCCCATGCCCATACCCCTCCCAAGTAACTCATCATGGGAACCTAGCCTGCTTGGTGCTTACCCTGTGGAAATCCATCAACTGTATTATCTAGTTTGACTAAGAATAATTGTAATGACTTGGCTGATGCATTGGCAAACTAATTAGTGATGCAATCAATCTGATTCTCAACTGCTTAGTGCTTATGTATACTGGATCTGAGTTCAGACAAGTGCAATGCAAGGGTCATGAATCAGAGTGAAAACAAGATTCATAAAATCATGAGGTGATAGAAATTATGCTTTATGCAGAAGGATGTACAAGGCACTGATATTAGAATGATGACAAACAGGTAATTTATTCAGTCCAGAATTATGACGTTTGAGGTAAGTAATTCATATAGGATCCTTTTACTTGGCAAAAGAGAGACAACATGTTCAGTATATCTATATCGTTATCTTTCTCATGCTTGTATATATCATCAAGACAATTTGGAACAAAGAGAACAGGTAACACTCTAGAGCCACCAACGTCTAATTACTGGTCTCTCTCTCTCTCTCTCATGATCTTGGAAATTAGTGTCGCTCAGCATGGAAAAGGCTCAATTATGAAATTTATAGGCTTACAGAAACTAGAGTTTCCCCGCATAAACAGAATAAGCTCATCAATTTCCGTACACCCTAAATCAAGATAATCTTCTGTCAACTCTAGAACCATCGATAATATAAAAGCATGACCGTGACTGTGGAAAAAATACCCTAAATCTATAATACACAAAAGAAATCATGATAACCAAGAAAGTTTCTCCACAATTTAATCACAGAAATGGAATTTTCTGAAGGGGAGTAGACTATAAATTGGCCTAAAAAACAATATAGTAAATCAATCAAAACTGCGGAAACTTCAAGATCACTGCTGCAGAACTCACCATTCTGGCCAAAGAAAGTGAAAAAAGAGGAGTCCCAACGAGCATGAGCCACCAGTTCATCAACCACGTTTCCGTACCCTAAGGGCAAACCATTGTGATAGGCCCCCAATTAATTTTACGTATGCCAGGAAGGGGAAAGGTCAGCTTTCGGCCAAGGGGGGMAATAATTGAACATGGGGGAACTTATGGCTGGAGGGAATAAGGAGAGTTTTGTAGCATTTATAGCTTGCCAGTTGGGAATAAGAAGAGTAGCATTTAAAGCTTGTCAGTTGGGAATAAGAAGAGTAGCATTTATAGCTTATCAGTTGGGAATAAGAAGAGTAGCATTTATAGCTTGTCAGTTGGGAATAAGAAGAGTGTGGGGCATTTATAAGTTGGCCAGCTGAGCATTTATTATGGAAGGCAGTTGTGCTGTAAGATGTGTATAAGAAGGGGCTTTGGGGGATGGAGGAGGCAGACTTTTGTTGAGTACAGAATTCTGAGAGTGCTTGGGAGAGCCGGCGATCTCTCGAAGAACCGACCTACTGTAAATGATCTTCTTTTCTTCTGAATGAATATCAGTTCCCTGTTGATGTGCTAGTGGTTTGGATTCTTCTGTGAGTCTATGAACTGCGTGTCAAATTTCTGGGTCATATCAGTGGTATCAGAGCATGTCTTTCCTCGGCCATGGTGACAGCTAAGGAAGTGGCATCGCAGGTGGAGGGTTTCGAAGAACGCCTGTCTTCTCTGCATTTTGGATTTCGTTTGGAGATGGATGGCTTACGCAATGAGTTTCAGCGACTCGATACAGATAAGGTAGCTGCTGGACTTTCGAAGATCTCATCCCTAGAGAACTCAGTACAATCTCTGGAAGGAGGTGTTCAAGATCTGGTGAGACGATTTGATTTGTTGCTTCAGCAACAGGCCTATTCAGCTCCTTTGTCTGCAACTGACATTGCTCCTCCTTTAGTCACATCGAGTCGTGCGGCTGACAAAGGGAAGAGTGCAGCTTTCCCAACGTCTTCTTCAATGTCAGTGCCGGAACATACTTCTGATCCACTTCCTCGGAAGTTGGAGTTGCCCATTTTTTATGGGGAAAATCCAGACGGCTGGCTTTTTCGCGCAGAGCGCTATTTTGAGATTAATGGCTTGCTTCCGGCGGAATGTCTGCGGGCGGCAGTGGTCTGTTTAGAGGGTGATGCACTGGTTTGGTATTATTGGGAGGATGGTAGGCGACCTTTTCGTAGTTGGGCAGAATTCAAGGAACTCCTCCTTGAACGTTTCCGATCAACTCAGGAGGGAAACTTGCAAGAGCAGCTTCTATCATTATGTCAATCCACTACTGTCAAGGAATATCGTCGCCATTTCGAGGTGCTTTCTGCCCCCTTACGTGACCTACCAGAATCAGTCCTTGAAGCAGCCTTTGTGAATGGGTTGCACCCAGATATCCAGACCGAACTCCGACAGATGGAACCCGTTGGGCTGTTTAGAAAAATGGTTGCAGCCCAGAAAATTGAGGAAAAGAATCAGGCCTTATGGGCCTATCAATCAAGTTCATTTCCTCGTGGGCCCGCAACGTCCCTCTCTGGAATCCACTTTAACTCACGGGTTTCGCAAGTGACTACTTCTGCTGTCACCCGACCTGCACGTCCCGCAATTTCTCCTCCTTCATCAGCCCCTATTATTAAGGCCCCGCCTCCTGCTTTCAAAAAGATGACTGACAAGGAGATGCAGCAGAAACGTGCGAAGGGTCTATGCTTCCGTTGCGACGAGAAATACAGCCCGGGACATCGTTGTGCTCAGAAATCACTTCAGGTTTTATGGGTTCAAGATGATGTGGAGGAAATTGCTTCTGATGCGTCTAATTGGGACTGCACTTCCGGGGACACTGAAATTGCTCCGGCTCCAGAATCAGCCGCACTTTGTGTTTCGTCTCTTGTTGGGTTGTGTGCGGCAAATTCCCTTAAGGTGCGTGGACGCATTTTGTCACGTGAGGTGGTCATATTGGTAGACTCGGGTGCATCCCACTATCTCCGAAACTTTAGTGGAAGAATTGAAATTACCCGCACCCCTACACACGAATTTGGAGTTCAGATGGGAAATGATGATGAGGTGAGAACTTCCGGAGTCTGCCGTCAGGTTTGCCTCAACTTACCTGAATTGGATGTCATTGCTGATTTCTTTCCCTTAAAGTTGGGTTCTATGGATGCCATTCTTGGTTTTCCTTGGTTAGCATCCCTCAGGGACTCAGTGATGAATTGGGGCAACATGTCTATGAAGCTCAATTTGGGAGGTGTCCAGGTAAAGTTGCAGGGTGACCCTTCTCTCTGTTCCTCTCAGGTATCTTTGCATGCTATGATGCGTAACTTACAACATGAGGGACAAGGGGTTTTGTTAGAATTAAAACAATTGCAGATAGTGGATTCTCCGTTGAACTCTGTCTTGCCTACATCCCCGCCAATCTTCGCTTTACTAGATGAGATCAAAGATGTTTTTGACATGCCTACGAACTTACCCCCTACACGGGCTATGGAACATGCTATTGTCTTGCAGGAGGGCACTTCTCCTATCTCTGTTCGTCCTTACAGATATCCTCAATTCCAGAAAGATGAAATTGAACGCCTTGTCTCTGAGATGCTGGCTGCGGGTATTATTCAGCCGAGTACAAGCCCCTACTTGAGCCCGGTCCTTTTAGTCAAGAAGAAAGACGGAAGTTGGCGTTTTTGTGTGGATTACAAAGCCCTTACCCGTGCTACGGTTCCGGATAAATTCCCCATTCCGGTTATCAAAGAACTTCTCGATGAGCTCCATGGTGCTTCTATTTTTCAGCAAAATTGATCTTAAATCGGGCTACCACCAGATTCGGGTCCGCAATGAGGACATTCCCAAGACTGCATTTTGCACCCACGAGGGCCATTACGAATTCCTTGTCATGCCCTTCGGTCTCACCAATGCGCCCTTGACCTTCCAGTCATTAATGAATACGGTATTCCATGATTTCCTCCGTCGCTTTATGCTGGTATTTTTTTATGATATTCTGGTTTACAGTGCTTCTGAAGCTGCCCATTTGGATCACCTTTGACAGGTCTTCACTATATTGCGCACCCACCGTCTATTTGCCAACTCAAAGAAATGTATCTTTGCTCAGCCTAGCATTGAGTACCTGGTCATATTATTAGCGCGGCTGGTGTTTCTGCCGATCCTTCTAAAATCCAGGCCATGGTTGACTGGCCTCAACCATCTTCACTTAAATCTCTTCGCGGTTTTCTGGGACTTACAGGCTATTATCGTCGTTTTGTGCATAACTACAGTAAAATAGCATGGCCATTGACGCAACAGCTTAAAAAGGATGCTTTCTCATGGAATGTGGAGGCTGAGAATGCATTTAAGGAGTTGAAACGGGCTATGACAACCGTACCTGTGTTGGCCCTTCCAAATTTTTCCCAGCCCTTCTTGATCGAGACGGATGCATCCGGTGTAGGTCTCAGGGCGGTATTAATGCAGAATAATCGGCCTATAGCTTTTTATAGCCACAAGCTTAGCCTGTCTGCACAGTCAAAATCTGTCTACAAGCGGGAATTAATGGCCATTGTCTTTGCCATTAAAAAATGGCACCCCTATCTTCTTGGAAGACGCTTTATTGTTCGGACCGACCAGCATAGTCTCAAGTATCTGTTGGACCAGCAGATTGTCGAAGGTGAGCATCATAAGTGGCTTCTTAAGCTTATGAATTATGACTTTGAGATTCAGTACAAACCGGGTGCCGATAATACCATGGCTGACACCTTATCCAGAGTTCCTACTGAAATGCACTTAAACTCTCTTACAGTCCCTATTTTCCTTGATTTTGATGACCTTAAGGAGCAAGTTGATGCTGATCCTTTCTTGGCCCCCATCAAGCATGCCATACAGCATGATCCGGCGTCCTATCCCACCTATTCTTTAGTTGGAGAACACCTACGTTATCATGGTAAATTGGTTATGCCGGCTTCTTCCCCATTTATTCCCCTCTTACT
Source organism: Nelumbo nucifera (assembly GCF_000365185.1). The sequence goes on along the minus strand of NW_010729136.1, from coordinate 97,618 downwards.
GAAGGAGTTTCATTCGGGAGTTGTGGGAGGTCGCGCGGGTATCCGCCAGACATATAGGCGAATAGCAGCTGAATTTTACTGGCGGGGGATCAAGCATTCTGTCAAGGAGTTTGTGCAGGCCTGCGATGTGTGTCAACGCAGTAAATATGAAGCCATGTCCCCCGCTGGCCTTTTACAATCTTTACCCGTACCTGAACAGATCTAGAAGGATATTGCTATGGACTTTATTGAGGCTCTTCCTAAGTCAAAGGGGTTTGACACAATTATGGTGGTGGTCGATCGTCTCTCCAAGTATGCCCATTTTATCCCTCTTAGCTCTCACGGTTGATCAGGCCTTCCTGCACAACATAGTCCGTTTACATGGCATTCCCCGCTCGATTGTATCTGATCGTGATAAAGTCTTTATGAGCTTCTTCTGACACGAGCTTTTTACCCTGCAGGGTTCAGAATTGCGTCGTAGTTCAGCTTACCATCCTTAGACAGATGGACAGTCGGAGGTGGTTAATCACTGTTTGGAGACTTATTTGAGGTGCTTTGCAGCTGATTCCCCCTTCCGCTGGTCTTCTTGGATATCGTGGGCAGAATACAGCTATAAACCTCTTTTCACACTGCTGCTAGCATGACACCTTTCAAGGTGGTTTATGGGCGCGATCCTCCTCCATTAATCCGCTATGAGCTTGGCTCTACGACTAATGCTGATGTTGAAGCTGTTCTCCTTTAGTGAGATGCTATACTTAGGGAGTTGCGTGCTCATCTACACCGTGCACAACAAAAGATGAAAGACTCGACTGATGTGAGCCGCCGTGATGTTAATTTTGAGGTTGGAGATTCGGCATATGTGCGAGTGCGACCTTATCGCCAGCAGTCTCTAGCTTGTCGAGCCAATGAAAAGCTTGCCCCTCGATTTTATGGACCATTTGCTATTGTGGAAAGAATTGGCACTGTCGCTTATAAACTTCAACTTCCTCTAGAGGCAAGGATTCATCCTGTTTTTCATGTCTCACAACTCAAGAAGGCAATTGGCAATCATATCTCTTCTCCTGTGATTCCTTTCACTCTGTCAGCTGATATGGAAATGCTGGTGGAACCGGCGGCCGTTCGAGGGGTGCGTCCATCCACTATGCCTGGAGTTACTGGTTCAGAAGTGCTTATCCATTGGCAGGACCTGCTTGATTTTGAAGATTCATGGGAGCCTTTTGACTTACTTCGCAACCAATTTCCTCATTTCAACCTTGCAGACAAGGTTAGACTTTGGGCGGCGGGTAATGATAGGCCCCCA
>NW_010729136.1:57480-96024 GCF_000365185.1 Nelumbo nucifera | reverse complement strand
GCATTTATTATGGAAGGCAGTTGTGCTGTAAGATGTGTATAAGAAGGGGCTTTGGGGGATGGAGGAGGCAGACTTTTGTTGAGTACAGAATTCTGAGAGTGCTTGGGAGAGCCGACGGTTTCTCGAAGAACTGACCTACTATAAGTGATCTTCTTTTCTTCTGAATGAATATCAGTTCCCTGTTGATGTGCTAGTAGTTTGGATTCTGCTGTGAGTTTGTGAACTGCGTGTCAAATTTCTGGGTCATATCACATTGACAGTCCATTTGGCACCCCCACCTGGTTCCAGTCTTCCACATTTCCAGAGTTCCAGAGAGAAAGGCTGCTCTGAGCGTCCAAACAAGGATTTTAGTCTTCAAACCTCAAACAGGGGTTTCAAACGTTGAGCCTCCGAAGGGTTCAGACTTTCAGGTTTTGACTTCAGTCTTGATCTGTTTCAAACTGGACAAGATTTTGGATTATTGGGAATTTGACTTAGGTTTGACTCAAACCGATAAGAACATGGACCAATTTATCTTGGATTAGTTCAACCCAGTAATTATAATGGACCGTCCAAATCTGATTTGATAAGCTTTGAATCGGATTGGATCCAATCCAAAACCAGTCCATTGACACCCCTACCAATAGTCCAATATCTCCTTTCTATACTCTTTTTGATGCACTCCAGATCATAGTTTCTCAACATGTTGAATCTGCAAATAATATCAACCTTAGGGAAAGTTTGGAAGTAAATATTTGAAAATAAGTACTTATTGAATAAGTGATTAAAAAAATGCTTATTCTAATAAGCACTTATAAGCGTTTGGTGAAGAAGCACTTATTTTAAATAGGGATAGTATAGGTATTTTTAAAATGATGTGGCAGTCCAAGATGGGCCAGAAAGGAAATAAACACTAAATAAGCCCAAAATTTGAGGTTCTAAAATAAGTGTTTATTCTTATTTCAGGCTTATTTCCAAAATACAAATAAGTGCTTATTGGTGTGGTCTTGGCCCAAAATAAGTGATTATTCGAATAAACACTTATTTTTAATCAGTTCCAAACTTAGCCTTAGATTTGTTACTTGTTGCACTTAAATATTGTTTCTCCAAATTGAAACCTCACATTTTCTAGTAGTCATAAATACCTACTTCCAAAAAGCCAAACTCTAGTCTACATTCAGATTGCAGTCTTCTTCCCAGCCAAGTGGCTAATACTTGTCTTAAAATCAACAACTTTTTACCATCAACCATGAAATGGTATTTTATTTTATTAACCGTATGATGCAGTAGGGCTGGAACAAACTATTACAAGACAGAGAGAGAGAGAGAGAGAGAAAGAGAGAGAGAGAGAGAGAGAGAGAGAGGGTAGAGAAAGAGAAAAGAGAGAAAGAGAGAGAGAGATCCCAAGGAATCACTCCAAGGGTCATAGAATCACTCGGGTTTGTAGGAATCACTTCATACAGGAAGAGAGCTCTAAAAAAATCTTCATTCATTCATTAGCTTCAAAAGGAAAAGAATACATCTATTTATAGAGTGACTTGTGTGGCCCGGAATACTGTTCACCATAATTACAAAAATGCCACTCCTTGTCTTGGGCATCAAGAAACACAATAACTTCCTATCTACTAATGCAAATAAACTAAAAATTGAAAGACAAGCACTACTGAGCTAGAGGACCAAGATGTTATAGCCCAAACCTAAATGGAACTGGTCAAAATGACGAAAATGCTCCATATTGTCCAAAAATATACCGAAATATAGAAATTTTTAGAAAATTCCAAATTTGATTCTTCAGCTCCTACATTATTCTCCCCTGGTTAAAAAAACTCGTCCTCGAGTTTTGAAGACCTTGAGGATGAAAAGTTGATGACAAAAGGAGTAGTAATTCCCATAGCCACTTCAACACACTTGGGTTGTAGAGTAGATGTCACACATAGCTATAAATGGATCATGAAAGTAATGTATGCCTGAAATAATACCTTCCATAACATTCATTATTAAATCATCAATAGCATTAGCTTCTTGAACACTGACATCATCAATCAACCTATCTTGTGGTGAATCTTCCCCTTGCTTACCACACTATGAACTTTCATATCCAAAATCTCATTGCAGCATTTGGAACTTTCCTTCAACCTCTAGTTGAAAAATCTCCATCTCTATGTGTTCAGCTACCCTTGGTTCTTCAGCAAACTCTTGAATTTCTACCATTATTGATGTTGGTGAAACTTGTGCTATGTTAGTTTGTAAATATTGAATTGGTTCCAGTTGAACTTGTAAGGTAAAGTCATGACTTGTTTCTTTATTATCATCTACTACAACCAACACGTTTGCATCTTGCACCCAAATTTCTTCAACTTGCTCCACTTCTATCTCTTCTTGATCATTAACCTCAAGTTGACCATGGGTGCTGGAAGTTCCTTCTTCAACAATTCTAATATTTTCTTGGTCCACACCCTTTTGATCTTTAATGTTAACAACTTCTATAGGTTGAAATTCTTCATTCACAACTTTAACTCTAGGACGAGCATCGACATGCAAGAAATCATCTTCTATATCTTCAACTTTGTACTTTCTTCTCCTTGGCTTCAAATTCTTTGTTGTAACCAACTGTTGCTTCTCTATCTTGAGAGCCAATTCAAAGGCATGATCTAAATCATGAATCTGAATTGTAAACTGATTTGTGCCTTTCACTTTCTGTAATGTCACATCTAATATATAATTCATCAAACTTATACATATATTGAACTGCAGATAGCATACCTTCCTTGAGATTAATCAACTCCACATATAGATCATCATGGAAGTATTGTGGAATGCACTTTTCTTGCAAATACCTCTTGATCTCTGACCATGTGGTAATAGGAAATTCACCTCTATTTTCTAGACGTTGCTCAAGAGTATAACTTTGGCTGTTAGGGGCCAATAGCCTATGCTATTGAGAGAGTTTCTGGGTTGGGCACGTTCTCGGCAATTCACCTATTCACACCCATGTTTTTGTTTTTGGTCAAGATAAATTATGGGGAAATTATTAATTAACCCACTCTCATGGTAACGTGGCATTCCCAAAAACTCTCTCAACAGTATAGGTTGTTGGCCCCCAACAACCAAAGTTTTTCCTTTTCTACCATATTTAGCAATACCTGTAAGCTTCATGCATGTAAATCTAAATCTTTGTTTTTCAAACATATCATGTCAATTGAAATATTCTTCTAGTATAGCAATCTAATCAAAGAATGCTTGTTAGTCTTCATCTCCCTTGAAATTAGGCACTTCCCTTTCTCTTATAACATTCTCGAAAACCTTACTCCTATAGTCGACATTACTAGATCTACTTTCTTCCACCAACTTCTCATGTAAATCAACAATAGACCCTTCATATGGTTCAAAAACCCTATAATCATTGATTTTAAACCCATGAGATTGTTTAAATGATAGCCTAGGCCTATAAAATCGGTCGCTTTGTGAGAACATGGTGACTAACCATTAGCTTTGATACCAAAACTGATGTAGTAGGGTTAGAACAAACTATCACAAGAAGAAGAAGAAGAAGAAGAAGAAAGAGTAGAGAAAGAGATAAAAGAGAGAAATCCCAAGGAATCACTCCAAGGGTCCTAGAATCACTCTAGGTTTGTAGGGATCACTACATATAGCAAGAGAGCTCTAAAGAAATCTTCATTCATTCATTAGCTTCACAAGGAAAAGAATACATCTATTTATGGAGTGACTTGTGTGGCCCGGAATACTGTTCACTATAATTACAAAAACTGCCATTCCTTGTCTTGTGCATCAAGAAACACAATAACTTTCTATCTACTAATGCAAATAAACTGAAAATTGAAAGACAAGCACTACTGAGCTAGAGGAACAAGATGCTATAGCCCAAGCCTAAATGGAACCGGTCAAAATGACGAAAATGCGCCATATTGTCCAAAAATATACAGAAATATAGAAAATTTCAGAAAATTCCAAATTTGATTCTTCAGCTCCCGCAATACATAAATTTCACATGGGCCCAAGAATTAACAAAAATATGTCAGGATACATAAATAACAGCCCAAGATTGACTGTTCATCAGAAAACTAAAGAGAATTACCATGTCACAAATTTCACATGGGCCCAGTATCCCAATATGAAAGAAGAAGAAGAAGAAGAAGAAGAAGAAAGAGCAAAAAGAGAAATGTCATTGCTTCCTCACCCAACTATGCCCCCAAATAACCATTAAGGACAACAGTCCAAGAAACAACATCTCTTTCCAACATTCTGTCTAACACCTTACGAGCCTCCAATAATTTACCAACTCTCACATAACCAGAAATCAAAATATTATGTCTAGAACATTGAAATCAAATCATTATCTACAAACGTCACAGGAGCTCCTAAGTATTTAACAACTCTTGGGTTTTGTGTAGAATGGGAAACACGTAATTTGTTCAAAAACAAGCAATCTTGGCAAAAAAGATGGTTGAAATTGAGTAATGTATAAGAAGGCAGGCAAAGCATTGCAGGGATTAGCCATTTTCATGGGAACACAGACAGTTTGAATCTATTAATCCCTGTTCCTATTACATTAAGTGAACAAGAAGAGAAGAATCTGATATATAGAGAGCTCTTACCAGATACCGCTGCAAATTGTGTGTGTGTGTGTGAGAGAAGAGAGAGAGAGAGAGAGTCAAAGGAAGAATGAGAATGGGCAGCTTGGGGCACAATTATTTCTCATGCTGTAGGCTGCCTCAATTTTTGTGCCATTGGTCCCTTTTTCATTCTAAAAAGAATGAGGCCCATGGCAAGAATTTTGTATCCAACGCTTGCATATTATTCATTATTGCCTAAGAATGAAAAGAATGAAACCCATAGCAGCGAACCAAACATGGCCATGGAGTAACATCTTTCAAAATAAAGTCCTGTTGTCTTTGTTATACATCATTTGTAAGTCTACATTGCAGAGTTTCATTTCTATTGAAGAAGCCAAAAGGAAAAAAAAAAAAAAGCAAATGGGTGGTATAGTTAACAGAGAAAGAAAGTTATTTGCTGCTGATGCACAGAAAAAAAAAAATTAAGAGTGCTAATAAGAAGCCAAAAAAAAAAAGCAGTGGAAGAACTAAGGCCATCTTATATAAGTCTATTACACTCAAGAAACAAAGGCATACACAGATCAGAAATTTCAGAGATGAAGGAGTTTATATATTTTCTACCTTGTTGTGGCAATGAGTTGTCACATTGTCAGGATGGTCATTTCCTGTGACATTGTTTTGTTTGGTGCCTTGAGGAAGCCCTGCCAATTACAGATAGAATGAGTTAGTATATTGAGGCAGACATTTTTAAGTGGACAGGGGGTGGGTCAAGTAAGCATCCTCACCTTGTGCCTTTTCTTTTATTCGGTTTAATGAAAGCCACATGTAAAGAGGGGAAGGTTTCTATGTGCATTATTCATGCCTGGCCTGGAGATTCTTATTTAAAGACTTGACACATAATAGTAGAATCCCTTTTTTTTAATTAGAAGCAACAATAGATGTGTGGCTTACAAACACAACTAAACCAATGATATCTGAAATCCAATTTAATTAGTTAGACATGACATGAATAAAATACTATTTTGGTCCAAAAAAAAGTGTATACTGTGAGCTTCAACACACCTATGAAATTCTGCCTGCTCTTGTAATCGTAGATCTTGTCAATGATATAGCATATACAAATTTATGCTAAATAAGAGACACAATGATTCCTGCGTAGTTGTTAGGTTAATTAGCAAGCAAAAACTAACTATATAATTAAAAGCAATTGATGCCAAATAAGAGAAAACTAACCTATTCATACATATTTAAGTGAATCTCAATTTAAACCACCGAACAGTAGGCAGCGTAAAATATTAGATTAGGAAGAGTGAAATATGACAATAGAAAAGTAACCTATTCATACAATTTGAAAAGAAGAAACTTTGAGGGCATAGCCAGGAATTTTTTTTCATGAGCCTACCTAGGGTTTAACTTTTTTTTAGATCATGTTTGTGCTGGACTGTTTGTAACCAAATCCACTTATATATCTGCACACAGCACACCCACCTCTTACTCTCTAATCGCTGTCTCTGTCTCTGCTACATTTTTGCCCATGTGTAAATACTAGTCTCCGCACTAAAAAACATATTTATAACATCAATCACTTATAATATGATTTATATTATATAGAACTATAATGCATAATGGAGTTCAAAAAAAAAGGAGTAGATAGCCCATATGTGGTAAAAGGATTTAATAAAGTAAACATTTACGTTTGTATGTTACAAGTAGCAACTATCCCTAGGAAGCCAGTGTATCCTGTTTCTTAGTTCAGCTTGGCATTTCCTTCATGATTTATGTACTTCTTGTCAGAAGAATTATATATGTTATATACTTATACTATATTTATAACATATATTATAATCCATATATTATAAGATTCACTGTCTGTAGGAAGCCTGTGAATCTTGTTTTCTACAGTTAGGAGGCCTTATCTATCTATGTCAAGACTTGGCACAAAAAGGTAGGAATTCATATGCATAATGCTGAACCAAATAAAAACTCGAGTATGCAGGCAACTGACAGGCCACCAAAACATTCCAACATAGCAATATGGAATTGATATCTAAGAACCTACATTCGAATTGTGGATTATAGTTTCCTGGTGAGTAGGGGTGTCAATCGACCGGTTTTGGTTTGGATCCAATTTGATCCAAACCTTATCAAATCGGATTTGGACAGCCCATTATAATTATTGGATTGGGCCAATCCAAAATAAATTGGTCCATATTCTTATAGGTTTGAATTAGACCCAAACCAAATTTCCAATAATCCAATTACGAGGCCAAACCCCTGTCCAATTTGAAATCAATCAAAACTGAAAACAGCATAAAATCACTTTTATGAAAGTACTTTTACGAAAAAATTTTTATACAAGCACTTTTATATAAGTACTTTTATGAAAAGTATTTTTATGAAAGCACTTTTATAAAAATACTTACAAAAGTACTTTTATGAAAGCACTTTTACAGAAGTAGTTTTATAAAAGCACTTTTACAAAATTACTTTTACATGAAAGCACTTTTATGAAATTACTTACACAAAAACTTTTACAGAAGTACTTTTATGAAAGCACTTTTATAGAAGTACTTTTATAAAAGCACTTTTATGGAAGCACTTTTAGAAAATCACTTTTATGAAAGAACTTTTACGAAAGCACTTTTGCAAAAGTACTTTTATAAAAACACTTCTATGAAAGTACTTTTATAAAAGCACTTCTACGAGAGTACTTTTACGAAAGCACTTTTACGAAAGTACTTTTATAAAAGTACTTTTACAAAAGCACTTCTACAAAAGTACTTTTATAAAAGACTGTACTTTTCGAAAGTACTTTTATAAAAACACTTCTACGAAAATAATTTTATAGAAGTCTGTACTTTTCGAAAGTACTTTTATAAAAACACTTCTACGAAAGTGCTTTTACAAAAGCACTTCTACAAAAGTACTTTTATAAAAGTCTACAGAAGTACTTTATGAAAAGTGCTTTTACAAAAGTACTTTTACAAAAGTGATTTTATAAAAGTTATAAAAGTACTTTTACAAAAGCACTTTTCCGAAGTACTTTCAATAAAGTGCTTTTGTAAAAGCACTTTTATGAAAATATTTTTATAAAGTACTTTTACAAAAGTGCTTTTTCAATGCTAAAAGTGCTTTTATATAATTTTTGATATTTCATTCGGTTTGGATTGGATCTGACCCAATCCATTTACATTTTAATGGATTGGATTGGATTTGGTTTGTATTGGATTTGGACTGGATTGGGTCCAGTCCATTTATAAGTGGATTCACATTGGACTGGATCGGGTTGGACGAAATCCATCCAATTGACACCTCTACTGGTGAGAGCTCACCTGTCTCTGGAGCTCTAGAGGGTTTTCAACAGATTGAGAAAGGTAAAGGAAGCTTCATTACGGCTTCAAAATACCAAGACAGCAAGCAATAGATTGTGATCAAGCTCTTGGGTCTTGAAATGAATAATAATAAAATAACAGGCCTTAAATCATTAAGAACAACAGACCTGTCCCTAGATCTGCAAGGAGTTTCTGACAGATCAAGAATGACCTGCCCATGACCAAGGAAGAGGAAGAACATGTAAATAACAGAACACAACAAAATAATAGAGAAGAAAGAAATGAATATCAGGAGAAAATCTTACAAAGAATATACGAAGACAGGAGCAGGCGAGTATCTGCAGTTTATGGATATGGCAAGCAATACAATGAGAACACTCTGTAACATGCCAGAGGAGCTCTTGCATGAGAAGAACTGCAAGCAAGAGTTAGAACAATAGCACATTCGCCAACAGATAGCTTTTCAGTTCAAAAAATCATTTATTTCACTTGTCTCAAGTGTCCATTCCTTGATGTTGTTTGTAAGTTCAAATAATGTCCTCTGGATCTCATCTATTTGCGGATGACTCCAGTGTGCAACTAAAAAGAAGTGTATCTGGTTACCCACTTCAATCCAGCTAAAACCAGGCTCCTTTTCCATTCCTTTCTCTTTAACCGAGCGCCTCAGGCTTGCAACCATATCCCATCTCCCACTTGCTGCATAGATGTTGCAGAGCACAAAGTGAGCTTCTCTATCACAAGGCTCCAATTGAAGAAGCCTTGAGGCAGCTAACTCTGCTTGTTCCACCTGACCATGGACTCGACAGGCTCCAAGAATTGTCCTCCAAACAGAAGGGCCTAGATTGAATTGGGTATCCCTGATAAATACTTCTACTTCACGTAGCTTACCAGCACGTCCTAACAGATCAACTATGCAAGAAATGTGTTCTTCCTCCGGTTCAATCCCATAATCTTGCTTCATGCATCTGAACAGGTTGAGACCTTGGTACACCATCCCCGAGTGCCTACATGCAGACAGGAGAGAGAGGAATGTAATGGCATCCGGGGTCTCACCCTCTTCAAGCATCTTCTTAAAAAGTCCGAGGGCTTCTTCACCTTTTCCTTGTTGGGAGTATCCTTTCAGAAGGGAATTCCATGATACAAGGTCAGGATTAGCAATGTCCTTGAAAGCAGCCTCGGCTTCTTCCAAGCAACCACATTCTGAGTAGAACCCCACTAGTGAATTCTTGACATTAATGTCGGGAAGAAGGCCCAATTTCAAAGCTGCTGCAATAAATAGGATACCCTGAGAGAAGGAAGTCAATCTCCCGCATGAACTGAAAATAGTGGCAAAAGTGAATTCGTTTGGCAACTGGCTGTTGTGCCTCATCATAGTGACAAATATCTTCAAGGACTCTTCTTCATTACCTGGCTGTTGAGCATAGCCTGAGATCAACGCAGTCCATGAAACAACATTCACTCGAGGCATAGAGTCAAAAACAAGCTTCGCTTTGTGAAACCAGCACCATCTAGCATAGAAGGTGATGAGAGCGTTCCCAACTGAAAGGCTCGAGAGGATGGCTGTCTTGGTGGAATACCCATGAAGCTGTTCACCCAGACTTGGGTTTCTCTCAAGGCAATAACTAGAGGACAGGAGACTTGAAATAGTATAACAATCAGGGTCCAAATCTAAATCAGCATAATTGTTGTTCCGGTAATAAGAATAATAGAACTGCATGCTTTTGAAATATTGGAAGGCCATTTCATCCCTTCCATTCCGAACACAGCCTGATATAATTGAATTCCAGAAGACCACGTCTAGCACAAAATGTTGCTTTGCACTTGAAGTTGCAATTTCATCGAACAAATGGCATGCAGCATCAACAATTCCACACTTGCTGTAGGCATTTATTATACATGCTCCCACATGAAGCCTAGTGAGATTGCCCAATTTAAGAGAAATAGAATGAACCGCCTTGGCCAATGCGGCCGACTTGGTGCTTATGCATTGTTTGAGAACCAAAGAGAGATGCTCAGTCATTTGATTTACAAATTCATATACAAAATAACATCTTCACCATGAAACCACTCAACCACCAACTATTGCACTCGTTACCCACCTACAGCCTACCAACTAGCACTTATACCATCTCCAACATAGATGCATCAACTGTTGCACTTACTGCCTTGAAATTATTAGGTTCCTAAACTTGTCGATCCCTTCTACCAACCAGTGCATATACCCCACTTCAGGTTGGTTCAGGTGTAAGATTTCTGAGCATGAACCCAAAAACTGTGGGTTCGCATTCCCCCCCAACGTCCCACAAAACCAAAACGCGACGCGTGTTATGACACACGCGCATTAAGCGAGACGCGTGCGGAACCCATTTTCACGCCGTGAATTTTCACACCTCCGTTAATTCCTCTTTTGCCCAAAAGCGTTTCTTCTCCCATATTCTTCCATTCTACTTCGAACTGAAATTCTTGATGCCGAACACCTATCGTGACCTATTCACTGGAGATTAGTTCGGTCGAGTTCCGCCAGCAGACTTCGACGGTCATACTGGTAGGAGGTAAGTACTCTCTGACGGCCATACTAGTAGGAGGTAAGTACTCTGTAAGTTTTTCTCATTTCTTATATATATATTCTTCCATTCTACTTCGAACTGAAATTCTTGATGCCGAACACCTATCGTGACCCACTCACCGGAGATTAGTTCGGTCGAGTTCCGCCAGCAGACTTCGACGGCCATACTGGCAGGAGGTAAGTACTCTGTAACTTTTTCTCATTTCTTATATATATATATTCTTCCATTCTACTTCGAACTGAAATTCTTGATGCTGAACACCTATTGTGACCCACTCATCGGAGATTAGTTCGGTCGAGTTCCGCCAGCAGACTTCGACGGCCATACTGGCAGGAGGTAAGTACTCTGTAAGTTTTTCTCATTTCTTATATATATATATATATATACATATATACATGTGTATATATATTGTTTTTTCTCATTCTTTTTCTAACATTCAAATATCTGAACCCGCTAGTGTGGGAGCCCCCTAACGCCGTTTCAAATCCTTGACACCCCCGGAATTCGAAAGCCCTCCAAAATTCGAAACTCTCCAGCAATTAAAATTCATATGGTAAACAGTAGTTTAGAAGGAAACATAATTGCCATGCTAGGAACTGTTGGTGTGTTTCAACACTTTGACTATAAGAGGAAATGGCTGACAATTTGTGTTGATGCAGCATGGAGCAATCTACATGTTAGATGAAAATCGGGAGCAGGATTATAAAGAGAGAAGCCAGAGGTCTGAGTTCTTTCAACAGTTGGTCCTATCAACCATTTTCTAAAACCCTTTGCAACTTGAGTGGGTTATCATAAAAAGTACCAAAGAAATGCAATGATATCTTCGAAACACCTTATTTATTGCTCATGTATGCATTTATGTAGCTGCTATGTCTGGAAGAGGGATTTTGGTAATAACCAAAGACGGTATTTCTACTGTTGTAGCAAGACAATGTATATTTATTTGTATATATGTAGTAGCAAGAGTCATAGTGTTGTGTAGCAAGTACTCAATAGATATATACTCTCATCAGCTGATGCTCCTTTAAATCTTTGCTTTCCATTGCTGTTACATGATCTTTGTAGATATGGCTTCCAGGTCTAAGGTTGCATTTTGCATTCCTTGTTTTAAGGACTCCTTTTTGTGGTTAAAATGCCTCCAACGCCAAAAAGAGGTAAGTCCTTGAAATAAGGAAAGATAAATGAAGCCTAAGACTTAAAAATTTTTACCATTGCTAAAACCAACTACCTCTTCCGAGAGAGAGATCGAATTATAGTATAGATACTAATAAAGAGAGACAGAATATTGACAAAGAACATACATGACAATCCAAAGGGAATTGTGATCAAATTCATTTGTTGAAACTGATCTCTCAGCTTCAGCAGTGTCCTCTTTTTCTGCTCGCTCCACTGCCTTTGCTCCACCACTGGATCAGAAGCCGGTACTAGTGGTGCAGCAGCAGCAATATAATCTTGTCTTCTTTTCTTTCTCTTGTAAATGAAGCCATTGTCATTGCACAGCTCCTACTCCTCCTCCCAGGCTATTCCAGCCATGGCCAAGCGCCTCAAGTCAAAACTCAAATTCCGGAGAGTTTCAAAATTTGGAGGGCTTTCGAATTCTGGGGGTGTCAAGGGTTTGAAACGGCGTCAAGAGGCTCCCACTCCGGTGGTGTCATGACACACATTCCGCAAGAGAGGAATTAACGGAAGTGCATTTCACAGCTTAAAATGGGTTCTGCATGCGTCTCGCTTAATGCACGTGTGTCATGACACACGTTGCGTTCTGATTTTGTGGAACGTTTTTGGGGGGCAAGTATGTGGGGGGCAGATGCGAACCTGGAAACTGTGTGGATTGCTAGTTTGTCATAATATGTGGACATTTCTTTCTCCTGCAACCTAAAACATGGTTATTTTTCTCTCATGACAATTCAAGAAGAGCAGCCTCTTCTTCCTGCAAAAGTAACGATAGGGGGCTGCTCATCGGTGTGTTAGCTGGTTGGATTCACCGTTGACGCGAAATCAAATCCCGAAACCTACACTTAGGGGAAATAGGGGTAAGGGGAATGAAATAACACGGTATGTATTTTTTTATTATTTTTTGGTAGAAATGTATTTTTTATTATTATTTCCGTTTATTTTCCAATTTCATTTACACCGATGCAAATGAAATAGCACGACAATGTATTCTCGTTTATTTTTTATTAAGTAATTTTGGCAATGAGTAATTATCAGTAATTATTTTTTAAAATTATAGCAAAAAACTATAATTTTCATAATCAATTATTGGTAAGTTACATTGGTTTTTGGTGATTAAATTGAAAAAAGTATTGGGGAATTTTAACTAAATTCGTAATTTCCATAACTATTCAGAAAATTTAATATTTTTTGAAACTCATTAAATAGGAAATTTATTAAATTGGAAAATTTTAATAATTTTCAAAGTTAATAATTGGTAAATTATATTGGTTTTTGGTAATTATTAAATTCGAAAATTATTAGAGAATTTTAACATTGATAATTTACATTTTCTAATTATTGGTAATTTACATTTGTTTTTGGTAATTATTGGGAAATTTTAATTTAGTGATTTCCATAAACTAATTTTCATGTTTTTGTAATTTAATTTAGAGAATGTTAATTTTAAAAATTCCAATTTACTGATTTTTTTTATATTTTTAGTAATTGATTATTCATAAGTTCCGATATTGTTTTTTGAAACTAATTTATGCATAACAATAATTGCTAAAAATAAATAATTAATGAATATATTAATAAGTACCTATATTTACTGATTTTTTTAATATTTCAATATTGTCAAATTTATTATTATTATTATTATTATTATTATTATTATTATTATTATTATTATTATTATTGTTATTGTTATTATTATTATTATTATCAACATCACCATCTCAAGTTGATAACTTTTACAAAAACAATTCAGTAATTTTCAGAAAATCATTTTCATCACAATAATTAAAATTTCAATTTATTTTGATATTCTCACTAATTAATTATTCATAATTACATACAATTTTAAAAAATGATTTATTCATATTAATAATGGTTAAGCAATAAATAATTAAATAAAACATTAATAATTACTGGTATTTACTAAAAGTTTTTAATAAATGAATATTAATTCGTTATTAATATATGAAATTAATTACTTATTAATATTTTTCATCTGAAATTGATAATTATTACCTGAAAATTTTAGTAATTTTCAGAAAATTATTTATTTTGTAACTTTCAGAAAATTATTTTTTTTAGAAAATTCCAATAATTTGTAGTAATTTTCAGGTAATTTCAGAAAATTATTGATTTTGAAAATTATTTTTTGTAATGGAAAATATTTTTTAATATTTTCATTTACATTGGTTTTTGGTAATTATTAAATATCAAATAGGAAAATTATTGTGAACTTTAACTATATTTATAATTTCCATAACTATTTGGAAAACTTAGTACTTTTTGTATATTATTAAGTTTGGAAAATCTTATTATTTCCATAATTAATTATTGAGGATTTTTAATATTGATAAATTGTATTTATTAGTTAATAAAAATTTCCATAAATATTGGTAACTTTCATTGGTTTTGGTATTTATTGGGGAAATTTAACTTAATGATTTCCATAAACTAATTTTCATGTTTTTGGTAATTTAATTTAGTGAAAGTTAATCAACTTGATTACATGGGCCCGCTGGTAAGTAAGGAGAAGTACGGATACATCCGATGCAGAATTCTGAATTCCAGCCCCCCTACTGCTAGCGATCTCCTCCCTGTAAACCACATCCTGTCCGTGAATTTTGACATTATTCCCCCTCTACTATGGAGCTATAAAATTCTGATATGGGCTGATTGGTCACTCTAAGCACTCCCAAGTCCAAAGTGAGGAGCTAATCGACTTAATTACATGCACTTCCGTCTTCCAAATCTGCCCGGGGTTCGGAGAATCTCAGCCAATGGGCACAACAACCGAATGTGGGACCCATGTAGATCATACCTCATACCATTCTCTAGCCCATACTGCTCTATTGAAATTTTAAACTTTATATAGGATTTGTTTTGCTACATGCAGAGATGATGTGGCCACAGGCCACTGGCCAATAACAGCATACACTTGTGTGAATATAAAACTTGTCATCTCATTCATTCTCATGAAGACAAACAGTAATAATAATAATAATAATAATAATAATAATAATAATAATAATAATAATAATAAGTGTCTCTATTGAGGCTTAGGCCTCGTGTAAGATGAGTGCAAACTGGTTGGATGCATACTTGCATTCTGGTTCGGTTTCATTTGTATATTGTAAATGAAATGAACAAAATTCCAATTTTTGTGCTCAAAATGGGTTAATGTAAAAAGGTGGATTCTAGTATTGGAATTTGTGTTTATATTTATTGGGTGTATATTTGCAATTTGGTTCAGTTTTATAAGCATTTGTATATTGCAAATGGCAACAACCAAGAATTCCAATATATGTTTGCATTCAAAAATGGATGCAAACTTTTGAGCTCAAAGTGGTGCTAGAATTTGTGTTTGTAGTTATGGTAACATATCAAAAATCACTAGGCTCCGTTTGGGAAGAGTGCAGATTCCGGTTCAGTGCATATATGCAATTTGGTTTAGTTTTACTAGTGTTTGGCAAGATTATATTTGTGCATTGACAATGATAAAAAACACAGTTTCCAATGCATGTTTGCACCCAAAATAAGAGGGAATTTTATATAAAAAAATCAATGTACATTTGTACTTGAAATTGACCAAATGTTAGAAAGGTATATTTTAATTTTGGGATTCATATTTGCATCCATTATAACTAAAAATCGTTTAACAAGAAAATAAATTTATCAATGCAAAACTAAACCAACTTTGCATCGAAATGCACTTTACATATTTGCATATGCACTCTTCCCAAACGGAGCCTTATGTAAGAATATTAATTTGTCATTGCAAAACTAAACCGACTTTACATTTTTATGAACCAAATATATTTGTATGTGCGCTCCTCTCAAATGGAGCCTTAAGTAATTCAAATCCAAACGTCCAAGGCGACCTTCACCATTGAGCCTTCTACCTATGAACTACAAGATTTATAGATGAGGTTGTATTTGGTGACATTGTATTGTTCTTTCTACCTCAATTGTTTTTGTTTTTGTTTTTGTTTTTTGAAGTGCAATTGCTTTTGGGTTTATCAATACAAATTAGACACATCTGCCAAGCTGATTGTTGTTTGTAGAAACATCAAATTGAGATTTTTTTTTTTGCTCTATGGGTTTAAGGCCATGTTTGGGAGTGTTTAAGTTAAAAATAAGTGCTCAAAAATAAGTTCTTATTTGAATAAACATTTATTTGCATTTGGCACCCAACTTTTTCAAGTACTTATTTTTTAAAATAAGCACTTATTTTATATTGGGTGCTTGGTGGTCTTTTTTCTCCAATAAGCACTTAAATAAACATTCGTGACTATTTTGTCCTTTATTTTCTTTCAAAATTTCAAAATATACCATTTGAAATTACTTTTATGATAGTGCTTTTACGAAAGCACTTTTAAAAGTGTTTTCATAAAGGTACTTTCTTAAAAGTGCTCTTGTAAAGTACTTTTATAAAAGTGCTTTCATAAAAAGTACTTTTATAAAGTTCAACTAGGGATAATTTTATAAGTGGTATTTTAAAATTCAACTAGGGATAATTTTTGGGAAACACTTGCCCAAGTAAGTGCATTTACCCATGTTCTTTTATTTTCCAGGTAAATAAGGCAATGACCATTTTAGCCATAAAAATTCATTATTAAAAGGGGCATTTTTGTCTCATTCAAGTGTTGGAAACTTCCACCTATGTGGGAAAGTTATTTACTCATCTAGGAGATGGGTATCACTTTCTTGAATAAGTGTATCTAAGAAAATAAACTTTCCCTGGTTCCCACATAAAGATGAAAAAAGAACATAGGATTCTTGATCATTGGGAACCAAAATCCCATTGACCAATTTTCCCCACTCTCAAAATCCAAAAAAAGAACACCCTCATAATATGACCAGGAAAATGTTGAGTTGCATTTGGGCTTCACTAAGCATCAATTATTTGGATTTGGGCTTAATCTGTTTCTTTGGCCCATTAAGCCTTTTTTACGTGGAACTTGCATAATTGTTCTGCACTACTATAGTAGAAGAGAGAAAATGTAGATTGTTATTTAAGTCTAAGAGGAATAGCATATAATTCTTGATATGGACGGCTAGCTCACAACTCACAAACATACACTTATGTTTGATGTAGAGCATTTAACAACGAGACCAACAATTTCAGAGACCAACCTTTTCTATTATGAGGTGATGCAGATGGGGAGGTTTCTCATTCAAGTCTTCTTTTACACGCACTTTCCAAAGGTATGGAGAAAAGTTAGTAGGTAAGAAAGAGAAGCCCGGAGGCATTACCTTCCTAGGTTGTGTTGGAGAAAGGGAAAATATAAAAAGAAATATTCTCAAATTTATTTTTGATCATGTTTTACTTGTCACTTGTGAAATATTATAAGATGGAACTTGGAGACTAGGGGTGCAAATGGATCGATCCTTTCCGATCTCGATCCTATTTGGTTGAATTCGGATTACCTTTAATCGGATTTTTGGATTGAATAATTATGATTTGATAAAAAAAAATCGGATTGGATTCGGATCATCTTATTTGACCTGAGAAAATTGGATCCAAATATATATATATATATATATATTATTTATTTATTTATTTTATATTTTTATATATTTGTTATATTATTTGATTTTATAAAAAACATGTATATATATGATAAAAATAATTAAAAAACACTTGTATTTTTTTGTTTTTACTTTATTGAAATTAGTATATTTTATTTTTCTTTTAATAATTTATTAATTTTTAAAGAAAACAAGTCAAATCGGATCAGATCCAAAGATCCGATTTACTGACAGGATTCAAATTCAAATCAAATCCTATTAGATCCGATCCGATCAGATCAGATCCAACATAAACAATGTCAAATTGGATTCATATATACCTTAATTCGAATCCGATCCGATCAATTTGCATCCCTATTTGAGACCATAGTCGCAGTACTTCCTTACAATCCTAATGAAATGCAAACATGTCCGCATCATAGATTTTTCCAAATTCAAAACATCGAATGTTCTACTTTTTTCATAGGAGTGTTTTTATTGGAGGGTGACAAGTAGTGTGCAACCATGGTCTCAACGGATGTGCTTTTTGATGAGATTAAAGATATATGGTTCTCAAATTTCGAGAAGTGGGGTCACAAATTTGGTGTGAAAATATGTGAAAGGTGGGAAATGCTTGTTTAATATGAAACTGGTTTTGGTCCTTATAACACTTGCAGCCTTGCATTGAGAACATCTCTCCATGAATGAAGAAATATAAATACTCCTATGTTCTGAAGCCAATGATCATAGAATTTTTTGTGCTCAACTTTCCTTTCTCACCTCATTCCATTCTATCAAAGTCTTTCAAGAAATCAAATGCAGACAAGGAAAAGATGAGTTTCCTTTCCCTTACCTTAGGGAAATAAAAGATAAGATCTGACCATCAATGAGAACAAAATTTGCCCATGAAAGAGGAGTTTGGCTTAGTAGGCACAACATACAAAACAAAAACCACTTCTTTTGGTATTTCTTCGATGATATATACAAAGTCAAAGAAAAGTGTGACTGCCCATATTTGCCACATGGCAAGTTGGCAACTTCCATAGAAGCTTATAAGATAAACAAATCAATAAGGTTGTGCTTGGATAAGCTTCATGAATCATGATTTGTGTTTTTAAATCCCAAAATCACAAAACCACAATTTTAGATTTTGCTTTTTTTTGAGCTTAAAATGTTTTGGCTTTAAAATAATTTTTTAAAAGCAAACTCTTACCAAACATTCAAAATCCAAAAGCAAAAGCTCATTAAACAGAACCTAAATAAATGAATAAAACTTTACATTCACCAAATATGCAAAGACGCAACCTGAAGACATATCCATTAATTAGGGGCAGTTGTAACTCGTAAGGCAAAGGTGTCCCTAATTAATTAAGGGAGGACCCGAGTCGTGCCAATGCCCTTAATGGGATTTAATTAGGCTCCGTCAATGGGTCTGTCTGAACCAAATCAAACCGATTATGTTTGTTTTGGTTTCATGATTTTATCCTGATTAAATAATTTTTATTTGTCCTGAATCAATTATTTTTTTAAATATATAATATTTTTTAATTTTATCATATTTTAGGTTTAAAATGGTAAAATTGATAAATTTAATATATATATATATATATATATATATGAAAATATTAGTTAAAAATGTTTAATGAATTTATTAATATATAAAAATTTAATATTTTTATCATTTTATTAAAATTATATTATCAAAATTTATATTTTAAATTATTATGTAAATAAATAAATATAATTTTCAGAATAATCGGGTCTATTGGGTTAACCGACTATTAATCGAAACGATTCCGTATCCGTAGCTTCAATGTGCTCAAATCACGGGCCTAACAATTGTTTGATGTCATAGTAAATTTCCATACTATACTATTTATAGTCCATTGATAAGGTGCAAACTTCTGTACGGGCAGCAATCAAGCGGATACCAGCGACTTCACGTGTAATTTGGCGATTGGTTGATTGCTAAAACACGTCAACACCCTTACCGGTTTACCATGTCCCATGACTCCCATCCTAATCGTCCATTGACCATCCAAACACTTTGGACTTTGGATTTGAATGACAGCACATGTTCATGGTCCTTGAACTTGATTGTTTGATTTTGATTTGATACATCACAAGCGGTCTAAAGCTCAAACGGACCCCACATGGACAATTAATGGACGGTTCTCTATTTCATTCAATTCTAGACCTACCCAGTACACCTAACGATCATCACGGCTTAAATTATCAAAACGACGAGAATCATCAACAACCAACCTTAGATCCCCCCTTAATAGTCGTTGATCTTCCCTTTCTCCTCAAATCTTAGATGGTCCAATATACATATTGTTTTTTATAGTAACACTAACAGTTACCTAACTACAATAATCCATTTGGGCCTCTCCGGTTTCCACGTGGATCCATCCAAGTCAATTGCGTGCACGGAGAGTCGGAGACACGAGCCCAGCCCACAATTGATTTGATGCAGCAGCCGGCCCCACAACCACCCCTCCCGCCACCAATCTCGCCAGACCGACACCCTTCATCAATCTATAAATACGAGAGCGGGAGCAAGAGAGTGAGTTAGTTACTTTGTTAGTTATTTCCGTTAAGATGGCCATAGATGAATCGTTCAAGCGACCGGGAGCCGTGCCCTTCGAGTGGGAGATCCGGCCAGGTATTCCCAAGACCCAACCACAACAACCACCGCCACCGCCACCACCAGAGAAACCTTGTAACAAGTCACCACCCAAACCACGCCAGAAGCTTAAGCCGCCACCGGCCGGGCTGCACTTCTATCCGCCGGTTGAGCTAGGCAGCCGCCCGGTCCGGTCGACCTCTCGATCACGGTCCGACCGCTTGCGTTTTCATCAATCTAGTAAAGTCCGGTCTGCAACTGTTTCTGTGGAGTGCTTCTCCACTCCATTGCTGAAGCGCAGAGGTAGCAAGAATAGCAGTGACAAGGTGGAGACCGAGCTTTATTACGCCTCCGATCTCGAATCTGTGCTCTCCCGTTGGTCGACGTCAACCCGGAAATCATCAGTCTCGCCCCTCCGTGACTCCCCATTCTCATTTGTGTCTGTGCCGTCTTCGCCGGCGATGTCCAGCAGGAACAGGAAGTCTTCAGTGTCTCCCTTCCGTGACTCGCCTTCTTCTTTCCCATTTATCTCCGTGCCGTCTTCGCCGGCAAAGTCCAGCAAGAAGTCTTCAGTCTCTCCCTCCCATGACTCGCCTTGTTCGTTCCCATTTGTGTCCGTGCCATGTTCCCCGGCGGTGTCCAGAAGGAAGTCGTCAGCCTCTCCCTTCCGTGACTTGCATTCTTCATTCTCATTTGTGTCCGTGCCGTCTTCGCCGGCGGTATCCAGAAGGAAGTCGTCAGTCTCCCCCACCCGTGACTCGCCTTCTTCCTTCTCATTTGTGTCGGTGTCATCGTCGCCGAAGCCGCGGAGGAAGTCACCCTCCCCACTCCGCGACTCGCCTTCTGTGCCATTTGAACTACCGCCGATATCGACCAGGAGGTCCATCTCCCCTTTCCGCGAATCATCACCAGTACCCACCAGGAGGCCCCTCTCCCCGTTCAACGTAGCGTCAGCGATGTCCACCAGTAGCAGGTCCGTCTCGCCGTTCCACGACTCGCACTTCTCCTTCCACTCCATGTCCGTCCGGTCGTCGCAACGAGCAACGGTTGATACCGAGTGGGCAGGTTTTGGCCTCTTTTAGTCGATCGCCACCATGGAAGCAAATGATCACTGTAGTGACTAGTAAGGCTTGATGGGTGGGATTCGTGGGAAAGCAAGACTTCTTGTGATTGAAAATCCAGATGGTCTGCACATGGAAATGTAATGTAGGACCGAGAAAGAAAATACACTGTCTGCTTCTGTATATTCAGAAGTCTGGTTTGGAGAGAATTCTGTAGTCTGCACATGGAAATGTAGGACCCAGAAGAGTGCCCATTTTCTCCTTTTGTATATTCAACTGAGATCTATAAGAACTAAGAAGTATCCAAGCTCGTATATCTTTACCAGCTGAGCTAGTTGGTCCCTTTTTATATGATGGGATGATACCATTGTTCTTATTTTCCAATTAAACTGGTTTAGATGTTAAAAATCCCATCCTGGTTGATCTAAGGTTCTAAATCCTAAATGGTAAAGCTGTTTGTAGTAGTTTAGTTGAATTCAGACCTACCTAGACGAATCTGATTAAGCTATAATATGACTTGATCAATCAAACCCCAGAATCCAAATACGTAATTAAGAGGATCAAATTCAGATATGGTAAGATCCAATGTAATTCCATCTCAATATCTGTTTGTGTTTGTCATCTGAATATCTCAAAAGTTTTCGAGATACTATAAAGTGTCTGCATTACAGTAGATGGAGCACGACCATCTCTTCTTGTTCTCTTTCTAGTTTAGATAAAATTCTGAGCCAAAAGTTTGCAGAAGAAAAAAAGAAGATTGGAAGGATGATCAAGGGCTCATGATTGATTGCCATCAAGAACAATACAAGAATTGGTCGTTATCAGAATGAATTCTGGTAAGTCACAGGCATGGTGGTCCTGCAAATGCCACAGGACCTACAGAGCCATTTCTTCACGGTTCAACATTACAAGTTTTTATCCATGGCCCCAAAGCATGGAGATTGAAATAATCCTATACTGTAATTTTTCCTTGCTCAAAACTGTGATTGTAATGCTGCCATGGCTAATGATCCAAGTGCATCCGTAATTTAGGGTTCCATTTTTGTTCTTTAATCTTCTTAACTAAAGGAGGAAAGCAATATTGCAGACATAAAAATGGGACCCAAGTGAGGTTCCATTTCCACTTTTTTCATAAATAGAGAGAAGCAGGCCGAATTTATTGTGATGTATCATTGTTATTATTTAAGGGTCAAACCCATAAAGTATTCAATCTAAATAGTTGACGAAGATTGGCTGCATCTGCTATCATAGGAGATAGGACCGGTAGTTGCAGTCTGGGGTCTGTTAACTTTCAACGTGTAAATCGTCCAGAGGATTAAGACCAATGTTTTAAAAATTAATCCAGAGTCTGAACCGGTAATTGGTTGGTTTGACCGTTTTAAATCGAATAGGTCAAATCAACGTTTTTAAAAGCGATCCACAACCGGAATCGTTCTGGCCACCAATGGTTTGATTACCTGGTTCGAATAGATGGTCTATTCCAGCTTAAAAATAATTAAAATAAAAAACGGCTAAAAATTATTGATCATGTCAAATAGGTTGATGGTTTGACCGCCATTATCAGCGGGTAGGAGTAGCACCAGCGGGGAAGAACTTTGCCCGCAGTGTCAAGAAAAAACAATAATGATAGCATCATTTATTTTGGATAAATTTAAATTTAAATCCTAAATACATGATTTATTTAGACTGTATTAAATTTAAATCCTAAATACATCCTAAATACATGATTTAAGTAGGGAAAGGAAGGAAAAGACCGGGAAGCCTTTACAAACTTTGTATAAATTTCTTTACATTTTCCTTCTTTTCCCCACTTTTTTCTTCAAACCAAACATAACTTTAGGGTTTTCATTTTCATTCCAGAACTCATACAATTACTGTTGCCAGATTGGAACCGAGCAGATGATTGAACCAGGAACAAGTGAACTTTTTGGGTCCCAGTTATTTGATGGTTTTTATAGCCCTCAATCATGTGGGTGGTTGCAAGATTTATTAGTTTTTGATGGCCCAATGAACCAGTACTAGAATTAAAAACCTAAATTAATCTATGTATTAATTGATGTTCTAATTGATATCGTGATGATTTTTTAGCTAAGTTTTATATGGATTAATTGTGAGAAAAGAAAGTATTACTAACTACTTAATAATACCTAATTCTTTTTATAATACTTCTTTGTTAGAATGTTGTTGTTGCATTCCATCACTTAACTTATTTCAACACTGGTCCACATCCAAAGTCAATGGACACCATCTTGGGCTTTTAAATCACAAATGGACTAAACAATTCCATAACTCAATGTACACATGCGCCCATGTTTATACTTTGTCCTTTTGTGAAAAGGCCCATGAGCCCATTATCTCCACCTCCAATGGAGTTGTGTTGCTTGAAAGAAAGTTGTTTTTGGGTGCTGCTCAACCAAGACAAAAATGTTGGTAATGCATGTATAATGCACTTAATTTCAAGGAATAAAACTTAAGGCTTCAATTTAGGCTGTGTTTGGTTTAATAGAAAATAAGAGAGACAGAAAATTGAAGAGGATATTCTTAGAAAAAATCTATGATTCAGAAGAGTTTTGACCAATCAAAGCACCCTTGTGAATTGTCATGAATACCATCTGATTGGGTACCTCTTTTATGATACCCATTGATTGATGGTAAGTTTTTCCAGTATCATGTCGTTTCGGTATCATAGTCAAACCCAAGTTCTTAATGATTTTTCTGAAATTCTGCAATAACTTTCCCTCAGTTCTCTGTTTCTCTTTTATTTCCTATCAAAGCAAACACAGCCTTAGATAAGGCCTGCTAACACCCAACCCTTCCCTTGCCCTAAATAGCATAAACCCAACAGAAGCCAAAAGGCTAATATTAGCGGGGCCAGGACCCAGGTAATTTTGGGCTGGGCCTGTGAAGATCCCAGCCCAACTTCTAGAACCACAGATAACCGAAGTAGTTCTAACTATAGCATCATTTGGTTGCATAAAAAATGAAGGGAAAGATTTGATTCTCTACACCGGATCCAAATGGAGGGCGGTTTTGTGTTGGGCTGTTGGACCGGGTATCTGAGGCTAAATTAGCAAACCTGGACCTAGGTCACTACCGGTCCAATCACTTGGATTCCGTGGCCCACGGCCCACGAGCCATTTGAAATGTAGGCCCAACCCCATGCATAGTCCCCTACCCCCAACCCACTTCACACGAATATCGGTAAGTCCAACTTCCACCACTAGAAAAGTACAGATCAAAAATGTCACATCATACGGGTTGAATCTTGACCCGACCCACTCAAGCCAGATCAACGTAAACCCAGCATAGAGACCACCTAGCTGGACAGAATCCGGCTCCCGTCCAGTCGCCATCTCTAGGTTTGGTATTCTCGATCCGAGTGGATCCCCATTCCACCAAACACGTAGTCAATTCTGGGCCACTTGTCGAATAGTCTGATAAACCCGACCCGACCGATTCTACTACATTCACCCTGTTGGAACGTAAAAAATATTTGGTAATTTGGTTGGTTCCTTTTTACTTCCCTTGAAGAACCCTAACTGGAGTCCAACTCTAAAACATCAACAAATTAACAGAATTGAAACATTAGAAACCCAAAATCCATATACAAAACCAATTGAGAATTTGAGATTCAGAGTCATTAAAACTTAAACCCATCTTCCAATCAGAATAAATAGTCTTGAGAGACTTCTCTGTCTTCGTCTGTATCTGCAGTAACAATCTAAACCCCTTCGCGGCTACCCTCTGGCACTCTGACTCAAACCCGCCCGAATCCACAGAACCAAGGTCTAAGGAGTGTTGTTTTGTTGGTTTATAGCGAGTGACAGAGAGAAAGAAGTAATAATAATGAGCAGTGCAGTGCCTTCGTCGTCTCTGCCTTTTCCCTCTCAGAGTCTCGTTTTGGGTCCTACAGAGATCGCTTCAAAGACCCAAGATTCCGCCATTAATCCCCATCAGGCCGGCTCCGGCAATAATCCCTGGAAGCGGGTGCCTGAGCCTCCTCGCAACTCTCCAACTGCATTCGTCATGAATACTTCCTCTTGGCCCGCTCTTTCTCTTACTTCTTCCCCGAAAGCTCCTCCTGAGGTACGTATATGAATGCCCTTTTTCTCTATCTTCTCCCTCTCTTTCAGCCTTGTCCTTTTCGTTCTTTCTATTTTTAGGGTTTCTGAATTTTTCGTTCGTTAGTGATTTTTCTTTTTAATATTGCGGGGATATTTTTTGATTTATTTTATTTCTTTATATTTTCTTGTGGGTTTAGGTTCAAGTTCAATTGACAGAATCGCCTTCCAAGGAGACGATTCCCAGCAAGATTCTGCCTTTGCCGGTTGCTGAAACCAAGAACATCAATGGTAGTTCGGTCTCCACCGATATCGCTTCTGGGCCGGTTTCTCCGAGCGACAATGGGTCCTCTTCTAGTATGAATTTGAAGCTTTCTGTTTCGGTTGATGTATCTGTCGATTGTCCCGGTTCTGGTGCGGAGAAGCAGAAGCCCAGTTCAACTTCGTCGTCGACAACGACGGCAAAGTCCACGAATTCCAGACCAGCTCCGAGTCATTCGTCGAGGCCTTTCAATCATCACAACAATCAGAACTACCATACTTCTCGAATGGGCTCTAACCAGAGGGGGACTGGATTCAATACGAGGGGAGGAAATAGAGGTGGAGATGGATATCATCATCATAACCAGAACTATTCGAATAGGCGGCACCAGCCGCGTGGCTTCAACGATTGGAATTCTAATCGAGGGTTCAATCCCAGAGCGGTGAACCCGCAGCACCCGCCTCACGGATTTGCTAATGGACCTGCAGGGTTCCTCGCGCCACCACCGCCGCTTCCGCATTCTTTCCCTCATTCGACTGCAATGGTCAATCCTCCCTTTGTCAATGTCCCCCCTCCCCCTCCCCCTCCTCCAGTTCCAGGCTACATGGCTCCTCCTCCTTATGGGTATTACAGTAATCCGTACTTCACAGGTAAATATTTAAGCTTATTTTCTTTGAATCGGAAGGTCTTTTGTTCTGATTGATCAGTCACTAACTCGTCGGATTGCAGATGCGTCTACTCCAGTTTATGGCCCTCCGATGCCAGCCCTGGTGCCTTATATGGAAGCTTTGAATGGCCCGCCGCTATATCCTCAGCCATCCCCGCCGTACAGCTTGCCTAACCCAGATGTTGAGCTGTGCACTAAAATACAAAAGCAAATTGAATATTACTTCAGGTGATTAGAGAATGATCAGACATTCTTTCTCTGGTTATTTTGGCGTTGCTTGTTTACTTACAACTTACCCTTAAATTGTTTTTGCTGCAACACACAGTGAAGAGAACTTGGTGAATGATTTTTACCTGAGGGGCGAGATGAATGGTGAAGGCTGGGTATCTATTAATCTTATTGCAGGGTTCAGAAGGGTGAGTTGTCTCAACTCTCAATGGATGTTATATTTTATTTTGTTTTAATAGAATAGATTTGCATGTCATGTTCGGAATTTTTTACTTTCTGTTGGTGAAGAAACAGAAAGAGGAGAGCAATGTAGTCATTTTATGACTTATAGGTTCTAGTGTTCTATATATTGTGAATTTTCTGTCTGAGGTAGTAAGTTTTTATCAGAATTTCATACTGAATTTAGGTTCTGGGAAGTAATTTTCTCTTCAAATATGTTGTACTCTAGAAAAGATTGTAAATTCTCATTGAACGATGTGATAGAATTAATCAAATGATTGTATGGAGATTTTCTTTCTAGGATGTAATAGAATTTTTTGTTTCAACCCATTCAAGTATAAAAGAATAATCTACTTCCTTGGAGGTTAAATTTTGAAGTAGTTAGAAAATAAGAAATAAAAGATGGTTAATTAGAACTTAAGCTGTAGATATCATCGAGTAATTTGGAAGATGATTGAAGGGAAGTAGAGGTTCTGAGTGAGTTTGTTCTGCATCTGGATGGATGGGTATGATATAAATTAAGGGAAGGCGCTAAGATTGAAGCAGCTCTGTTAATGATAGGATACAAAGTAGCAGATGGAACAATTTCCTATATGACTAAGAACTGCAGGAACTGCAAATATTTTAAGAGTAACTTGGTATAAAATGCATGAATCATCTCTATTAACAAAGAATGCCTCTATGGTCAGAAGTGGTAATCTGTGTGACATACCCTGAAACAACAGAGAATAACATGATTATTAGGTACGCCTGATGTTATACTCTAATGACTGCACTTTTTGTGCTGTTTTATACACTTATTTTTTTTCTTGTGATAGTGCATGTCTGGTATTCCATAAGCATTGAAGATTCATGTGACGCATTACATTCTGTAATCCTTATTTGAACTTTTGTCTACTTTTATCTTGTGTCATGAATATCCTATTTTCAGTCTCAGGGAGGATCACTATATGATAGCCCTGACCTCTGTCTTTATGGTATTTTTTTGGGCTTGATTACCAGTTAGGCGTAATTCACTAATTGAATTGTCTCATGGATCCTAGGTTGGTAGCAAATTATTCTAGATGTTGATACATGGTGTACATGCATGTCTTCCTTTATATTTCTTGAATCAAGATTTTCTGCATCAGGTCCTTGTTTCAGTACTCTGTTGCCAAATTCACCAGGCTCTAAACTGCATAACTTGAGTGTCTTAATTCTGTTTATTTTGTTGAATTTAAATGGATATATCTGTATTGCTTATATTTTCTATATTGTTCAATGAATCCTTTTTATAAATGCATTACAGAACATTTTACATATATCAAGCTTTAATTAGTTAAAACTACTGCACTCATTTGCCCCATTGTGTTATCCAATTGCCAAGATGGTCCTAAAGTTTATTTGTTTTTTTTCTTTGGCAAAGTAATATACCTAAATTATAACTCCTGTCCTATTTTTATATCAGATTTTGTATGCTTTGTTCAGCTTCTCATACGTTTAGTTAATTTGTCATTAAAATAGTACAACCTTTCTGTTTGGTGTGTGTTCAAACATCCTTTCTCCACCTCACAGCTGTTGTAGGCATACATGTGTTGGGCTATCTACGCCACCCGACTCATTTGTCAAATCATGTCAATCCCTATCACCTATTAATCTATTAAAATGGAAGCAACAAATTAATTGAATAACCTGATGTCATTTTCCCATTGTTTTCTTGACACGTATATGTAAGTTGCAAGGATATTTACCTTCTTTCTTTTTAACACATTTGCATGAGTTGTATAGATTAGAATCAACATTTGTTATAATGTTCAAATTTCTTTCAAGAATGATCTGGTTATTTTTACATTTGTTTTTATCAGCTTTTTATGTTGGGATTTTTGCCCTATTAGAGGGCTGGATGGCCACCATAAGTGTTATATCCTATTTATTCACATTTAGGGTTGATTATAAATTTTATTTCTCCTGCGTTACCTAATAGTTGAAATTCGATATTGATCTCTGGTTTTGGTTTTCCTTGTGAATTTGTTAATTCTTAATTTATTATCAGTGTGGTGGGTTTTATTTATTGGTATGAAAATACATATGAAGCAGCCAAAATGGCTCAGAATAATGCAGCCTTTACCTTATTTTTCTTTGTTAGCTATTGAATGTTCTTTAATGTTAGTTGCCATAATCTCGACTGAACTACTTCACTAGATGTGAAATTTAGTGTGACCTAAAGAAATGTACCTTCTTAAGTTCTTTTGTCATTCAAACCATTAACAATTACATTTCCCTGGCAGTCAATAATGCTTCTGGAAAAAGGAATATTTCGTTAGATTAACAAACATCTTGTTTTATTCAATTATTTTGCATTTACATTATTTAAATTGCGTGGAAAATGTTACTAAAACTACAACTAGGTAATAGATAAAATGTGTTCTTGAATCCTTTTTTTTGAAGCCAAGTAAGAGATAAAAATGTTACCTTTTACTCAAATTTGCCTCAATGAATCTTGTTTATGCTCAAAAGTTTAATTTAGGAGGCTGGGATTTGTGGGGCTAATATCCAGGTAGACTGTATTTCAATCATTTCATTTCTGTTTGATTTGATGTTAAATTTCCCATGCTACCAAGTCAAACTTTTAAACTGCCCATACTACATGTTGATCCAGTAGCTGCACTTGTGGCAAATAACTCTAAATTGCATGCAAGTCCTGTAGATGTTTTCTCACTACTTAGCCTTATGGCCTGTCTCTGCCCTCTGCAACCGAAAAGTTTTCTCATCCGCTCCAGGGTAGTCTAAGGTGTCCCTATGTATTTTTCTCCCATCCCCCCTCCATTATCATTAATAAGAGGAAAATATGTGGTTAACTTAAAGTACTTGCAGAAGAAAGATTAAACAAAAAATGACTTGATAGGTGTATTGCTTGAGTTGGCTCATTTCACATAAAAAACCTATGATGTTGGGGCTGCCTTCTCTATGTAGGCATTTGACAAATGATTCTTGTTTTTATTTTTTACATTTGTTACCATTTTTGTCTACCATCAAAAGTAATCATCAGTGAAGAACTTGAACAAGTGACCTACATTGCAGATATTTCTTTTTTCCTTTTCTCCTTCTTTATTGGTTGCATGTGCCATTCTCCTTTTTCATTCCTTTCTCTTTCTCATCTCCCTACTTGTTTATTATTCTTAATGCATATTTCTTTTTCTTCTATGTATCAGGTTAAAGCAATGACTAATGATATTGGCTTGATAGTGAGATCGTTGACTGCTTCAACTGTTGTAGAAGTAAAAGTAAGTTCCAATGGCCATATCAAAACTTGTATATGAAATATGATTTTGCTCAATCTCATAATCACATTTGGTTCTCAGGATGACAAGGTGCGTAGACGTGGAGACTGGAGTACTTGGATTCTACCACACCGTTCTACGAGCGCAACGCATACAGCTTCTCTTGAAGACACACTAAATGGTCTTCACAATTTGCAATTGGGTGGGAAATCTGAACCAGAAAATCAAGAAGTTGAACCAAAGATGGTGAAGCGATCTGATGGTTCTTCTAAACAACCAGTTAAAGAACTACCTGCTAGCAGAGGTTAGTAAACAACAAGTCCCTTTAAAAAAAGAAGGAAAAAAAAGCAAAGGGAGAAGCACATGCGAGAAGCGAAGGAAAGATGAACCAGGAAAAAAGCAAATAAACCTTCTTATGGTGCTTTCCTGAAGTGAAGTTGCGTGCTCAACTCAGATGCATCTCGCTCAATTCTTAGTGTGCAAAAGAGAGCACATACATGGAGGTTAGAAGCAGTAGCCTCTGCCTACTAACTTGCCCATGATGTTCATATGTGTATAGAAGTCCTTGTTACTCTTTTTTATACTTCTTATTCGTCGTCGCTTTTGGTTAGTCTGGGGTGGATTCCTGTCTTATTTTACAGACACGGAAAGCCAATTTTGAGAATTATTTGGTCATTTGAGGAGCCTAATCAAAGATTCTTTGACTATTAGAGCATTAATTGTAGGTCTTAGTCTGTCCATGTCTCACCAAAAAAAGGAAAAAAGGGTCTCTTCATGTAAAGTCCGTTTGACCTTGACACTATTTCTTTTTTAATACTATTCTGTAAGTTCATTGAAACGTTGAATTTCTTTTGGTTTTTATTTTTATTTCTTTCTGCATGGATGTTTATGTGTCAGTGCTTTAATATCATTACCCTTGTTCTGAGAAAAAACCAGAATAGAAAAATAGCAGGTTGTGAACAGCTATTTGTTATGCTTGAACCATTGACGACTGGGTCAAGGAGAATTTGAAAAAGAAAAACGTTAAAGAGATTGGTTAGTCTCATATGGGTAAACTGGGTATATTGTGTAGGCGAGGCTTAATTTATTTCTTGGCCTTGATTTCTTTTTGCCTACTGTGAGAGTTGCTCTTGATAGTTCTAAACCTACGCAATTGTCCGTAATGATGTTTGGGAAAAAATCAAATCCATACGGCTTGAAGATAAAATTATTCGGGATGGAAACTCTTCAGGAGTTTTTTTCTATTTAGTCAGCTTATTTGTATTTGCTGAAATGCTCCTCAATCCACGGGGTTAATAGTTGGTGCAGAGCTTATTTCAGTGTTCAGTGTAAGATGCGACTCCTGATGCTTGTGAAATCATTTTTCTTGCTTAAGCTTGCCTATCTCGATTAGCTTTTATTGTTAAACTAAAAAACAGACACTTAGATGTTTATAGAGTAGCAATGTTAAACCAACGCTTCTATGCACTCTTTTCTGAATTTGCTACTGTAGAAATGCAATCTCCTTTTTGGGATTTCTTTCTGGGCAATAATTGATGTTTTTTTTTTTTTTAAATTTTTTAGGTATGTGGCATTGTGTCTAGGGGTGTCAATGGTATTCGAAAATTCGATTTCGAATTCGATATTCGATTATGTCGAATATCGAATTCGGATAATTCAAATATCTGATCTATCAAATTTGGACACCCATTCTTACTAAATAGTTAATTGGATTCGAATTCGGATATGACTTGATTCGATTTGATAAATATTCAAATTTGACCGATTATTTAATTCTTATATATAATATATAAAATATTTTATTAATTTATATATTTATATACTTTATATCAATAAAATATTTATTAATTATTTAAAATAATTAATTAATCAAATTCGAATCGAATCGAATATTTGAATATTTAATTGAATGCAAATTCGGATATTAATTTTCAATATCTGTCATATATTGAATTGAATTCGGATATTGCCTGATCCGATTCGAATTCGATCCATTTACACCTCTAATTGTGTCACCACTAGTGTAAATGATGGGAGTGCAAATGGGGGCTTAAATACACTTTTTATTTTCAGGTTTGATGTTGTGTTTGTTTGTTTAAAAATAGAAAATTAAAGGATATTTAGATATTTAGATACATCTCTTTGAAATTGAATTTCCAATTTGGTTGAACCTTAATTTTGTCCATGTGTGTATTTGTCTTACTTACATACGGGCAATTACAAGGGCTTCCACTTGTCATCATATCCAAATCCAAGATATAACTGAGACACTACAACAGGACATATTCCACAACTGGAACAATTCTCGGCCAGGTCAATGAGATGCACTTTCCCAACAACCTAAATAATCTCTTCTCCTAAACTACCTCCCCCACTATCCCTCACTTTCTTCAAAATTATCTCTAATTCTTATTTATCTTCTAAATTATCTTTAATTTCTATTTATCTCCAAAATTATCTCTAATTTACTAGAGAGATTCTCTCATAAATTATCTATAATTCCTATTTATCTTCTCCCCTACTTTTTATCTATGTCTATCTAAATAAAGTTTGGATTAAAAAAATTTAAGAATTATTTAAATATTCTAACAAAAGTATAAAATACCTTTAAATATTTATTAAAAATACAAAAAAATAATTTTATATTTTTACAAAATATATCACAAAATTATGTACTAACAATTTAAACTATGTTTTTCCGGATTATCAATTTAAATGTTTTTTAAATATTTAATAATATTTAATAGCTTTAAATAAATATTCAAATAACAAAAAAATTTAAATATTTTATAGATTATTTAAATACGTAAATAACTAAATATTTATCATAACTAGATTTTAAATAGTTAAAATAACAAAATTATGTAATAAATTTAAAAAATTTCTTCAAAGTAGAAAAATAATTATAACATTACATTTAAAATAATAATAATTTAATATATTACAAATTTAATAATGAAATTATGTAATCATAGTATAAATTATGATTTTATGGATAATTAAATTCAATAAATAATTAATATTATAAAATTTAAATATTTTACATATTATTTAAGTTTTTAAATAACTAAATATTTTAAACAACACAATATTTAACATAACTAAATTTTAAATAGTTAAAATAAAAAAAAATCTCAAAAGTAGAAAATTAATTATAACATAATATTGAAATTAATAATAATTTAATATTTTTACATAATATTGTAAATAATTAATTTCACTTATATCAAGTAATAATTCAAGAAAATAACTTAAAAAAATAATATTTATTAATAATAATTTTAAACTCTTAATGTACATTTATTAAATAATTATATATACTAAAATTAATATTTATTGTCTTTTGTGATAAATGTATTTTCAATAAGTATGTATAAATTTATTTTGTTTAGTTATTAAATAGAAAACTTTCAATAGTTATTGGAGATTAAATTACTATTATTGAAATTTTTAAATTTAATTTTTTGTACTTATTGTATTTATTGTGTTTTTATTATAAGTTATTGATTAATATTTAGTAGAGATTAAACTATTATTTGAGATTATACTATTTATTGACTAAGTTAATATATTTTTAGTGCTTATTGTATTTTTGTAATTTTTGTAATTATTGTAGTTTTCATTAGCAATATATTTTCAATTATTGTGTATTTTTGTTATAAATTTTCAATAATTATTGGAGATTAAACTATTATTATTTATTAGAGATAAGATTATTAATTTAGCTAAAATTATGAGTGTTCATGAGTTGGTTCGGTGCGGTTGTAGGTTATTTGGCCAACCAAATTGACCTGGTCAAGTTAGGGAGTTGGTCACTTGAAGCTGACTAACCTTTTGTGAAAACCGACCCATTCAAGTTGTATTGGTTTGGGTCAATTTTTTGGTTTGGTCAGTCTGTTCAAAAGATTTAAACTTAAAAATTTAATTTAATTTTAAAAATTGCAGTGCGATTATTAAATAATAAATTTAAAATTAGATTTATGATATAAAACATTTTAGACTAAGAAATATGGGAAAATTCCCACTTTTCCATATTAAAAATTATATTTAAAATATAAAATATTAATATATCCATGGTTAGGTTGTTTGATTTTGGTTGGTTTACAAATAGCCAAAGTGAAACTGATCCAATTTGGTTGATTTGGGAAATTTTTGAACCGAAGCCAACCTAAAATACTAGAAAACCGACCAACTCGGGTCAAATTAATTGGGTTGGTTGGTTTCATCAATTTGATAAATAAACCAAATTGAAATTAATTATTGTTATTTTTGTATTATAAAAATTTTATTAAAAGTAGTATATAAAATAAGAATAATTATTAATCATTTAAAAAGTTGAAAATATAAAACAATTGTATACTCTTATGTATTTCTATTAGGGTCATTTCTTAGAACACACTTTTAGAGATGACAAATTTCCCCATCCCTGACGGGGACTTGACTTCCCCAACCCAATGGGGCTGGGGATGGGGATTATTTTGGCAGGGCAGGGGCGGGGACCTCAGTCTCCGCCCCACCCGACCCCAATTATATATATATATATATTAAATGTTATTTATATTAAACATTCTATTATATTATTTATATTATATATATATATATCAAAATATATTTAAAATATTATTTACAATTTAAATTTTTATTTATTTTAAATTAATTTATTTAAAAAAATAATATTATCTGAAAACATTTTGGGGATTCGGGTCCCCACGGGGAACCCATCCCTGTCAGGGATTGGGGGTGGGAACTAATTTTAGAATCGAAGTTGGGGCCTTAGGCCCATGATTTCATTAAGGAGTGTTTGTTTTTCCCTTAGGCCCATGATTTTTTATTCCAAAAGTACCCCTAACACTTTTTTGTATAAAAAACAAAATTGAACAAATGTAGCCAATAGAGTGGTTGCCTATGTCTTATTAAGGGCAAAAATGATATTTTTATTTTTATTTTCTTTTTGATTAAATTTATTTAAATGAACATTAGGGTCAACATTGTCATTTTCCATTGTCATCTAATGAAAGATTGATTAAATCTATTGCAAATTATAAGTGGTGTTTTAGTAAAATGCTAATTATAGGATAGATTTTAGTGTATGACTCTTTTTATTATTTAGCTTTCTCTTACTAAATCCCATGCAAGTATCTATCTATCTATCTATCTATCTATATATATATATATATATTAAAACTAGTCATGCCATGTCAGCAGATCTCTCTTTGGAGGAAACCCCTATTCTATTTTTCTATTTTTTTTGTTTTTCTTAATTTTTTAATCCATGTAATTATCTTGCAACCAATCTTTAGGAAGCGTGGGAACGTTTGGACTTCCAAAGCCCCTCCCCACGTCTTCCATTAAATCTTATCTTATAGGAAGCTTAGGAACTTTGGACTTCCAAGCTTTTCTACAAAAACCGTTGGACTCCCATGCATGTTTTCTCTTTTCTTTTTTTCAGTCTAACTTTACTCAGGTCTCAGATTCGAATTCACTTGAGCAGACGTGATTTAGTTTGAAAGAAAAATCTCAGCAACTCTCCAATTTGCTTGCTTAGACTAGGTACGTATTTGATTTTGTTTTTTGTTTTTTTGTTTTGTGAAAAACAGATTTGATTAGGTGATTTATTTTTTTTGCATTATTGGGTTAATTATTAAGTGTTTTTCTGATGCTGAGAATCAAAAATAAAATCGACTCATTAGAAAATAGAGAAAACAGCAAAAAAACAATAAAAATGAAAAAAAAAGTTAACCGGGTCGTCGCAGAACC
The DNA here is from genome assembly GCF_000365185.1 of Nelumbo nucifera. Next base: position 60,750 of record NW_010729136.1, on the reverse strand, counting down.
CGTTTCAACGGTCGGGCAAAGAAGACAATGAAAACGGGTTTTTTCGCGACCCCTTTTTTTTATAGAATATCGGGTACGTCCGAACCCAAATCGTTTTAGGACGGTTCGCACCAACCGTCCATTACACGATTAATTTCAATATTTAATGTTGATTAACATTAACAATAATTAACGTCAATAAATTTAATGTTGATTACGTGGATTGGTTGTGAGATAATTAACGTCCAAACGTTAATAAATACTGTAATTAACGTCAACAAATTTAATGTTGATTACGTGGATTGGTTGTGAGATAATTAACGTCCAAATGTTAATAAATACTGTAATTAACTGTAATCACAGTATTATTTATTGGTTGACGTTAATAATTACAGTATTGTTTTGATTACAACACTTTTCATAATTACAGTATTTTTCTAATTTTTAATAATTAACATTATTTTAAAAATACAGTATTTCTTAATTAACAGTATTAATTACAATATTAAATTAATTAACAGTAATTTTAATAAATACAGTATTTTGTTAATTACATTATTTATTTAAAAACAATGCATTTATTAAATAACAGTATTTAAAAAATATAACCAAAAACTATGTAACTATGTTTCTGGAAATATGAAAATATGTAATTAACAGTATTTAATTGACACTATTTAATAAATACATTACTTTTAATTTTATTAATTACAAGTATTAATAATTACTGTTTATTAATTAACAGTAATTTAATAAAAATATATTTATTAAATAACAGTATTTTCAAAAAAATAACCAAAAACAAAGTAACAAAAATGAACTGCAATTAACAGTAACGTATTTATTAAACAACAGTATTTTCAAAAGAAGAAAATTAACAGTAATTATTTTTTATAATTAACAGTATTTTCATAATTTTTAATAATTAACAGTATTTTCATAATTTTTAATAATTAACATTATTCTAAAAAATACTGTATCTATTAATTAACAGTATTGAATACAATATTTAATTTACACTAGTGATTATCACAAAATTAACCGTAATTTTTTTGTATAATCAACAATAATTATTTATATAATTAGCAAAAATCAACATATGGTAATTTACTAATTAACAGTAATTAGTTTCAAAAAATTACATTTATTTACATATAAATAATTCCAGTATTAATAAATATATTTTTAATTAAAAGTAATTAACACTGGTTATTATAATTAACTGTAATTATAAGTTAAGCTATAAATTATAATTACCAGAAAATTACATTTAATTAATTAACAGTAGTATAATTCACAGTATTAAATAGTAATTATAATCTAAGCTATAAATAGCATAAAATTACACATAATTATCGGGTAATTATATTTAATTAGTTTTAGCCAAGAAATTACCGGTATATATCTGAAAATATGATGATTTCTAGAAATTAATATATACATATATACATATATACATACACACACATATATCTATATATATATATATATATATATATTAAAATTATACATGCCATGTCAACACATCTCTCCTTTCTCCCCCACCTTTTTCCTAATTTCTCATAATTTTGAATTTCCTATTTTTTTAATCCACATAATATCACTTAAACCAATAAAATGAGTTTGTAGCGAGATGTTTTGCAAAAGGCGTTTGGGCTTCCACTGCATCTCCTGCCACATGCTTTTATTTCAAGGATACTCCAAACTCCTCTCCATCTTCTTCCAATGCATCTCAATCAAAGTTACAAAGCCACCTCAGACATTAAAAATCTGAGACCGGTGAACATAGAAGAATAAAGGCACATCCTCCAGTTTTTTATGGTTCTTCAGTGAACACATATCAGGTATGTTTTAGATTATGTTTTCTATATTTTTGGGGGGTTAAATCCTATTCTTTGAAAGTAAACTCTGTATTTGTTCTGTATTGTGTTCACAGAAAGTAAACTCAGTGACAACGTTGGAGATAAATTCTATTTCAATAGTTTCAAGTATGTCGGAAATAAAGTTTTGACGAGGTTTACAGATTGGTAGTGAGAACATTGGAGATAAGTTTTAGGTTACTAATTTTTTCTTTGTTTTTTGTTTTTCATCTTATAGTAAGTTGGAGAGATAAGTTTCATTTTTCTTTGTTTTTAGTTTTTCTTCTTCCTTGGATTCTAAAATGCAAGTTAGGTAGCTCTTCTCCATTTCAGGTTGGTTTTCCGGGGCACTTTCCACCAAGAAACACTTCGTTCAAGTCAGTTCTGGCCTTTGAAAGCTTAATGTAAAATACATTAGTGATATCTATTATGTTATAAATAGCATAAAATTACAAGTTATAAATGATTTAATTAGAAGTATTTACAATTGCATTATTATTCTTAATTTTTAATAATTAACATTATTTTAAAAAATACAGTATTAATTAATTAATATTATTAATTACAATATTTAATTAGAAGTAATGAAGTATTTATAAATGCATTATTTCACTTTTTTTACCAAATCCCGTGCATCGCACGGGTCCCTGCTAGTATATATTAAAATTGGTCTGTCCACATCACTATACCTTGCCTTGCTTCAAACCCCCTTCCTAATTTTTTATTTTTTTTGAATTTTTATTTTTTTAATTCCACATAATTACCCATTAAACCAATAAGGAAATCACATATGCTTAACTATTTATAACAACCATAAAGAAAGAGGAATTTGCTTTTCTAATGTTTAGCCAAGTGACACTACTTTCCCCCACTTTCTCCTAAATTGTCTCTAATTCCTATTTATCTCCTAAATTATCTCTAACTCCTATTTATCTCTTAAATTATCTCTAATTTAGTAGCAAGATTCTCTCCTAAACTATCTATAATTCCTATTTATCCTCTCCCCAAATTTTTATCTATATCTATCTAAAGAAAGTTTCAACTAAAAAATTCAGAATTATTTAAATGTTATAACGAAACTATATACTAAACTTAAAATATTTATTCAAAACACAAAAAAAATATATTAGATTTAATAATATTTATATTATTAATAGTTCAATATTTTTACAAAGTTCATCATGAAATTATGTAGTAACAATATAAATTATAATTTTACGAATTATTCAATTTAAATGTTATTAAAATAATAAAATTTTAGCATTAAAAATAAAACATTATTTAAATATTTCAATAACTAAAAATCTTAAATAAAAAACATTAAAAATAGCTAAATAATATAACAAAATATTTAATATTGTGATAACATTAAAATAAATAAAATTCAAATAATGATTTTTTAAATATTTTACATATTATTTAAATATTTAAA
>NW_010729136.1:15604-57220 GCF_000365185.1 Nelumbo nucifera | reverse complement strand
TTTTATAAATATGCTTTTAATAATTATTTATAAATGTATTTTTATTTTTGTTATTTAATAGAAAATTATCAATAATTATTAGAGATTAAACAACTACTATTTAACTTTTGAAATTTAATTTATCGTATTTATTATATTTTTGTTATAAATTTATTTTTAGTAATTATATATTTTTTATAATTTATAGATTAATACTTATTAGAGATTAAACTATTATTTAAGATTACAATATTTATTAGACTATCAATAATTATTCAAGGATTCTCCATCCTAGATGATGAGTGGGGTGCCTTACCCCTGAACTCGCGTGACATTGAGGACGGTGGGGATGGGGTAGAGTGCCTTGACTATGGGACAGGGAAAGGGATAGGGTGCCCTGCCCTGAACCCACCCCGTTGTCATTCCTATATAATTGTTAATTATTAGTGGAATTAATAAAATTGTTAGTTTTTATAATTAATTTTATTTATTTAAAATTAATTAAAATTTCATTTAAAAATAATAAAAAGAATAAAACTTATTAAAATTACTACAAATTATTAATAAAAATATTTTTTCATATTCAATTAACAATAATAATTTTTTATAAATCAACATTAAATGAAAAATAAAATTATTAAATCTTTCAGATTTTCCTATGCATCGCACGGGTCCTTGCTAGTATTAAATTAAAAATAAAAATTTGTTGTTAATTGACTAAAAGTATTAAATTAAAAATCAGATTTGTTGTTACAGAAAGAGTCAGTCTATACACCCTATTGGCGTATCGGCCTGTGCCGATACTTTGATCCCTATGGATTTTTAATTAATTGTTGGTAATTTAAAACTATCAATTAATATTTTTATTAGCGTTTATTAAGGTCTTAACTCATAAGTTAATAATATTATTAAAACTATCAATTAATATATTTATATTTAAATTTCTTATTTTTATTAGCATTTATTAAGTTGGATTTTTAAGTGGAATTGAAACACATTTTTAATATTTACTAAGTTTTGTTAATATTTATTTTTAGTGAAAGTTTAGTGGATTTTTAAATTAACAATTTTTTGATTGTTTAACCTCAACCTATTTATATTATTTGATTTATATCATGGTTTTTAAAACTGGACCTGACCAGAAGAACTAGGAACTGGTTAGTTGATGGTTCCGTTTTATGCCAAAATCGTTATTTTGCCAAAAACCGTTGATTTGGTGAGTGGTTTAATATCTAGTCGATACCCATACGATGCACGGGAATTTTTTAAACTGAATTACAAATTAGAGATAATGGGCTTTTAAAGAGACCTAGATACCTATAAACACCTAACCACTGATTTCATCATAGATATCCCCCATTTAACCCTTGATTTGGGCTATCTCATTAGCCAATATATTTCTTAAATGCCATTGATCAAACCATTTATAGACCAATCAAACCCCACCAAATGATCCAATAGATAAATACCTTTAGAAACCTCATTGCCAACACCCGATGTTTGCTTAGTCGTCACTAAAAATTACCCCCAAAAACCTAATTAGACCGTTCTGATCTCTCTGAAGCGCCTAAAAATCCCAAACCCTACCATCAGAACCAAGACCTCCTAAAATACCTATCCATGAAATTACAACCCAAGGTTCCTCCACTTACTCTTTAATCAAATCAAGATTCCCTTTCAAACCCTCTTGTTTGCTTGAAGCATCCCAGGATCTCCTTGATCCTAACACCTTTGGACTAATCAAACCATATGATTGAACCCTAGGCGCACCAAAACATCTACCCATAAATTTTCAACCCACAATTCCCCCATTTGCCCCTTCATCAAATAAAGATACATTTTGGCCATCTAAATCTTTCCATCAGATCCTAGACACCCTAAAAACCCTACTCACAAAAATTTAGTCATACCTTTGTTTGCCTCTTAGTTGCACCAAGATTTCGTTTCAAAGCTTCGGATTGACCAAATCAAGCCCTTTTCGGATCCTGATCCATGCAAGGTTGGACCAATCTGACTCTACCAATCAATCCAGAATGCTTTAGATTGACTGAATCACTACCCTCAAGATCTACTTAATTCAGGCCTATTTGGGCCAATTTGAACCTACCAATCGAATTCAAAATGCTTTAAAGCCCGACCTTGTAAAATTTTAACAAAAATACCCTCATTTGCACCTCCATATAAAAAATATTCTATTTTAGTCAATTTCATTGGTCTGCACATGCAAAACCACTATGTATACTCAAACCAATCTACCCACATTTTTTTACCCAAAATACCCACTATTATATTAGAATTTTAGTTTTGACCTCCTTAGACCCATATTGACCAAAATACCCCTTGAGCTTAATAAAATTACTAAATACCCCTTAAAAATCCTAAAATTACAAACTACCCTTACCCCCATTATAAAAGCCAAACATAACAATAGAAAATATTGTTAATTAAATAAATACCTTAATTAGAATAATGAGTTAAATACTATATTTTATTAAACACTGTAATTAATAAAAAATTCTGTTAGCAATATACTGTTAATTAAAATATTTTATTTATATGTAAGAAATACATAAATACATTATTTATATGTAAGAAAAATCGTATTTTTATATACAGTAACTTTTATGTAAAAATCATATTTTATTTAATAAATACAACATTTTTATGTAATGTATTTTGATTTAATAAATACAGTACTTTTATTTAATGAAAACTATAATTTTATTTACTAAAAACTGTATGTTGATTTAATAAATACTGTAATTATCATTAAATAAAAAACTCTATTAAATCGGGAATGGACCAAATATGGATTGTTATCTGATTAGAACCTAGTCCATTTAATAACGCTGCCACATAACATTAGTTAAATGGACCGGGTTGACATATTCAAACCTGACCTATACCTGTTCGGAGGCTTTCTTCTTCGCTTGACCTCCGCTCGAAGGAGCGAACACAGAAACAAACCAACATGTAATTTCGGCCAATCTTTTCATGAAACTAAGGAGAAGTCTTCGTTGTCCAATCTTTGCATCAAAACTGGCCAGGAAAAGCTATATTTGGCCATCGTCCAATCTTTAAGCTTTTGAACTTTCATATGAGAAAGTGATTAATGCTTTTTTGTCAAACAAAGAGGGTTGGAATACATACCTTTCAGAACGATCCAAGAGGAAGAACCTATCGCCCCTTGCTTTATTGTGATTTTTGATCGAACCAATTAGGCTATGTTTGGTTTGAAGGAAAATGTAGGGAAAGGTAGGGAAACCTTTACAAATCTTGTATTGGTTTCCCTGTCTTTCCCTTCCTTTCCCTACCTTTTCCTTCAAACCAAACATAACCTTAGAGAAATAGCCCTGCTATTTGCCCAAAATAGAAAAAAATGTAAGTTGGGTTCTGAACGTGAAGAACGGAGAGAGATGAGAAAGAAGAACTAGCTGACCTTTGACCCTTGCATGTCTTCCTATACTGGTTCTTGTCTAAAGCATGGGTTATGATAAAAGTGGGCTATTTGAAATTATTATTGTTATTTGAATTTGCCTATATTTTTACAATAAAATAAAATAAGAAAAAAACAAAAAAATAGAGAAAATAGATAAATAACTTCTCTCAAAGGAGAAGGTTGTTGACATGGACAAACCAATTTTAAATATATATATATATATATATATATTTGTTTTGGTTTGATTGATTTCTCTTTTCTCTTAATACTAGGGACACAAGTTGGCGGATTGGGCCGGATTTATGTTCAACCCAAATTCAACCATAAGATTTGGGTCTAAGGCCCAAGTCTGGATCGAGCCGGTCAAGCCCGATCTTTCCAACTGGACCCAACATGCCTTCAGATTTGATGCAATAGGGTTGGTCAATTAACCTTATCTATGTATGTTTCAATGTATACAGTCAGGCTGGGCTCAGGTCAAGCAGGACTTGGTCTACCTAAAGGTTAGGCCCGAACCCAACCCAAAAAGCCCAAAATATTGGATCCAAGCCTAGCCCATGAATTATCTATTCTACTTTGAAAAGGTCTGTTGCCAAAAGTTTGTTAATGGTGTTGATATTTTCCTCCGATATCTCCGACTCCAATGGGCCGGCCCATTAAATGGTTACTCCTTTTCTATTTAAGATTCTCACCTATCCTGTATTGGCACGAGCAACGTTTAAGGTACCACTTAGGGTTTGAGGTTGTTCATGCGCCGTGCCCATTCAAATTTGTCAAAAGTTAAGCCCAAGCCCGGCCCATAAACAGATTCTAGGAGGAATGGTCCAATTTCAATATCGTTTCACTTGTATCGAGGTGTATCACCTGGTATTGGGCATGTATCAGAAAGTACCGATCCATATTGACATATCAAAGAAGTTCCAGTTCAAACCCACCTGGCCCACCTGATCACATAACTGGGTTGGGTTAAAATCGCAGGTTTTGTCAGGGTCTGATTTTTGACACATTGGGTTGAGTTAGACTTTTTCCGAATCCAAGTTAGTTCGGCCCAACTTGCGTTCCTATTTATAAGGTTCCACTTGCACTGAACATATTTGTATTTGCATTCTTCCCATACTGAGCCCAAACTCAGCAAAGGAATTTAGATAGGTTCACATCTTACGCATCGTCCCTTGTCGTGTTTGGTTCAAAATTCATTTTTGTTCATTCTTTCCAATAATAAAATTTTAGAATTGACAAAAATGGGTAAAAATGAGCAATGAGAGAATGTTACTACTAATCGAACGCTTTTTTTTTTTTTTTAAACATGCATTCTTTTTATGGCAAGAATGAGAATAAGTTTTGAACCCGTTTGATTACAAATTTTATTTTCATTCATTTTTTTGGAAGCAATTAGCACCTATTTAAAACTAATTAAAAAAAAATAGTTTGTTGAATTGGGTAGACAGCTATTCTAATGATGAAAAGATATTGGAACTTCAAAATAGAAATGGAATCTAAAATTTGTAAGATTAAAAATAAAATTTAAAACATGAAAAAGTGCAAAATATCTAACAATTTCATCAAATTGATAATAGTATATTTAACAAATATAATATATTAATAAAGTCATAAAATATAATAAAACATCATAAACTCATACTCATATTGTTTATTTTCATTTTTCAAAAAAATTCTATACGAACAGTCATAAACCACCACTGCCAGACGCCGTGTGTATTTGGAAGTGTGGGCGTTTTTTCAATAAATGCTGCCACATAGGCATCACTTCAGCATTTCCCCTCTCATACTCTTCCGTATGCATCGAGAATAGCAAAATGTGACTTTGGTTTCTGTGCACACCTACTGTTTGTGGAAGTTATTTTTTAAAGCTTCTCACAACGGTTAGACGTTTTTTCACTATTATGCTGATGTGGAGCCTAGTGGCGCCCACGATTCCAACCACATACTAGGTTTCAAAAACTGCCATATAGATTTTTATTGGCCGATGGCCAATGGTCAATATCTGTCAGCATATGTTTTTACAACAGACTATCAGCCATCCGTCGGTAGAAATCTATGCTAGTGGTATAGAGTTTTTTTAATAGAAACGAAATGCGCAATATGAAGCATCATTATATTTCATTCTACAAGTTAGCTTGATTTTATGCCATGAATTCATTTTTATTCTAAAATAATGAGTCCTATGGCAAGAATTTTGTAAATAAATGCTTTCATATGATTCATTCTTGCCCAAAATGAGTAAGAACTGAAAGAATGAGACTCACAACAGCAAATCAAACATGGCCTTAATTAATTAAAAAAAAAAAATCTTACTACATCATATGATCAGTTTTATTTGGGAAAAAGATTTCATCCGAGTTAGGCGAATCTATGCTTGGATTTTGAATTTATAGTGTGAAGAATAGACAGAACACAAAAGAAACATCCCTTGGAATGATCAACACCTCAGGCTGAGGTTGGAAGGAGTACAAATGCAAATATGTAGAGTGCAAAACCTTATATTTTGTATTATTTTATATGTATTTACACTGTACATACACACACAAGTAAAACCTACGGTAAATTACGGACTGCAATCCTGTAGTTTGTGGGTGGTATACTTAGTCCTCTGAACTTTGTTTTGCCAATTCAGATTCAAGATTCAATGGGCGGAGTATAAAAGCTAAAATATAGTATTTCTTTTGAATTGGGTAGGGTTTGAAAGCACAACCCAGTGCAAGAGAGAAACTCTATCTTAGCATCCCATTATCCTCGTTTTGATAGCTTTTACTCCCAACACATCAAATCTCAAATGGGCAATTTAATAATTTTATCCTTATAGTCAACCCTGTCAATGGCGAGTCCGGATATCCTGCCTTCCAACTCTTATGGTGAGATATGTGGTGTAAGATTACATTGGTAGAGTGTTGGAAGGTGTTTTGTTTGCAGGAGACCCCAACTCGTCAATGGCGTATTATAGGGGCAAAGTGCTGAAATCTAAAAATACAGGGGGTATCTTTGCCATAAAACAAAGTCGAGGGGCTAAATGTCATCACATCTAAGTACAAGGAGACAATCTGTAATTTACCCTAAAAATTATTGTCAATATAAAATACAATTTAGTAAATTGCCTATGGTAAGGTTGTGCTTGCCTAAATGCCTACCCAAGGTCCGAAATTAAGCCCACCCAACTCATGCTGAAGCATGAAGAAGGTTTGGCCCGGAATTGTGCTTGGGCTGTACTTGTCCATCCCGTTTGGGAGGGCTTTCATGCAAAAGCTTGTGGCTTTGCAAAGTGGGCCTCAGATAGTAAGCCTAAAAGCTGTATTTGGTGAAAAACCCATAAATCCCTTTGGCTGTGTTTGGCTGCAATGCAAATAAATTTATACTGATGCATAACTATGGCAGCAAATAATTTTAGTGTAAATTTTGACTATTTTTTTTTTCAATTTTAGTTTTTTTTTATTGCAGTACAGATGAAGTAAACTAAGACATGAAGTAAAATAAAGCAAAATCTAAAATAAAATTAAACAAGAATATAATTTGCATTTTTACATTTGCACTTCCATGCATTTGTACTAGGACATATAAGTTTGCATTGCAACCAAACACAACCTTAGGCTAAGTTTGGAAGGAGTACATATGCAAATATGCAGAGTGAAAAACCTTATATTTTGTATTATTTTGTATGTATTTACGCTGTATATATTTGCATTTGTACTCTTTTCAGACCAAGCCTTATATACTTTAATGTAACTAAGAAATTGACTTTTGGCTGAAATTGGTTTTAGCAGCTTCTTCAAAACAGCTCAATCAAATCTGAAGCCTTCCAAATGGGCTCTAAAATGGTCCACATTGCAACCATCAAATGCAAGCCCAACCTAATGTAAAAGCTTGGGCCAATTAAGTGATCAATCCATTTAATTAATCTTCACACACACAAACATCATACATGCACAAACACATACATATATATATAAAGCCAGCATGCCAGCATTAAGATAAGAAAATGCCAGCATGTCAAGCTCACCACGTGGTCGGCACGAATAACCACGTGCTGTCAGCAAGCACCCACATGGCCTGCACAAGCCTCATTTTATAATCTACGTTAAGCAAAGAATAAGCATGCCCTAATTCAGTCCTACGTCATTGTCATCAGGTCCAAAATACATGGGAACAGATACTTATGTATGCAAAACTACAGATATTATATTTATTCATATTTTAGTAAGGCCTCCATGCTTTAAAGGGGAGGAATTGGTTTTTCTAATTTATGATTCAAGACATGCGCGCACCTTAAAGATAAGATAAAATTTGGCATCCGAATTGATGGGATATTGTAATCTAAATTCTAAACTAATGCTTTAGGGGCTGCAATTTTGTGTGAGGGAATTTAGGAAAGCAAAACTACCCTTGTTTTGTTTTCTTTGAAATATGCACACTTGAGCTTGGGACTTGGAAACGAAGACAAAAGGGAGGGTGAGTGGCGTGGTTAAGCCCATGAGGTGGTTAGCAGCTGATGTTCAGTATCCTTTTCATTCATCACCATGACAGCAGAGAATGGACAGTTTGAGATTTTGATATTCATGGTGGGCCATTAAAGCTGTCTCCTATTTGTTAATGGTGACCTTTTATCTGGGAGATTAGAAGACCTAGATTAATTAGAAGCAGAGGTGTTATTAACCAATTGGGTTTTTGTTTTTCTTTTATATTAGTTGATGCAAAGCCGCCGGATGAAAGGTTGATATGTTATCACTTCATCTATGTTCCACCCATAAATTATTTCTAGAACTGATCATGGGTCGAGTAGCCAGATCCTTTGATCTGGCCTGACCTGTTTTAAATTGGATTTGAACATGAATTTATGTTTATGGGTTTGGGATCAGGAGAAAAATCGGCCTGAGTATGAGCCTGAGCCCAATTGGATAATATATTATATAACAAGAAATGTAATTTATATAATAAAAATATACATATAATATGTTCTTTTCCTTGTTTTTTTTTTCAAGCTATAGTGAGATACTTCATTATTTTTGAGTTTTAAGGTCTTTTAATATAAATAAATCAGTTTTTTATTAAGTAAAAAAAGAATATTTTTTTTTCCAATTTTTTGGTCAGATTTCAGGCTTAGGACTGAGCTTCAGGCTTTATATGAGGGCTGGGCTTGGGCTCTATCCTGGATGTGTTCTGTTAATATAATGACAAATCCTGTCCTGGCCCATGAATAGGTCTAATTATCTCTAATTCAATTCAATGGAGAAAGAAAGTTGTGGGAAATACCCCCAAGAAATATCATATGGTGTCTCATGGAGATCTCATAAGCATAATAATCAAGTTTGATAAGTCCACAGGAATAGCTGCAAATGATATCGGTTTGTCCACATCCAAATCCAGATCTGGTTGACAGTGATCCAAATTGATCTAATGTTACATATTTTTGAGGGGGGCTGCTTTGTGGGGAAAGAAAAATGCCAAAGGTTAGCACTGTACCTAGTCCACCCCACTTAAGACCCCATATAGCTGGGACCATGACCAATATGGGTAATGTTTACTTAAGAGTCAAAGGTTCAAGGTTAATTGAAGTTCATTTTATTCATGATATACAAAATTAAAGTTATTTTTAGTTCATTATATTAATATTATATGATATCTTGATCGACTTAGTTTAGTTTATCTTAATAATGACGTTCAATATCCAAATGACACCCGAATCCAATCTAAATTCAATGGAAAAGATTTGATTTGAATTCTAATATTAAAAAAAATAAAACTTGGATCTACATATTTCCAATCTGATGATCCATTTACAACCCTAATATTAATTACAATTTAGAACTTATAGGCCTCATTTCTAAAGGGAAATCAATCTCCCAATTAATAACATTTCCTGCCATTAAAAAATATCTGTTGGATTAGATGATCTGAAGGGATGCATTGCATGAATAAGGAGAGGATCGTCTACTGGTTTTGACATTTGGTGTGGAGTTTGGATCACCAGCCAACAAATTACGTTCCAACTCCCTACCAACATCATTTGACACTACACATCTCATACATGATGGGTCCTACTTTTATGATGGACCCCAGTTTCATAGTGAGATGTGTAGTGTCAGATAAGGAGTGAGAACATTTGTTGGCAGGAGATCCCAATTCTTAAATTTTGATGATATAAAACCTCTTTGTATGTACAAGGTAAGGGTGTGTACATCTGTCCCTCTGGGTGATTCTCTCCTCACTGACCTAGAGAGGATGGAGTATGATGTGGAAAACATGTAGATTTTTAAAGATATGGTAAAGTGATGAAGTGGCTAGCTGCCATTGCAAAATGATATTCCACTATATATATTGGATCCTCCCAAATTCCTATTAAGATATGACCCTATTAAAATACCAAATAGTCCAAACATATGGGACAAATTGATTAAAGAAATAGAAAAGGGGACTGACCAATGGGAAGCCCAGTGATTAAGGTAGCAGTTGATGAGTTGAACTCAAGTCTCAGGAAAATGTCATATGAGCTGATCATGAGTATAAAATGATATTTGGTTGGGTTTCTTTTTTAGTTTACATAGATGCTTTGTATGTGTTGAAAGTGACTTTGATCTCACACATAATGCATATATGAGTACTGATAAGGGTATGCCATATGGGAGTATTATTGATGCTTAAACTGGCTTGTTTTCACATTGCATTTTTATGTTATTCTTTATCTATAAATAGAGTCCATAAGTAGAGGACTGTATCATGTATTCATGTGCTTAGTTAGAGAGAATAGAGTTCACCAACTATGAGGAGAGAGAGAGAGATGGAGAGCCAGCAGCAGCAACAACATCAAGCGGTTGGAAGGGACCCACCATTTTGGGGAGGAGGAAGCAACCGAATTGCTTCGTTTAATTTGGAAGAGGAGCATCCACCATCCATAAGTGATCATAGTAACAAAGATTTCCAGGAAGAGGATCCCAAACACCAGGTTTATTATCATCCTTTCAAACTTTATTTCTTCTTTTCTTAATCTTAAGATGTTACTTACTTCTTTGCACTCTATTTTGATAACTAGAAACCTGGCTGGAGGAAGTTCTTGCCATATGTAGGCCCTGGTTTTTTAGTCTCTTTGGCTTACTTAGACCCTGGAAATTGTAAGTCTCTCTCTCTTCACACACACACATACACACAGAAACATTGCTTCTTGTCTCCTGTGATCGTTTCTTTTATTTCAAGCTTATAATGGTCTATATATGTTACAGTGGAAACTGATCTTCAAGCGGGAGCCAACCATAGATATGAGGTATAAGACCACAAAAGGAAAACCCCATTTGGAAAAAGTACAAATGCAAATATGTACAGTACAAATAAATACAAAATACAAGGTTTTGCACTCTACATATTTGTATTTGTAATCCTTCCAAACTGAGCATGAGAAAATAAGCATGCATGTAACAGAAAAACTAAGCTCTTCTATTCATTTACTTATTCAATTTACTTTCTCTTCTGAGATGTTCTCAGCTACTCTGGGTCGTCCTCATCGGGTTGATCTTCGCTTTCATTATCCAGTCCCTTGCAGCGAATCTTGGTGTAGCAACAGGTATGACACAGACCCACAGGCTTTAATTTCTTCAACTCTTCATTTCAATCTTTAAATCTACTTTTCTTTTCTCTTCTTCTCTTTTTCTGGGTCTAAGGCAAGCACTTGTCCGAGCTGTGCAAAATAGAATACCCAAAACACGTAAGGTATTGTTTATGGTTGCTGGCAGAGCTTGCCGTCATTGCAGCTGATATTCCTGAAGGTTTCTCTCTGTCTGTCTATCTATTACCTCCATTACTGTTCAGATTTGCATAATATTGTTACATGACTAATGGGTTTTCTGTTTCATTACAGTTGTTGGAACGGCTTTTGCTCTGAATATACTGTTTCATATCCCAGTATGGGCTGGTGTTCTCTTAACTGGCTTGAGTACTCTCCTACTTCTGGGTCTACAGAGATATGGGGTAATCTTCATTTGATTAATTAATGCTGATGACATCATATGAAACTAACTAGTAGAATAGTTAACAAACAGGTAAACCTACAATTTTTTAATGTGATGAATCAAATTGCCTATTAAGAGTCTTAAAGTGCTGAACTCGGTTTTGCCGAGCATTTTGTCCTCACTATCTAACAAATTGCTGCCATCAGACAAGGGACCCTCTGGATCGACTGACCATGTGTTCAATCCCTAAATCAAAACTTGTCTCTGTCGTGCTTTCTCCAAGTATCTTAATTATCTAGATTTTTGAAGCTATAATTTGAAACATGATGTGTTAAGGACATCTGTTGAAAATTTCTACACTAAAGTTTGCCCCATAAATAGCCAGTGGAGAGATGAACAAGTGGGGTTCTGTTGGGCCCAAGCCATCTCCCCACCTGGAATTAATACTTAGATCATTTGTGTTTCTTAACTATCTATGATTTTTGTTCTTGAGGAAAACAAAGTCTTCTTTCCTTTCTTTGACTTCTTTCTTATCTTTTTACTTTTCATGTGTTGAGAAGATTTCCTGTCTCCAAAAGCTTTTCATTCATGGACTAAATTTCATTTCCTAAATCCATATCACTTTACAAGATATACCCTTCTGCAACTATGGCTAATCATCACTTGGCAACAACTCCAATACGTGAACACATGATTCCTCGGCCTGCACCCATGTTGATTCAGTACCTTCTTAAGCTCCTAGAAGCAGATTTAGTATTAACCCATGGTTAATCACTTCAAAAATCAAAACCATCAACTTGGGCTTAATTGTTAATTAATGACCATGAGTTTGCTCATTTGCTTCTGATCCTGATCATGCTCCAGGTCCGGAAGCTGGAGATGTTAATAGCACTTCTAGTATTTGTGATGGCTGGTTGCTATTTTGGAGAAATGAGCTACGTCAAGCCTCCTGCAACAGAGGTGCTGAAGGGGATGTTCCTGCCTAGGCTCAGTGGTAATGGTGCCACGCCCGATGCTATTGCTCTCTTGGGCGCCCTCGTCATGCCGTAGGACCCCATCCCTCTTGGCCTCATCATCCTTTATCATTTTCTGAGAACCCCATTTCCCTAGATTTCTCACTCTACTTCAACTTCATTTTCCCATGATTTGTCAACAGGCATAACCTCTTTCTCCATTCTGCTCTTGTGCTTTCAAGGAAGGTACCTCAATCCGTCCGTGGAGTCAATGTAAGATACCAAGAAAACACTTCTCTTTGAGCTATACTCTACAAGCATGTGATAACTAAATTTGAATTCATGAATTTGCAGGATGCGTGTAGATTTTTCTTGATAGAGAGTGGATTCGCACTGTTTATAGCCTTTTTGATCAATGTTGCAGTGGTCTCCGTCTCAGGCACTGTCTGCTCGGCCCCAAACCTCTCCCATGAGGACTCTGATCACTGCAGTGATCTCACTCTAAACTCGGCTGCTTTTCTTCTCAAGGTTTGTATATCACTAACATAATATAGCACATATCGGGGAAGCGTGATAAGAAAAAACTCTATTCCTAACAAAAATCATCTTTACTTGCAGAATGTCTTAGGAAAGTCAAGTTCAACCATCTATGCCATTGCTTTACTGGCTTCAGGACAGAGCTCCACCATCACTGGCACTTATGCAGGCCAATATATCATGCAGGTTGTGGGACTAGACCGGTTGCCCATTATTTCATTTTGATTTGATTTGATTTCATGTTAAACATACATCTTGTTTTGTAAATTCAAATAGGGGTTCTTGGACCTTCAGATGAGGAAGTGGTTAAGGAATTTAATGACTCGTTGCGTTGCTATTACACCTAGTCTTGTTGTCTCTATCATTGGTGGTTCTTCTGGTGCTGCTCGGCTGATCATCATAGCCTCGGTTTGTGAATTGACTCAATATTTTGTTTGAGGAATATCATCT
The DNA here is from genome assembly GCF_000365185.1 of Nelumbo nucifera. Next base: position 43,913 of record NW_010729136.1, on the reverse strand, counting down.
ACTTAATTTAGCCTTTTCATTAATTAAATCCTGAAATTGTTGTAATGGATATGATGCAGATGATATTGTCATTTGAGTTGCCATTTGCTCTTATCCCTCTTCTCAAATTTAGTAGCAGTTCTACCAAGATGGGACCCCACAAGAATTCTATATATGTGAGTATTACTTGGTTTTCTACTGCTTCGGTATCACAACTAAGGGCCATTGATTGGTTTAATGGTAAAATCTTGGGCTGACAAGTGTGATTTTGTCCACAATGGTTGTTCTTGCAGATCATCTTGATCTCATGGATTTTAGGGCTATGCATCATCGGTATCAATGTCTATTACTTGAGCACAGGATTTGTTGGTTGGCTGATTCACAATAATCTGCCAAAAGTTGCCAATGTATTCATTGGAATCATAGTGTTTCCCCTCATGGCATTATACATTCTTGCTGTTCTCTACTTAAGCTTCCGCAAAGACACTGCAGTAACATTCATGGAGCCACCCAAGTTAGATCCTACTGCTCAGATCCAAATGGAGAAAGGGTTCAATGGAAGAACCAACACTCAATCTGAGGAACTTCCTTACAGGGAGGACCTTGCAGATATTCCACTTCCAGAATAAATGAGAAGGATCTCTCAATCAGTCTACAAGGCTATTGCACCAAATGGAAACTTCCATGTAACTTACTGTCAATGTAGCTTAATTGCCATGTTTGTAACTTGTAATGTGAGAAGGCTAGAATCTATATATCTATACTACTTTAAAAGGCACAAATAGCCATAAAATATTTTTGGAATTTTCTCAAGACAAAATTTACCCCTCCATATTTAAATTTATTGATAAAATAAGAGGGCAAATAGGGCAATCGGTTATTGATATTAAATGAATTGAAAAAGGTAATATTATGATATTCAATGCATTGAATTCTTTCGTTGAATCCAACATTTAAGTTATTAACTTGCATTTACCTTTATTGAATCATATATTTAAGACATTTTTGTTTCTTCTCGCCATTAAATTATATTAATTAAATCCATACATAATACATTAATAATTTCAATAACATAAAACTTATAATTTTAAAATATACTTAAAAAATAGTGTTTTCATCAAGGTGGTGGTAAGAAATTAAACCATTTTGAGTCAAATGGGCCAATCCATGTTTCCACAATTAAATAATAAAATTTAAAAATAGATAGAATACAAAAAATATAGAAATTAAAAAAAAATGGGGACATTTCTATCATAATATATTCAACATATTAAACAATAATAAGTATGATAAATAATAAATGCTTTAATTAGTGATGGAAATGGAATATAAAATTTAAAACCAATTGGAAATAAAACTATTTTTTATATTCTCTCTCATTAAATCTCATATTTAAGGTATATTCTTTCATTAAATCATATATTTAAGATCTCATCATTAAGTTCTACTAATTAAATCTGTAAAATTAATTTTAATAGCATAAAAATAAATATTTTGAAAAGTAATTTGAAAACAAAACCATTTTCTTCCCTCTTTGTGGTGGATAAGCAATTTAACCATTTGGGTCAGTGGGTTAACTAATAATTCCATAATTAAATAATAAATTAAAAATAAATAAAATATCAACATACAGAAAATCATATTGTTACTTTTGTTAATTTTCTATTTCTATATGTAAAATTCAAGTAATTAATATGAAGAAAAATATCTCACATGCAATGCACATGCTTAATTACTAGTGTATACATACATACATACATACATACGTACACACACACACACACACACACACACACACACACACATATATATATATATATATATATATATATATATATATATATATTATTCTATTTTACTATTTTGATACACTTTCTCTCTGTCACCTCTCACATCTCACCTTTTATCTCTCCCCTTAGTCCCCTATCTCCAAATACAATTAATGTGTCATCATAGGCTTTTAAATTTTAAACGTCGATTTTAATGGAACGACAAGAACAAAAATTATAAAATAGAATATGAATATAATACGAGCATTATAGGGTTTATTTCTCAGAAATTTAATGTTGCGGGTTGAACCGTTCGACCCGAATGGTTGAACCGCTAATCCAAAAACCAATGGTCAAAGCAGTTCCATTTCCAGGTCGGTTTTTAAAACCTTGCCTAAAACCATGGTCAAAATTGTAGAGTCACCCTCAAAATCCACATTTTGAAATCATTAAATAGTGATAATTGGACATACTTTTAAATATTGATCAAATAACAATGATTTTATTCAATATTAATTAAAAGAGAGAAATACATCTAGCTAAAACTCCATTAAATTTCAGTTACAATTCATTATTAAATGAAAGAGAGATAAATATATTCAATTAAACACTCCATGAAATTTCATTTACAATTCATTTATTAATTCATTTAAAATAATAAACAAAATATCATATTTGTCCTCAAATTCAAATCTAAAAATATTAACATAAAGTGAGAAAATTTGTTCAACTAAAATTCCAGAAATTTTTAGGGACTATTGGTACTTTTTCGAGTAGTATAGATAGATATGCATACATGGATAGATTAAGTCGACTCTGACCAAAGCCTGAACCCAATCTAGATACATCAAATTTTAGTATAGATTGGACTCAGTTTAGATAATTCAAACCTAACCCCAAGCTCGAGGTTTAGGCGCAATTCTTAGAGTTGGGCCTGCTTTCTAATTTTACATGAGCCCTTAAATCATTTTCTTATTGCAAGAACCTATACCTTTTTTTGTCTATCAGGCTTCAAATGATCACCTTACGTTTAAATGGAATTAAATTGGATCAGATAGGGATCGATCCATATTCGATCTAAGATTTCTTTCAAGAAAAAAACCTATTCGATCCAAGACAGAATTCGATTTTTTTTTTTTTTTTTGAAAAAGCAGACAATTAGAATTTGAATTTGGACGTCTGTTTCATCTACCCCAAATCTTGTTGGATTTCAGATATGGTCTTCTGATAATTGGATCAACCTCAGATGTAGTCAGACTCAATCCGAATCCGGTCCGGTTAGAGGCTTAGAGCCTTACTCTTAGGCTATGTTTGGTTTGAGACAAAAGGTAAGGAAAGGAAGGGGTGCACGTATCGGTTTGATAACGTACTGCCCTTTCAAACCAAACACAGCATCGCCCTTTGACATGAGCCGGTCACTCTTTTCAGCTTTTTGTCCTGCTGATCGGTTTGATAACGTATCGGTTCAGTTAATGCACCAAACGGTTTAGCAGTTCGGTTCTTCGTCCTTACAGAACCGCCGGTCCGTGCAGACCTGTTTCTAAAGCAAAGTTGCTTCCATGGTGGCGGTCCGGCAGATATCACCTTAGCTACTAGTCTGCAGACTGGATTTCAACTCTTGTTTTACCTCTCTTGTTTCGCAAGCAAGCTCCAGAGCTCGAAGCAAGGATCAATGGCGCCCGAACCTGAGGAGGAGATCAACGAGAAAAATCCTCGTCCCCTTGACGAAGATGACATCGCTCTTCTCAAAACCTATGTGAGTGTCTGCATTAACCCTAATCTTTTTTCTTTTACCCTTCTCCTCTACAGCTTAATTTGATCCCTCGAGTTGATCTGTTTTGCACGAGATCATTAGATTTGGATAAAAAGGTTTCCTTCTTGGGCTCAACTACAAAGGTTCTGCCTTTACATTCAGTAGTTTGCGGATTGCCATGTTTTAGTTGTGGATCGTTTTCTTGAACCGGGTTTCTCCTTCCTGTGTTATTTTAGGGTTTCATCTTTTCCGTGTATATGGGTTTGATTTCATTTTCTTTGTTATGCTGTACAGCATTTCCCCTGATTTTTCTGTCGAAAGGTTGTGCTTCACGGTATTAATGTGTGGCTTTTTGTTAGTGTATACTTTTCCATTTAAAAATTGATTTTGGCTCGAGCCAATCCTGCCGCTATTAACTCTGGTTGTGGGGAGTCGAACATTCCTAAATTAAAATTAGATTGGCTCCTGCAAACTGCATAAAATATACAAGAGATTGTGGTGCCCATAAGAATGAAGATAAGGTGGGGTGGAAGCAAGGTAAACAGAAAATTCCCCGATTAGAGATTTAGTGTTTTTTTTTTTGGAAAAAGGTAAAGTATGTTTCATTAACCAAGTAGCAAAAGAGTTAAAGAATACACCTATGTACACTTGCAACTAACAACTTACAAGGGCCGTCTGGGTTGGAGTAGTGTGAGCAAATTTGTGAACTCATAATTTCAGAGAATGTATTGTCTATGGAGGAGGGAAATGGTGAAACAAGATTTGTGCATCCGAGGCTAAAGCCTAAACAATTGTGATATGGCCAACTTGATTACCCACAACATCAATGGCAATGGACAATCAAACAAGGTTGTTTGTAACATCATAATATAGAAAGTAAAAAAGAGGAACAGGAAGTTCTCTCCCATATACTTGGTAACCTGCCAACAACTTCCTTATCCAACAACCTTGTTATAACAAAACATCTTTGCTTAACTTAAAGTCTATCTTCATCTGTATTGATCCCAAAATAAACCTTTGGGGGCATCTCTAAACAACCTCGGTAAACCTATGGTTCTATTGATGCTAGAAGGAAGAAACAAAGGGGTTAGTGGGTCTTGATGGTTTGATTTTGGGCTTTGACTTTAGTGGGTGATAACTTATCACCTTGTTGTAATTTCTCTCTTTTTAATAAAATATTTTCTTTTTTGGTTATTACAAAAAAACCTCTTATTTTATTGGATTTCTCACTTTGCCTCTCATCTCTATAAATTTGTTGTAAAGCCAGCATAGAACCTCTCCACTATTCTCTACTAAACCCAATGCTCTTTCTCCAATACTGAAAACCTGCACCTATGCCAGAATGCTTGAATTAAAAGTGTACTCAACTTGGTAATTAAAACCTGCACCTATGTAAAATGCTTTATGAGAAGGCAATACCATCTGAACCAATTAAAAGTGTACTCAACTTGGTAATTCAACTACAACAAACCCAACATGAAATGTTGGATCATTATGATGTCTGTCCGTTGCTCAATATCCTTTAGTCTTTGGAGTTTGGAAATCTAGCTAGGTCATTTCTTTTTCTTAGTTGCATGGTTCTTGTCCATGGCTGTATAATGTTTTATTTTGCTGGAGGATATCCAGTTGAGAGCTTCTGCCTATCTTATGTTGAATCATTGTGCATGTTTCATGTTTAATGCTTTGGTTTTTCCTCTACCTATCAATCTCTGTAATGCTTTTTGTTATTTTGGTGTCAGATCTTCTTGCAGTTCAATTTATTGTAACCTTTTGTGTCATACCTCTTTCTCTGTTTGAATGTTCTGATTGCAGGGTCTTGGACCTTACTCTACCAGTATAAAGAAAGTGGAGAAGGAAATTAAGGAAATGGCCAAGAAAGTCAATGATTTATGTGGTATGGATTTTATTCCTGTTACCTAAAGTTACAAGAATTTGTTGCCTGTGGAAGGAAGACAGGAGATTGAGGGTGAGCCTGTCAGGCTTAATGAATGTCATCTACGATCTATACATAATGCAAATGATAATTTAAGTGGGCATTCAGTATCCAGTCCAGCCTAGCCCATCTTTCATGTTCTTGAAAAGTATTTGGCAAAAGTAAAATAAGCATTTTTTATCAGTAATGATACTTAAATTTTCATTAAGGTATTAAAGCCTCATTCTCATGTGGTTAGAAAATGAATACTATGCATGTCCATCTAGTAAAATAAACATGATTGGCTTGATCTAGATTTACCTACTTCACACATTGGATGCCAAGTATAAGGATTGTTAATGAAGTTTTATGGAAGAATGGCACTGAAACCTTATCTGCTTACTGAATGCAAAATTCTATGAGGCATTGGTATTGATATGACACATGGTTCATTATGTTGAAAGTTAAACATGATATGATGCATTTAAATCTTCATATACTTCAAAAACATGCATACTGACATATTTATAGATTTTATTTGTGTATCCTACTGTATTTGATCTGTTCCTTTATATTAGCTATATGGAAATGATGCTGTTGCTTTTAGATTAGCTGATTCAAAAAGTTTGGATGTAGAACTATCATAAAGATGTCTTTTATTGATTGTACCTATTTACTCATGGGAGTATACTTTCTTGGAGTCTAAAATTTGTAGCATTCCAAAAGGCTGCAAACTTCAAGATCTTATTGGCTAATAAAAGTTCATGCAGGGGAACAAAGAAGTTTCTGTTGGGAATGTATTATTCTTTATTTGTTCCTGATGTACATGTGGCCTACTTATTTATCAGCTCTTACAAGGTCATTTCCCAAAAATTTTTCCCACGGAATTTAATCTTCTACTTTGTGGTTAATTCTCTGTTTTGTTATTAAAAGTATATATCCTTGATAGTCTACAAAGCAAATGTGCAAACACCCAACATTTCCTTTTGACATTCATAAACAATAAATCCTATCCCATTGATTGGGCTGTGCTGATCTTAGCTGTTGGATTTATGTTATAATTCTAGCTTGTGATAGTGCACTTTCCACATCATATTTCATAGAATGTGCCTATGTACTGGAGCATTACATATTTTGTACCAGTATTTCATGAACAGTTCTGGGTGGTGTCTCTAACTCTTTCTGATGGGTTTGTCCATTATTTTTTTACAGTCCACAGTATAAGTTGTTTCCAGATGTCTTTTGGATCAGTGGTCCTTGGTGTCTTCATTATTACTTCCATTTTTAATCCGTCCTTTGGGAATAAAATATATTTGCATTATATTATATTTATAAAACATGCTTATGTACTTGAGCATCTCTTACCTTTAACCAGTAATTCATGGACAGCTTTGGGTGGTGCTTCTCCTTTTACATGATTGAATCCATTATTTTGTTATGCTTGGCAATATAAATTACAGATGTTTCAAGTATTTCTTTTGGATTACTGTTCATGTCTTCATTATTACTGCCATTCTTAATTCATCCCTTTCGAATAGAACTCTTAGGCTGGTTCTCTTTTGGGGCTGAAGAGGCTTTACTGTCTTCAAACTATAGGTATTAAAGAGTCCGATACTGGTTTAGCTGCACCCAGCCAATGGGATCTTGTCTCTGATAAACAGATGATGCAGGAGGAGCAACCGCTGCAGGTATCTTGATAGCTTCATGTTTCTTTATTTAGATTGGGCTTTTTAATCAGTTGTAGGTCTGAGCAGTAATTTACTTTTGGGAAACAGGTTGCTAGATGCACAAAGATAATTAATCCAAATACTGAAGATGCAAAGTATGTCATAAATGTTAAGCAAATTGCGAAGGTAATTTTCTGCTCAATGCTTAACTTCTGTTGGCAATCGGTAAAGTTTAAGAAATTTGGCATGGAAGAAATTGTGTCTAATTCTTTTCCCGTTTATTTTAATGGTTACTGCAGTTTGTTGTTGGACTGGGAGACAAAGTTTCCCCAACTGATATTGAAGAAGGCATGCGTGTGGGGTAGGCTTTCTGTTTATCTTCTCCAAAAAGTTGTAATACTTATTAACAAATTTTTAATATTTTAATTTCTGTAGTAATTAAGATCATTCACATTGTGTTCTTTGAAAAAACAAAAATTTTCATGTTTTTGTTGCTTGAAGATTCAATGCATGGAATTGGATGTGTCCTAAAATTTTATTTGTTGAATAGTCTGCTTTTTTCATTCATTTCCTATGCCACTGGTTTCAGATGTATGATAGCATCTGTAAGCAGTTAGAATTTTGACTTGTAGTTAATACTTATTATTTCAACTTTTGAGCAAGTTGTCTTACCTGATAAAAAGGGATTATTAAGAACATTTTTATTGTTACTTCTGTATGATGTATTACTAAAACTTGGCCCTATTATATCAGGATGTTGATTTGTCCACGCTAATGAAAATTTGTGATTAGATCACTTTACCTTTAAATTGATTATACATACAGATACAGGGCAAGATTTAAAATTTCGCAATGTATTGACCCATATCGGCTGATACATACCGTTTCGGGATGGATAAGATACATGAAACGTATAAAATTAGGTAATTTCGTGTTTTTTCGTTTGTATTAGACTGATACGGGTCTGTATCGGCGTCGTATTGGACCATTTCAGGTATGTATCAGCCGATACAATCTCGAAATAGACCAATACGCACTATGTATCAGCTGTTACAATCTGAAATTAATTTCCCTCTCTTTTTACTGTTTAAATTCAAATTCAATTTCTCTCTCCTTCCTCATTCATATCATTTTTAATTAAGCCTTTGAATTTGAGATGTCATTAAATGCTAATATTATTTAATTCTATGCTCTTTGAATCACCTTTAATTAAGGCATTTAACATGCCATTAAATGCTAATTAATTCAAATAGCTTGTTAAAAACCATAAATTGAAGGTAAGAAGTTTCAAGCCCTAATCATTTATTTACAAAGACAATTAGTCCACTATGCCATACCTTTATTGCTTGTCTTAATATTCTGTACTTTGATTCTTAAGTAATCCCTATTCTTTTGGTGAAAGTTTCTCAATAAATGCTAAAATTTAATTATTAAATTTTTTATAATAGTAAAAATTAATAAAATTATACTTATTTATTAAACATTAAGGTATATATAAACTTATGTACATAATAAATATTATCTAAGTCTATATAATAAATATTAACTAATTAATGACTTCAAAAATATTAACTAATAAATATTAGTGTATATATACACATATATACATTTTAGTTTTTCTATTATTTTTGAACGGTTACCAATTATGTCCTAAAACTTTATATAAACTATAAAGTATGGTTTTTATATTTAAATAAATTAGTTATAATCATATAAAACTCGATTTTATTATTGTTAATATATTTTCTTAAGGATTTTTTTTTGGATTTTCTAGTGTATCCATGTGTATCTTGATTTTTCGTCTGTATCTATATGTATCCAAAGCGTATCCTGATACATCTCTTAGAATTGCCTTTCCAATACACCTTGCATTTCTAATACTTTGAACCTTGATACAAGGGTTAAGCAGAAGGTTCTTAGTTGAAACTTTTGCTCGTAATAGTCAACTCAACAAAGCCTTATCGCAATCACATGAGATTGGCTGCATGGATCATTTTTTTTTTACTAATTCACTCTATCAAGGGTCATATGTATTGTTGGACTTAAGTTTTATTAAATCTCAAAATGGTGAGGGATTTTTCATTTAACATTTCAACTATCAGACAGCTTAATTTCCAAAACGCACTCTGGTGTCAAAGGTTTTGTGTATTTATAAAAGGTAAGTCCACTTGCTAGAAGAACCCTAACCCTGATGTCAGAACCTTTTGGGTCATTATCTATTCCCTTATTATTTATATTATCTGTAGTCACCTTAGTTGATTAACTCCGTTTTCCCTCTCTTTAGGACACACACACACACACGGGATGTGATTTTTCATGGTTCTCTTGCTAATTCTTACAATTAGTCCAAATTGAGAGAAGTAATAAACGACATTTGGTTTCCTGAAATATATTCATTCATAATTACAATTCAATATAGTTGGTTTGCTGAAGCCTATGTTGTTTTCTGCCTTTTTATTGTTGTTTGTTTTTGATTGGTAATATGTTGTTTTATGCTGTTGTTGCAGGGTAGATCGGAATAAATATCAGATTCAGATTCCACTACCCCCAAAGATCGATCCAAGTGTAACGATGATGACGGTAGAAGAAAAGCCTGATGTTACATATAATGATGTTGGTGGATGCAAAGAGCAGATTGAAAAGATGCGAGAAGTGTGTAATATTTACTTAGTGCTTTTATGTTAACTTTATTATCTTTACATTCTTGGGCAAAACATATTGAGGTCTTTTGATCCTTGTGATCTTTAAGATCCATATGTATGTGCATGTTATTATAGAATTTCACTATTAAGAATTAATCGTCAAGCTCATCTATACTGTCATGCCAGATATCCCCAATAGTACCTTTTGTTGAACCTATATTTGATTTCTTTATGCAAGGTCGTTGAGCTGCCCATGCTTCACCCAGAGAAATTTGTAAAGCTTGGAATTGATCCCCCTAAGGGTGTTCTCTGCTACGGTCCTCCTGGAACTGGTAAAACACTCCTAGCTAGAGCTGTAGCCAACAGAACTGATGCTTGTTTCATTCGTGTCATTGGAAGTGAGCTTGTTCAGAAGTATGTAGGAGAGGGCGCTCGAATGGTTAGGGAGCTCTTTCAGGTTATTATCCGTCCATCAGTTTACCAGCTTGGTTAACTAGATTTTCCTAATTTTTAGATTCTTTCATTTAATTATATTTTCCAACAAACAAATGTTTGCTTTAATTTCTTGCCTCATTTGGTCCTTATCATACACTGTTTTTCTTTAGATGGCACGCTCAAAGAAGGCCTGCATTGTCTTTTTTGATGAAGTGGATGCCATTGGTGGTGCACGTTTTGATGATGGTGTGGGTGGGGACAATGAAGTTCAGCGAACCATGCTTGAAATTGTTAATCAGCTAGATGGGTTTGATGCTCGAGGAAATATCAAAGTTTTGATGGCAACAAATAGGTTAGTCACCAATCTTTCTACAACTGTTATTGGTCAAAAAAAAAAAAAATTCTTTCTACAACTGTTAATTGCTAATTATTCTCAAATTCTTTTAGTAAATTTTGAGCTCTATATTGTGGAAGCTTGACCTACTTCTGTCAAGTAAATCCATTGGTGGCCCAATAGTTGGTTCACTATTGTTTCTTGCTGATATCACCTTTGGATGTGATGTGCTGAATTTAAGAAGGCTACATAGTAATTAGAATTTCTTGTTAATATTCATTCAAGAGCTGCCATACTGTTGAGTTCAGTCTTATATCTTCGACCTGAGTTTTGGCTGTACCTTTCCAATTCTTCTAAATGCCTTGGTAAAGGGACTTCTGTCTAGAAGGCCGCTTGGCTTGCTCAGCACCCTGGCATGTGCATAGGGGTCAAGAAAGTTGCCAGCTGAGATTCCTGCTTGGTCAAAGATGCCAAGTGATAAATCAGTTGCCAGACGTTCCCCCAACCCCAGTTTATGTAGGTTCTAGTAGGCTATTTGAGGGTGTTTGGGTGTTTGTATGCAAACTTTAGCAACATCTGCATTCTATAAAGATATAAAAACATAACCGTAATGTCGGTGCTGAACCATGATTAAGTATTGACTGCATTCTAGCCACTATATATCAGGTATTCTGATGTTTAATATTTTAGTATTAATCTTCTTTTAAGGTTACTATCCAACTACTCATCTCCCTCTTCATATTTATGTTCATTTATACAATTTTTTCAGACCAGACACACTGGACCCAGCACTATTACGTCCGGGACGGCTGGATCGTAAGGTTGAGTTTGGGCTACCTGATTTGGAGAGCAGGACACAGATATTCAAGATCCACACAAGAACAATGAATTGTGAGCGAGATATAAGGTTTGAGCTTTTGGCTCGACTTTGCCCCAACTCCACTGGTAATTGATGCTACTTTGGGGAACTGTTTCTTGTTTTTCTTTTATAATGTTACTTTTAAAGAAATTAATAATGCCTACTATTTGTTTTTTGGGTAAAATAAATTACAAGTTGTTAGGCTTCTATTAACCCTGTGAAGATGCTTTCTTGGTTGGATGAGTTTCTTAACTGAATCCTTGATCTAGCCATCTAGGTTGAAGATTTTCTTCACCCACTAATGAGTCATCTGCTTGCTTTCCATAAAGAAAAACTTCGTCTCTTCCCTAGATAGCGACCAAAATGGATGGATGCTATTTTGTCAAATTAGCAAACTATGTGCGAGTTTGCTTTGACTGTTGCACGTTAATTACTCCTTGTTCTGACTTGATAAAGAATGCAAAACAATTTTCCTCTATTAATGATAGATCGATAGGTCATTGTTGTCTTTACATAAAATAAATATTCTATGCCACTTTAATACTTGCCCCCATTTCCTATAGGCCTGCTGTTTACCAAGTATTCTGCTGTTTACTAAGTATTTGTCTGTTATCCCTCTTGAATATTCTGGTTCCATGGTTTTGTAATTTATGTTTCATGGATTCTCAGGGGCTGACATCAGAAGTGTGTGCACGGAGGCAGGGATGTTTGCTATAAGGGCACGAAGAAAAACAGTGACCGAGAAAGATTTCCTTGATGCAGTTAATAAGGTCATCAAAGGCTATCAGAAATTTAGTGCAACGCCCAAATATATGGTGTACAACTGAGCTGCTATCGTCATTTCAAATTGAAGCATATTAAATGCTACATTTATCCAATATTATCAGTTTACCTGTTTTTTTTTTGATATTTACCAGTAGTTGGGGTAATTTCAATGTTCAGTAGTGCTTGTATTTGATCTTTCCCCATCAAACAAATGGTTTTTTCTTTCATTTTGTTTTTATCGTTAATGCCCTGAAAAGTTCCTTCCCTATACCTCATTGATTAAATGGACACTGATCTCATTGCTGGAAGCAAGCAAGTTCATTTGTTATCCTACTGAACGAGCTTTTACTGTCAAAGAAACAACCATGTTTGCTAAATTCGTAGTTCACTTGAAACATTTAATATTTGAACCCCGATTGAGAATTAAGATTGAAGTGGGTCCTTTTGTTGTTTTAAGGATTTTGATATCAGGAAGCCCTTAGCTGCCCTATGAGGGCCAACTTGGTTGATCCAGGGGAAAGCTTACAAGTAATGTGAAATCTGCATTCAAGCAGCAGCAAGTCAACAGCTCCAGAGAAATAGCTGTACAAGAAAGTTCCAAGTACTCTTGGTAAACCTTAGGACTGGAGGACTGCATGCCAAGCCCAAGAATAACCTATGTTTTCTGAAACTAAGCACATGGTGCTCGTTGGGTCAACCATGAATGGCTGCAATTGGTGGCGTATTCTGAGAGGACACAGCAAAACAAGCTGCGTATAAGATAGCAGGAAGTGGGTGTGGTTGAGTTAGGTGGCATTCCAGGCCATGCTTGTGAAGGGCTGGATCTATTTGTGTTCCATGCAAATTGCCTCCAGTTGCATTGTTTTGGCCAGACGAAAAGAAATGCCAACAGGCTTTCTTTCCCTTGTCATCTTCCGAGTTCAAGGATGCGCAGCACGCCTGTTAAGGAAAGTGTTTGCAACTAGTTTGGCAGATCAGATATTCAGACGTGCCTCGTCAGAACTGATAGCAAATATGGTGCCATTTTGCAATGTATTAAGGTTTCTGACTTCTGAATTCTGGTACAGTAAACCTTGTCCTGTCAACTCAAAAGAATCAGCCAAATCAACATCGTATAGTTCACTTGAATGAGGGCAATCGATCCGGGCCCGAGAGACGGAGAGTATTGAAGAACAAGAGGGATGAAGGCCCTTACGAAAAGAGCAACAGCCACCCATGCTTAGAGGCCCTGGATAATAGGGCACACGCTTCCACCCAATTTTGGAATGTCAATGGCATAATGACGCATGCAGTCATCCACCCGAATTCTTGTGTTATCACTGGCATTTGTTGTTTTTACTTTTTACTTTTACGGGAAAACATAAGCTATGCTGGTTGGGCTGGTGGCTGGTTTTCTAGTGGGGTCTGCATTGAGGCAATCTGTCAAGCTGATGGGTTCAACCATAACATTTTTTTTTTTGTTTTGCGCAATCACAAATGATTGTGTGCGTGAGAGAGAAAGATGTAATCTAATTAAATGATACAGCTCTGCATGAAAACCATTTTTTCCGGTAGTCAACCTACATGGGTGTTTGTCCCAGATACAGGTCTTAACATTGGATGAGTGAGGCCAGGGGGCACACTTCCTTGGGTCGAAGTGTACATAACAGTGGAGGCAGCGGCGGCGGCTGTCGTAGGTGGGTGGATAGCAGATAGGGGTAACCTTGGTCCAAAAGCAAACATCGGTTGCCGTGGCATGAACATGTTTGGGTGGTTTGGTTGGTTGCTGCCATATCCAGGGATATTTGCCTGTGCAGGTGAGGCTGAAATTACTTGTTGCCTGCTGGTACCAGCAGGTCCAGCACTATTATTTGCTATAGCTGCAGCAGCAGCAGCAACAGGTGGTAGGGTAGCAGTTGCTCCTGGAGGTGCAAACCTGGTCGATATAACCCGGGCCCGTTCAGCTGCAAGCCTCTGTCTTGTCCTCTCCACCTGTTCACATTCTTTCATCAGCAATGTTTCCACCTCCGCAAACTGTTTTAGCTTCAGCTCTAGTCTCTTCAACTGTGCCGAAAAAAATAAAACAAATTAGAAACCATGAAACCATCAGAAATAGTTTACTTTAGAAAATACATTTAAGCCACTCAGTTTCTGTAAATGCATCACCAGTGCGGGTCCCAGACATGACCTTAACAAAAATAAAAAAAACCTTGAGTTGAAAACCCTTTCTGCCCCAAATAAATATGCATGTTTACCATTTGCTCAACTAAAATTGCAATAAGATAACTTTTAATAATGAGTTAAACTAAGCAGTGATTTTTTTTTTTGATAAATAAGAAGCCCGTCAATTTATAAAAGACAAACTATGTAGAAAAACAAAAGTCAATTAAATGGAAAGAATGAAAACACAAGTGCACGCCTTCAACGTCTTCAGCCTATAACAAATGTTTGTTTCACTGATGAACCATAAGAACACGGTTCTAACTAACTGGCAGTTCAAACAATATCATTAACAGTACTAGACAATCTTAACAGTCTGGAGTCTTGAGTAAAGAATCCTAAGATTCCTACTCAGAAATGCATTGGCCAAGCAAAGTTTTTCAGTTTACTATCAGGACAGATCTCTACCAACGTAACATATGGTACATTTCCCTTGGCATTGCTGTCCATTAAGCTTTTCCCTACTATGGCTTGTCTATTTGACATCGTCCTTCGCATTATTTTCTCCATTCACTGCCATATTTATTTATTTTTTGGATCAGTATGCAAACTTCCATTGGCTTAGCTCAAAAGGAAAGGGTCTTTTTTACATCCCCACCAAAAAGAACTTTTGAGAGAGAGAGAGAGAAAGCTTGGTCACGCTAACATATGTTGAGGCTCTCTTTTCTAACAATCTAACATGTGTTTAAGATCATCAGTCAGATGTTTTCCAAAAGAAACCAGAAGGTGAATGTTATGAATATCCATTATGCAAAATCAACCAATAAAAAAAAAGTTAAGCAAAACCTGCTTCAACATTGAACCTTACTCACAGAATGAAAAGTCTTGCATCTAATTACACATTATACTATACATTTATACAATATCAAAAAGCCATTATTCTCTATGTCAGTGCCTTCTCATGAAAACAACCTGAATGTGGAAACAAATGGAATAGCTTAGATAGCTTAGAAACTTTCTGCTTTGGGGCTATCCAAGGTTTCTCAGCATCACTAGATTTTTCAACATCTTTTCTTCCTTCTCCCTTGCATATCTTGAAAACTACATAAGAAAAGGCCATTACCCAATGTTGGACCCAGCTATCTGGGGACTGGGGAGGGGGTACACTGGAAACGGTCCTAACCTTTGGCATTTGTTTGCATAAAGTGGCCGGCTGGCTGCTCTCAGACTTGAACCTGTGTTCTCAAGCTTGCCAGCCTGAGATTTTACCATTGCAGATTGCACCAAGTAATGGACCCTTGAGAACTATATCTATCCAAATAACATCTGAGTCATATAAAGAATCTGGAATGTTATTTCAGAAGGTGGTTTTCTCATGTTAAATATCAAACTACCGAAAATGGACCTTCGTGACTTGTAAAAGTTGCTTCATATGTCAGATGTTCATATTGCTAATAGAAAGAAGAGCATTTCTTACTAATCAAAAAAAAAAAAAGAAAACTGTAGTGTAATTGTCTCAACTGAATTAATGCATCCTACACGATTCCCCATCTGAAGTTAGGGAACATTCAAGGGAGAAAATGCTTGTATGCACTGAAATTTAATTAAGATTAATTGCAAGAAGTTAGGTGGTCTTGGGATTGGAAACATCAGGAAAAAAGAACATGGCTTTATTGGGAAGTGGCTGTGGAGGTTTCCGGTGGAAAAGGAAAACTTGTGGACAAAGATAGTGGCTAGCATTCATGGGTTGGAGGACAATGGATGGGATCCTGGAATTCTGGCAAGGACTACAGGTGCTTCACCTTGGAGAGCCATCAATGATCTTCCAGTTTTCTCTTATTGGATCAGGTATGATTTGAATTCTGGTAGCCTTATAAAGTTTTGGGAGCAAACTTGGGTTGGTGATTCCCTTTTGATGGACCAGTTTCCATCTTTGTATGCCCTGTCTGATCTGAAGAATGAATCTATCACTTATTTCATTGTGCCTTCAGACTCCTCTTCTAGGTTTGGGTGGAACTTGGGTTTGAGGAGGGCTGTTAGGGACACAAAACTCGGTTGTACTTTGAACTTGTTAACCATTCTTGAAAACGTTTTCTTGGATCCCACTAAGGAAGATGCCAGAATTTGGACCCCATCCTCCTCTGGTACCTTCTCTTGTGCCTCTTTCTTTGAAACCTTATCTCAGCCTCTTGCCTTTAGTGGTCAGTCTTTCCCTGCTAAAGAGGTTTGGAGCAAGCCCATTCCTCCTCGGGTTGGCAGTTTTTGTTGGGAGACATTCCTTGAAAGAATTAATAGAGGTGACCTACTTCAAAGAAAGAGGCCCAATTCTTCTTAATGGTGTATTCTCTACAAAGTTGAAGGGGAAATTGGTTATCGCTTATTGGTTTCTTGTCTGGTTGCTAGAACTATTTGGGAATGGGTATTCTCCCTCTTTGGGTGTAGTTGGACCCCCCCCCCCCCCTTTGAATTTGCAAAACCTTTTCTCTCCTTATTTTAGCTTGCCTTTGAAAAGATGGAAGATTATGTGGAGATGTATTAGGGCAGCAGTTTGTTGGTCTTTATGGGAAGTAAGAAATTTATGAATTTTCTTAGAAAAGGAGAGAACCATTGAAAACTTATTGGAATTGATACACTTGAAGAGTGGTACACTGGCTGAAATCCTTGGACTTATTTTCAGATTTCTCCTTAGATGACTTGCTGAGGAATTGGAAGGAGATAGCTAACTCTGCCTAGGTCAAAAGGGTTTCTAATCCCTCTTGGACCCCTTCTCCCATTGGATTTATAAAACTAAACTTTGATGGCAGCAGCTTTAGGAACCCAGGGCTGTCTGGTATTGGGGGAGTTTTCAGGAATGAGGAGGGGCTTACTCTAGCCATGTTCTCAGGCCCTATTGGGGAAGGAGACTCTCTTAGGGCTGAGATCCTTGCAGCCCTGGAAGGTGCCCAAAGAGCTAAGGAGCTGAACATCAGAAGAGTGGTTATTGAGGGTGACTTTGAGGTGGTGGTGAGATGGCTTAGGGAAGAAAGCTCGGGTATAAGGAATTACAGCATTGAAAAGAAAAAAACTTAGGTGGCTGACTAGGGACGTTGAGGTTAAATACAGTTGGGTAAAGAGAACTGCTAAGTCACTTGCCAATGGGCTAACCAAACAAGGGGTGAATAGGGGTTCCTTTTTTGGGGATCATTTCTAGTTTTGCTTCTTTTTTATTCTGTTGGGGGAGTTAAGACAGTTTACCTCCCCCTCTTTTGTAATTAAAGCTTCAGTGTCTTAATAAAATTTGCCATTATTGATAAAAAAATTAAGATTAATTAACTAAGACACTGAACAGATGGTAAGGTTATGATATAATGCAGCGGAGAAAAGACATGCAGGTTATGATATGGTGCATGGTGAATTTGGGTTTGGGGAGAGGAATGAAACAAGAGATACAATTTTGGATAAAAACATAAGTAATACAATCTTATTATCTAAAATTCTAAAATTGTAATATGATTGTCTGAATTGATTTCATGACTCCTGGGTCTTGGTCTTGCCAAAACAATTCATAAACCTGCATTTATGAGCTATGCCTGTTAATAATCGCCTGGCTTGAAAATCCACCCACAAACAGTATCCCCAACCCCAAATTTCATTTCATAGACCCATATACAAAAATGTTAGGAGAGATTTGTGTGTATATTGGTTTTGCTTTTCCTAGTTTCCCTCTGAAAAAGCCTTTGTATCTAGCCCCTTTGCAGTGTCCTAGATGATTGCATCATTTTCAGTTTCAACAAAGATAGATCTTGTTGACAATCTTAAATAATAATAGTAGATGTTCAAGACTGCTATCAGCCTTGAACCCTAATAGATTTCAGGTTCGAAAATAGGAGAAAAGGTATAGAGGAGAGAGGAGAAAGAGTAGAGAGAGAGCAGTAGAACACAAGAATTGAAAGGAAGGACAGAATCTGAATGTTCTGCTGCCGCCACTTCTATTTAGTATTTATAGGTTATGCTAGTTACATGAAAAAGACAAATCTGCCCTTGGTATTTACATAACAAATAAAATAATATAAAACTGAAATATAAATAACAACTGGAATAACAGATTGACCATCAACTAACCCTAGGATGACTAGAGCACATTCTACCCTATGGACACAGTGGGACCATAGCTGTGGGGCCCACATCAGTGTTCTCTACAATAATAATAACCTCAGCTTCAACGGAAGCTAAAACCATTAACTGTTCCCTTTATATGTAGCACATATTTATCATTTAAACTGGCAATCCTACTCCTGAAGGAAAAGTGTCAGAACCGGCCACTAAAGAAAATACAATAAAGCATTCTTTGGTAAGAGAAGCCACTGTATTCATGTAACAGCTCTCAGTAAAACCAATGATGGCAAAATAAAAACATCAAGCATAACCGGAGAAATCAAAAGGAAAAATAAATTCAAAATGTAAGAACAATGGTAATACCTGATGATTTATAATACTTGCAGCCATTCTCTGAATTTCACGTTCCTCATGATCTGCAAATAGTTTTGCCTTTGTTGCTGCAGCAGCTAAACCGAATTTTGCAGCAATATTCACACTTTCAATGGGCAGAGGAGAAGAAACTGCATGATTCTGATTAGATCCTTGTACTCCCACAGTTTCGCCTTCCATTTGTGGGGCATTACTAGAACCAGCCACTTGGTGGTCATCTTTTGACAATACTGCTAATGATGCATGAGCACAGGCTGCAGCAACACGTGGCCCAACTGCAGATGCTAGAAATGCAACCTAGAATTTTTTCCCCAATGGTTAGATTAACAGGAGATCATTCAAATTAAATTACTGAAACAATATTCTGAACAAAAATCCATGGAAGGAATTAACTGGTAAAAAATGTTATATTAAATTGCTGATACAATATTCTGAAGAAAATCCATAGAAGGAATCAACAACATTAAACACTGCAGCATCCCAAGGGGGGGGACCTAAATGGCCATTTTCTCTAACAACCAAAGTAGGAACAAAAATGATAAATAGAAAAAAAATAGAAAGAAACAAGAAAAATGTGTTCAGCATATTCAAAGAGCCGTACCAACCAAACTCGACTTCTGCAAGACATTAGTAGGTTACTCTGACTAAAAGTCACAAGGTCATTCATGCAAATAACCATTGTTTAGGAAACCAGACTGGACCAGCTGATCAGACCAGTTGAACCGTGACCTGGGCCCCTTGCTGGTACGGTCATACCCATAAAACTGTAATTCATGAAAAACTGGCTGACCAGCTGGTTGAACCAGGAAACCAGTGAACCAGTCCCAGTTTTATAAAACCACCCAGGTCACCACATGGATAGAAATCCATAATGGTAATTGCAAGACTTGAACCCAAGACCTTTTAATTACATATATTGTCTTGTTACCATTAATTCATCTCTTTATTTGTGCTCATTTATGCCTCTTTAATGTATATATTGCTTTAATACACACATATTTTAAAGAAAATGTGAGTTGAGAGGCTTGAACCCTGGTCTTTTGTTTTAAAAATTTAGAAACCAGTTATCTATCCACCACATTCAAGTGTAATAATATCTATAAAATATATTATATATAGTATTTAAGTGTCTCATAGTATTTATGTATATATGTTACGCCATCACAGTTCAACTTTCGGTTTGACTGTGGTTGAACCTCTGACCTGTGAACCTCTCCCTTTCTATGCCCGTTCCGGTTCTCTGAACATTGCAAATAAAAACAATCTAAAGCTTTATTTATTGTCTAGCCAATGATCATACATACAAGTCAGGACCCCATCTTTGAGATGGTTTAAGAAAGATGCCAAAAACTCAATTATAGCTGACCCTCAAAGAAAGCAAAACAGATAATTTCTACATACATCAACACCTTGGTTAATAGGGGTGCAAATGAACTGGGTCCTGATCTGATTAGAATTTGAATCTGATCTGATTGTGCTGTATTTGGATATCCCTTAGTGCATTATCAAATTGAATCAGATCAGGAAATACAATCTGTTTGCTTATGGGATTGAATTTGAATCACCCCCTGATTCGATTTAAAAAGAAAAATCCAATTCGATCGGCTAATTATATATAACATATTTTTATATTTTATTTAAAAGACGTTTATACAATGCTAAAAAGATAAAAACTCACTTTAGTGTAAAATTGTAATTTCAATTTAAAGTTAAAACCTAAAAAATTCCCTCCAATTAAACCTAAAACTCTCAATAATACTAAACTTGAAGAAAACTTCTCTAACCATTAGCATTTTACCAAACCCTAAACCTAACCAGTTGTCAGGCTGCCGACTCAGTGCTGCCTTTGCCAACTCTCATCTCTCCCCCACCTATAATCTGATTTTTTTTTGGCGGGAAACGGTAACTTTCATTAATTCTTTAAGAAAACTTAGTACAAACTGTCACCTTCAAAAACAAGGTGACCCCTCATCAAAATTACAAACAGGCCCAAAAAAGGTTCTGCCTACTAACTCCTTGCATTGCTAAAGTATCGGCCATTGCATTGGCTGATCTTCTAGTCCATTTAAACCAGACTTCAAGCTCCCTTGTTAGTTGCATAATCTCCCTTACAGGTTGTCTAAGGGACCAAGCACCTAAGCTGTTTGTTTGCATCCAACCTATTACCAATTTCGAATCTCCCTCCACATCCAACTGCTGAAAACCCAGCTGTTTAGTCGGTTTGAGCTCCTGTAGGAGTGCCGGAACTTCTGCTCTAAGAGAGTCCCCCAATCCTATTGGGCAAGGACTTGGACTTCCCCATCTCTAAAGACACCCCCAATTCCAGAGGGGCCTGGATTACCTACAGAACTGCCATCAAAATTTAGCTTAACAGCTACAGATAACGGGGGCAACCAGTCCTCTTGAATAGCTAAAGAGGGGTAGGAGGAAGCTGCTACTGTGCTCCACCCTCTAATTAAATCATCTACAGAGAAGTCCTTGAACAGGTCCAGCGATTTCAACCAATGTATAACCTTTATGGGGATCTTTTCTATGACTTCATGTGCTGATTTTTCTTTCCCTTGAAAGATTATGTTATTTCTCTTGCCACACTGCCCAAACAACTGCTGCCCTCATTGCTCTCCACATTACCCTTCCTCTTTTCTTTCTTTCTTTTTTGATCAGTAACGGAAGAATTTATTAAGAATAAGAAACTATAATTACAAGAGAGGGGGAGGTAAACTTTCTTAAAACCCCCATTTTAGCAAAACAAAAAAATACATGATTAGAAATGAGCCCAAAAGAGAGATCCCCTATTCACCCCTTGCTTGGCTAACCCATCAGCGAGTTAGCAGTTCTCTTTACCCAAATGTATTTCACCTCAATGTCCCTAGTCAGCCACTTAAGTTTTTTCTTTTCATTGCTGTAGTTCCAGATACCAGAGTTATCTTCCTTTAGCCATCTCACCACCACCTCTGAGTCACCTTCAAAAACCACTTTTCTTAGGTTCAGCTCCCTTACTCTTTGGGCACCTTCCAGAGCCACAAGGATCTCAGCCCTAAGAGAGTCTCCTTCTTCAATAGGGCCTGAGAACATGGCTATAATAAGGCCTTCATTCCTGAACACTCCCCTTATACCAGAGAGCCCTGGGTTCCTTAAACTACTTCCATCAAAATTCAGCTTCATGAATCGAGGTGGGGGAGAGGTCCAAGAGGGAGAAGAAACCGTATTAACTTGGGCAGAATTAGCTATCTCAACCAATTCCTCATCAAGTCATCCAAGGAAAAAACTGTGAATAGGTCCAGAGATTTCATCCAGTGAGCCACCCTTAAGTGTATCAGCTCCATTACATTCTCAATGGTTCTTTCCTTTTCTGAGAAGGTATGTGAGTTTCTTTCTTCCCAGATAGACCAGCAGACTGCAGCCCTAATACATCTCCACATGATTCTCCCTCTTTTTAAAGGCCAACTAAAATAAGGAGAGAAGAGGCTTTGCACATTCAAGGGACCAGCTGCACACAAAAAGGGAGAAAACCTAATCCCAAATAATTCTACCAAATAGGCAAGATATCAAAAGGTGTAACCAGTTTCCCCTTCAACTTTGCAAATAATACACCTATGTGGGGATAGACAAGAATTGGGTATCTTTCTTTGAAGTAGGTCACCTGTGTTAATTCTTTCCAGGAATGTTTCCCAACAAAAACTACCAACCTGAGGAGGAATGGGCTTACTCCAAACCTCTTTAACAGGGAAAGACAGACCACTAGAGGCAGAAGGCTGAGATAAGGTTCCAAAGAAGGAAGCACAAGAGAAGGTACCAGAGGATGATGGGGTCCAAATTCTGATATCTTCCTTAGAGGGATCCAAGAAAACATTCTGAAGAATGGTTAACAAGTTTGAAGTACTCCCAAGGTCTGTGTCCCTAACAACCCTTCTCAGGCCCAGGTTCCACCCAAACCCAGAAGAGGAGTCTGAAGGCATAATAAAAGAAGAGATGGGTTCATTCTTCAAGTTAGATAGGGCATACAAAGAAGGAAACTGGTCCATCAAAGGGAAATCCCCAACCCAAGTTTGCTCCCAAAACATTATAAGATTGCTAGAATTCAACACATACCTAATCCATAAGGAGAAGATTGGAAGAAGATCATGGATGGCTTTCCAAGGAGAAGCACCTATAGTCCTTGCCAGAATTCTAGGATCCTAGCCATTGTCCTCCAGCCCACGAATGCTAGCCACAATTTTTCCCTTTCCAACGGAAACCTCCATAGCCACTTTCTCGATAAAGCCATATTTCTTTTCCTAATATTCCCAATCCCTAGACCATCTAGCTTCTTACATCTAGTTACCACCTCCCACCCCACCCTATGGTCCCTCTTCTTCTCTTCTTGCTCCCACAAAAAATCTCTCATTAGCTTTTCTAGTTTGTTAGAGACTTTTGTGGGAATCTTAAACACTGACAAAAAATACATAGGTAGGTTAGATGGGATAGATCTAATCAAAGTGACTATCCCCCCCAAGGAAAGATAATTTCTCCTCCAAGAAACAAGTCTTTTCTCAAATCTTTCCACCACCGGGTTCCAAAAACTTTCTTTCTTGGGATTATCTCCTAAGGGGAGACCTAAGTAATTCATAGGCCACTCTGAAATTGCAAAACCTAACAAGCCTACATATTCACTTAATTCCCTTTCCTCCATGTTCACCCCCACTATACAACTCTTATCAAAGTTCACTTTAAGATTGGACATTTGATCAAAGAGTTGTATTGTCAATTTCATGATCCTAATCCAATTAATGTTACCATCTTCACAGAACAGTATGGTATCATCTGCAAACTGCAAGTGTGTAAGTGGAATCTCCTCCCGTCCAACTCCATCCTCTTAACAAATTTCTCGAATCAGCTCTATGTATCTATCTCCATAACACATCTGTAATCAAAGTGAACAAGAAAGGGGAGAGTGGGTCTCCTTGTCTAATTCCTCTCAGTGCAGGAAAAAAATCCACCACAGTTTTTTTTTTATCAATAACAAGAAACTTTATTAATGATATGAAACTATGTGAAACTTATGGTACAAAACGGGAGGTAAAAAGTCTTAACTCCCCACCAATAGAATAGATTGAAAAACAATGGAAAAAAGTCAAAAGTTAGCCCAAAAAATCGATTCCCTATTCACCCCTTGCTTTGTTAACCCATCAGCAAAAGAATTAGCAGTCCTCTTCACCCAATTGTAATGTACCACAATATCCCTACTCAGCCATTTGAATTTTTTATTCTCATTGTTATAACTCCACAAACCGCTGTCTTCTTCCTTTAACCACCTAATCACCACCTCTGAGTCACCTTCAAGGACCAAACATCTGATGTTCAACTCCCTTGCTCTTTGGTTACCTTCCAAAGAGCAATAGAAAGCCCAAAAAATCCACTACAGTTCCATTAAACAAGATTGAGTAGTGACAACTCCTAACACATCCCAAGTTCCAATTACCCCACCTTTCCCCAAACCCGAAGTTAACCAAGACCTCCAATAGAAAGGACCAATCCACTAAATCATAAGCCTTTTCTAGGTCTAGTATACGCACCACTCCCTCTTCTTGGTCTTTTTTAAGCTCTCCAAACTCTCATTAGCAATCAAGATTTGATTAAAAAATCTGTCTGCTCTTCACAAAAGCTCCTTGGTTGGGTGCAATAATAGTAGGGAGAACTCTCTTAATCCTGAGATACAACACTTTTGTAATTATTTTATATAAGTTGTTGACCAAGCTTATCGGTCTATAATCCTTCGGTTGTGAAGCCTCTCTCTTCTTTGGGACCAAAGCAATAAAACTGGAGTTCAAACTCGGACTAATTACTCCCCTTCTATGGAATTCATCAAAAACTAACATTAAATCCCTTTCCAAAATTTCCCAACAGTCTTGATACAAGGCCATCGTGAACCCATCTGGACCCAAAGCTTTTGTTCTATCCATTGAAAACACAAACTCCTTTATTTCCTCCAATTAAAACCTCCTTTTTATCCACTCCTTGTTCTCATCTCTTATATTCAGCCACTCCAGTCCCTCTAAACAAACCCTCTCATTCAATGGTCTTCTAAAGATAGATTTGAAATGATTTACAAAGGCCCTACTATCTATGTAGGGTGGGAAATAACAGCTCCTTCCACTTCCAGCTTTGAAATTAAATTCTTTTTCCTACTATATCTATAGTGTTTCTATCTTCCTCTAACCACTTGCACCTAGATTTTTGTCTCCAACTTATTTCCTCTTTGTGCAGAATTTCCTCCAATTTCTTCCTTAATCTCTATCGAGCCTCCTTGTCTTCCTCTCCAAAAGCCACCCTTTCTTCTTTCAAGTCTATTTCCTTAATCTGCTTAGACAGAAATTGTTTTCTCTCCTCCAATCTTCCAAACTCCAACAGGTTCCATTCCTTTATCTGAGATTACAAGAATTGGAGCTTCTTGTGGAATCTCATGCCTTCCCTATTTATTATGGGGTTGCATTGCTCCCACCATTCTTTGATTTTCTTGGTGAATCCCAGATGAAGTAACCACACATTCTCAAATCTGAATGGGGCAAGACCCTCACCTCTCATATCTTCCTTACACAAAACTATGGGCCAATGGTCTAAGGTAAGTCTAGGCAAACCCCTAGAGTTAACATTTCCCCAATGCTCTTCCCAGTCTGTTGAGAACAAGAACAAGAACCTGTCTAGCTTAGAGCAAATTGGGTTTGAGTGGAGGTTGGACGAAGTGAACCTATTGTTCACCAGTGGGGTTTCTTTAAACTCAGGCATTTACAAAGAGGTTGAATTTTCTCACACTTGTAATCACTATTTGTCTAGGGTTGTTGGTTTCCTTTGTGAATCTGACTACATTGAAATCCCCTCCCACACACCAAGGTCCTTCCCACAAGCCCCTTATATCACTCAATTCTTCCCACATTTTCTTCCTCTGCTTGTAATCATTGGGGCCATATAAATTTGTTAGTGTTGAGTTGTGGGCTGATATTACTTATTTTATTTACATAGCATAATTAGGGAATTATTGGGCCTTAGGCCCATTAGTTTAGGTTTTAAGTTAAGAGTGTCTTTTTAGTTCTTACAAGTAGTCGACTTACGAAGGGCATACTCATCTTTGTATCCTCTATTATTTACGAGTATATAATCTAATGAAAGGGGCGGCCAAACCTAATTTTCTGGCTTTTCCCATTCTCTTCTATCTCTCTTCTCTTTCTTTCTCTATTGAAACCTTCTCTTCTCCTTCCTTTCTCCTTCTTTTATAGTTTTTATATAAAAACAGGTTATCCAAACTTTTCTACTTGGTACCAAAGCAAGTTCAGAGATTTTTTGAGCTGCTCTATCATGCAGCCCTAGATCGGTCGACTGCATGGTGAGGTAAAGGGCTGATCGAAGAATTCAGGTAAGCCTAGTATTTGGATTTTTTGGTGGATTTGCAATTCCTTGTAGCTGGTCTAAGGGTTAACACCAAAATCAAGAAGAATTGGAAAAGAGGGAGAGTCCTAATTTAGTAGGACTCTTCAATTTTTTACCTAGGAAGTGGCACTCTGGTTTTCTAGGGTTCCTTGAGGTTTTCTATTGTGGATGCTTTTGTTGGAAAGGAATACAGCCGCAAACAGCAGCAGTAATGGGCATTAGATTCAGTGTTCCTATCTTATCTTATCTCTTAGCTAGATTCAGTGTTCCTACTAATTAGGCAGTAGCATTATTATTTCCTATGTCTTTTAGAAAGTTTCTTAATGTTTTTTTTAGAAAGTTTCCTAATGTTTTTTTAGAAAGTCTCTTTTTAGAAAGTTTCTTAATGTTTTTTAGAAAGTTCTTTTTTAGAAAGTTTCCTTAAGAAGGACTCTTGTAATTCCTATTTAAAGGAGCATATGTTATTCAATAAAACTATCAATAATTTCAGTCAAGAAAGAGCAGAGGAGAGTTGGTGATCTCTTTAACAAATCACCATAAAGGCGCTAAAGATAGGTTCCTCGAGAAAAGGGAGAAACAAGGGAAAACAAGAAGTTTTCCCCGTTAACCGACCTGTGACAAGATCCTATTCGCGGGCCCTTAACATTTTTTGAAGGGGGCGGTTCAAGTCCCCGTCTTTTTGGAGGCCTCTGGAGGGAGCGACAGCCTCTTCTCTCTCTACTCCCGCTACCATGGAAAAGGGAATCTTTGGAGGTAAGGGCTTCTAGGGTACTAGGAAGGTGTTTGAGGTTTCTAAAGGAGTTAAATACTTTTCTTTTCATTTTGAATTGATATCCTAATCTATTTTGAGAGTTATGGAGGGTTGTGGAGTTGAAAACAAACTTGCAGGTGAAATGGGACAAGGGGGAGGAGGTGTTGGAATGCCTCCGCTTTGACAAGACCCCCCCTTTCAACTAATGTTATGCATCTTTATTCTTCTTAATATAAAACATTTTTATTAAAAATAAAGAAAAAATGAGATCCCCCCTTCCTCTTCATCCTCCTCCTAATCCCCTTCTCTTAAGGAGGCTTACGCCTCCTTGTGTTCTGGAGGCTTATGCCTCTTGCGTTCTGAACTACGCCTCATACCTCTAGGTAGTGGAATGCCTCGCGTCACGCCTCCACATTTTAAAACATTGATATCAATTTCTTGAATCCTTTTAGCAATCCATTCTTTTCTCTCTTCGATTCTTCCAAACTCCTCTTTGTTCCACTCTTTGAAAATAGCTTTCAGAACTCGTAACTTTTTGTAGAATCTATATCCTTTCCATCTGAACTCCACTTGACCTTCCCACCACTATTGTACTTTCTTTAGAAATCCAGGATGAAGTAGCCACATGTTCTCAAACTGAAACAAACAAGGTCCTCCTCCTAATTTCTCTTGTGAAAGCCTAATTGCACAATGATTCGAAGTTGGTCTAGGAAGTGCCCTTACTACCATTTCCCTCCAAGCAGTCTCCTAATCTACAGAGAATAGGAATCTGTCTAGTTTACAACACAGGGGTTTTTCTTGAAAGTTGGACCAAGTGAAACTAGCTTGTAGCATGGGGAGCTCTCTTAGCTCAAAGGACTCCACAAGTAGGTTGAATTTCTTCATGCTAGAGGTGATCCTATGGCTAAGATTAGTTGTTTCACTCACAAATCTAATGACATCAAAATCGCCCCCCAAACACCAAGGACCACTCCAAAGACCCCTTATGGCTGCTAGTTCTTCCCAAAACTCTTCCCTTTCCCTATATGAATTTGGACCATAGACATTAGTTAAATCCCATTATAACCCACCCTCTTTCCTCCTAAACTTCACTGTGACTGTAAAGTTGTCAATCAATTCTTCAGTGCACTCTATCTTCTCATTCTTCCAAATTGTTAGGATGCTTCCTAAGGCTCCCCACAATTGTGCAAAAGCTCAACTTAAGCCTCTGGCTGACAACAAACTTCTTACCCATCTTCTATCCACCTCTTCCAACTTTGTTTCTTGAATTAGTACAGCATTTGACTTCTCTTTCCTAAAAACTTCCTTAACCACCCTTCTTTTTCTTTGACTCCCCAACCCCCCTAACATTCCAACTGATTATCTTCATGGGAAAAATCAAATGCTGAAAACCTGAGGTTTTTCTTAACCTAAACCATTTTCCTTTCTTTGCT
>NW_010729135.1:3403033-3433684 GCF_000365185.1 Nelumbo nucifera | reverse complement strand
CCTCTTCTCTTCGACATACACAGCTCTTGCACTATTATTCAGATCTGATTTGCACTGTTAATTACTGATTTTAAATCTGATATTAGAAGACTGATTCACATCTTTAATGTTACAAGTAAAGATGATGATCAAAGAACAAGGTCATTAGATGAAACCCTCATCCACTAAACCACATGCTTGAGCAAGTACATGAGCGACTAAAAATACAAACTGACCATAGTTAAACAAGAAAGCAATTTAACTAAGTTAGAATGCACACTTACCTGCTGGAGCAAACCTTCAGGGCTGCAGAGATAAGCAGATGGAGTTTCACTGTCAATCATTTCTAAGCAGCTGCAAGCAAGAATTGAATAAACTGAGAATATCTGCAAAAGTTTGAGTAAATAGTACCCAATATATGAAGATTTTCTAGGGAACCTTGTCTAGATGCTAATAAAAATATATGAACAGAAATAGCACACAGGAATATCTGGTGTACATACAAGATGACTGGTCCCACCATTTGATAGAGTTCAGAAATCAGATAAGCATAGCCACCCCAATCTAATAAATTTTCTTTCAGATAGCCAACATCTTATTTTCAAATCCTGATCTCCTATATATTGCATATATTGGATGGTTTGAGATCATCTTATTAATCAAAATTTTCACTTAAATCCACTAGTCAGGTAAGGATTGAAGAGAAAGAAGTAGCAATCAAGTGTATAGACAAATAAAAGTTGGGGGAGAAGAGAATAAGCTACCTAATACCCTATTTCTTTCTTTTATTTCAAAAGAATGAGATATATCAACAGACCATATTTCCCTTGAAAATACAATTCGCAAACAAGGTCTTACAGTCCTAATACATCAGACAACTCTCTCCTTCAAACTGGTAAATAGATACCAATATACCACACATGTCCAACTTGCTAAGAATATTAAACAATTAAGATTTTTTTAACAGCTTTATAAATCTATGACATCTGGATACCTGTACAAGGGTGTTATATCTTGTTGGATACTTCAATTTTTAGTGTAAACTTGGTATACAATAGTACAATACCACATCCAGCAATGTCCTTGCCATATCCAGGCAACATAGTTATCAAAGGCACCAGCTAGTTATTCATTTGTTTTAACAAAAGGTAAGCAGATAACTTTTGACGCAACCTTCTCATAAATGAACTGTCGATCTACTTCAATATGTTTGGTCCTATCATGTTTTACTGGATTGTGACTTGTGAGCAATACTAAGAGTTGTCTTGTTATCACAGTAAAGGTTCACAAAACCTTCTATAAGGCAATGAAGTTCCTGAAATAGTGTCTTCAACCAAAAAAGTTCACAAGTCCCATGAGCCATGATTCTGTATTCAGCCTTCAGACTTGATCCAGCCACAACTGATTGGGTATGGGACTGCCATGGTGTTTTTTTATGGGCCATCTGCTTCATCTTACAACCTTACATGTTACAAATGGCAAAAGACATTGTAAACAGCCCTTATTATGGTCTATCATAGAAGTAACTCTTCTTAGGAATTTAGACTCAAAAGTCAAATTACCAGGTATACAACTAATATAAAGAAAATGAACCCTGTGGAAAGAAACTTACGAAACATGCAAAGCAGCTCCATAACGAGACAGCATTGAAGCCAATGGGTCATACCCATCCCTGAGAGAAGTGTTGTAGTAACCAGCTGTAAGTTCTGCTGGGTGTGAATCCATCTGGTACCACCAGTATATGCCACCAATTTTAGCCACTAACAAAACAGAATTTGGTCCATTGTTTCGATATCTCCTTAACATGTTTGCAGCCTTTGCAAGAATAGCATCTGCATGGGAGATCAACTTCCCACTGTACCATTCCTGCAATGAGATAATATCGCCATAAGAATGTTTCTTACACTTGTTGACAAAGTCAAATTCTTGCAACATGATCAAGGAAATATCCTTTTCTGCTATACATAATCCTGCTCTATCAGATAATATGCAATGGATCTGTAAGCATAACATATAGTAAATTTGTGCATTTCCACAATCTGCTCTCCAAGATGCATTCTTAAATCTTATGTAGATTGCATGTGTTATGCTAAAAGCATCTAAAGGTACCATTACTTTAGTATAATGGTGAAATCACAGGCTGGCAAGTCTGAGAATGCAGGTTCGAGTCTGAGAGTGGCCACTTTGTGCAAAAAATGCCAAAGGCCAGGACTCTATCCAGTCTACCCTTCCCGAAACTCCAGATAGCTGGTCATCCTAAACATTATTCATTTAGGACTGAATATCAGGTCAGTACACTGGATACATCCCCAAAGCTATAGCAAAATGGTCATCCTAAACATTATTCATTTGTTTACTTATATAAAAAATACAGCACACACACAGAGAACATCATTCGATAAAAATGACATGTGAAGTTTTTTTTTTTTTTTGATGAATAACTGTTAACTTCATTGAATTTAAAAGACAGTGTACAAGAGAAAGTGGGAGAGAGACAAGCCCCCTTATCTCTCCCCTTTAATTTTTTATCTCTTCCGGTTGTTTTTAGAACTTTATTTTCTGCAGGGGGTGTTGAGCCTATCTTAACTCTAAATATAGTTTTAAAGGAAAAATGCAATGTCTACAAGGAAATTTATGGAATTAGATATGATTAAATAATTATAGCTCATTCTCTAAATAAATAATAAAATCACTTTCCATCATTAATATGAGTTTTAGGGAGCCTACTCTATATAATCAAACAAAGCAGTGCAAGAGTGATGTGTCCAGACACCTCCAATCATCAAGTCTTCAGGTGTTGATCAACATAGATCATACTAGACCATATATACTGAATATGGCACTGAACAGGACAGAATGGTGAAACAGGACTCATGTAGCCAACCTCGTATAGTTGGGACGAGGCCACGATGATGATGATGATGATGATGATGATGATGATGATGATGACGATGACAACGATGATGACTACATAAACCGGAATGCCCACTATATGCTCTAATACCAACATGTAGGATTGTAGAGTGTCAATTTGATGCAACGTTATTAAGCCTGGGATGCAAAACTGCTGGTTTGGTAAAGATCAAATTGCATAATTTTGAAAAAAGAATACTCACCAAGAAAAAGCGACCATAATCAGAAAGAAAATTTTCTCCTCCCTCTTCAAAGAAAGGCACCTCAGATGGAAGACTATTGTAGCATCCAGCATTTTGTGGGCCATCATCTCCCCACTCTGGTTTTCCTTCCTCACATGCAGCACTCTTCAAGTCCTCCATCCTGACAAGGAAAACAAATTTCTCAAATTTAAAATACAAATATCAGGTCAGTAGCTAAAGTAGAAAGATAATTAGAATTTGGACTTACATGTACTTATCATAACACTGGAACTCACCAATTCCGGGGAATCTCCATCTATTATCACCAGATGGATGAGCAGGATACCTGGAGGTTACATTCCATCAGACAATCTTGTTAAGGCTTCAAACTTGATTAATAATTTGCTGCATAAAGGAGTACCTCAGTTCCCCAGAAGGACCAAGACCGACACTTATTTCTTCAATTACATGTCCCATAAGTGACTGAAATTTGTTTAGAAAACTGAACATAAAATCTTCATAGCATTGGAGGGCAGTCCTGCCACAAAATAGAGGTATTCTGTCCACTCCTAGTGTAAGATAATCATTATTTGAGAGCCCATTTTGGTCTCGATAATAAATATCCCTATTTAGATAACCAATCTGAAAAGAAAAACGGCATATGAGTTGTTTTGGTTTTAGCTGAACTATTCAATAAATGAGAGGTAAAATTAAAGTCTAGATTCTCTTTCGCCCACTGATAAAAGTCATTGAACACACCATGAACATGTGAAGGAAATCTATGGAATCTGGAGAGTATACAAGAAGGACAGGATACATAGAGCAGGATTATACAAGTAGAAGTATGGCTATCAACAGTACAATCTAAGATTTGCTTCAATTATATCATATTCATATGATCATCTACATCATAAGATTAAGTTCAGTTTCAAATGTAGGAACAAATTAAAAGTTTTCACTGTTAAATCCAATAAATATCCAAATAGAGTACTTATGTGCATGTGTTGGTAATTGTGAATATATGCTTACAAGACAATCACATCTTTTATAATATTGTTATCCCTTAAAAATTTTAGGATTTGAGAGGCAATTTACTTAAAAGAAAATACAAGGTTGTAAACATAGAGCTCATATAAGTTATCCCACCGTCCCTAAAACCTAATATAAACCTAAATTATTCGGGCCTTTTGGGGAAATCTAAATTCGAAACTTTGAAGGAAAGACACCAACAGTCCTAGCGCAAGATCAAGACTCAAAGATTACAGTGATCTCAATAACTTCTTCTTTTTTATATAAATCAACCTTAATCTCACATATTAGTTCCATGACCCAAAATTTACAGACAGGCAACCTTTATTTATTTCCCTAGTTTTATATCTAAATTCAAATATCTGATAGAAAGGCAACCATATTTTGTATCTTTTCCTTTGGAGTTTTTACAGTGACTAATCTGTGTTCTGTCTTATCAGGGAAAGTTGGTTTGATTTTTCTGAAGCGAAGAGGTTGCCAAGTAATGCCTACCAGGAATGATGATTTCTACCTTTTAGGACTGATTATTACTTTTGCTAAGCTTCAGCATAAGATGTACAGAGTTCCAGGTTGGACGTTTTCTGTGTTACTGGTGCTACTGTTTATGATGCAAATGTCATCTAAGATATATATATAAAAAAAATGAAGAGAAAAAATGGTATTGTGCTTGTGATATGCACTTTTTTTCTGTCTACACTTTTTTTTTAATTTTGAAAAATTCAACTGTTAAAAGGCAGAGAATTAGCTATTTGGGTTTGATTCAGAATGTTTGAAATTCTAAGCAAATGCACACTCAGTGGTCCTAAATGAGAATTAGTCATACTTCAGTTCAAATTCAAAGATTGGATTCTGCTTATTGTATGTCAACATAACCCAATTGTATCCAAATGCTAAGCAAATGCACACTCAGTGGTCCTAAACGAGAATTAGTCATACTTGAGTTCAAATTCAAAGATTGAATTCTGTTTATTGTATCTCAACATAACCCAATTGTATCCAAATGCTAAGCAAATGCACACTCAGTGGTCCTAAATGARAATTAGTCATACTTCAGTTCAAATTCAAAGATTGGATTCTGCTTATTGTATCTCAACATAGCCCAATTGTATCCAAATGCTATCCATTTGCAGTCCTATGTACAAGTGGTGATCATACAAAGGGGTAGAGGACCAAAAATCCACATCCCCTTCCCCAATTTCAACTGAAACTAGAAATACTGAATGCCATACATGCAATGTTACATAACACTGTACTCTTGTAAACTACAAGGTACCTTGCACTTAATCAAACAAAGAATTCTTTTTTTAGAATATCTTTACCTCCATAATCCACAGTGGAAGACTAACACCGCCTTTTCTATTGCATGATACTATGCTAGAGTGGAAAGACAAGGAAATATGTAACTTAAACCCAGAATCAGATATCAGCTTAAAAAGTTCTTCATAGAGAGACCAATTATAAGAAAAGGGGGCATAACGCTCAACAATGCCCCACCAAACTTCAACTGCAATTCCATGAACACCTGCCAACTTGAGCGCTTTTAGGGACATAGTTAAGGCCTTCATTCTGAAACAACAGAGGAACAACATATACAATGTTTCTGCGTCATAACCAAAGAAATGTAGAAAGAAAAAAATCAAGAATGTTATTGTACTTTATACATCAGAACTAATGGAATAGAAGATAAGTAAGCCTGCCAGCTAGTAAACCGTATTATCCTCTATGTCCTAATAACTAACAGATTGATAGAAAGGAGGAGGAGGAGGAGAGAAGAGAGAGAGAGAGAGATTAATCATGAGAAATATGAATAAGACAAAGGGATAAAGACATATACTTTCTAATCTTCGGGAGCCCAGAAGTATCAATTCCAAATACATCAACCGGCATCATCACAAAAATTGGGATCCGCTTCTGCTTAGTTGATTCCAATATTGTAGATCTAGCTTTCTCTCGGTAATCCATGCTGCAAATCATTAAGTTCACCAAATATGGGTTAAGCTCTCTTTTCTTAATTATCTTGTTTCTCACAATCAAATTCCAAATGTAGATTAAACTCTCCTTTGTTCTTCATTATACAGGAAAAAAATTCAAAAGATATAATCTTTTAATTATATTGCGAATTTCAGGTGAAATCAGATGCCACATACATTAATCCTGAAGTACACCCACCACCCACACCAACTCATTTATGAGCTTAACACAGTAGAAATATATCCAATGTATAAGCACCAACTCAATAGGTATACAATTATATCCACTGTATAGGCACAAGTTCTATGTATTAGTAACATGGAACCAACCAGTAGAACCATCACCAATATTTTTTTTTTATCAATAATGATGAAAAGAATTTATTTAAAACTAAAAATAAAGTGAATAAGTGTATGTAGAGAAAGAGCAGGGGGAGGGTGCCTCTTAAAAGTAAGAGGAAGCCCTAACACAGAAATTATCAAATAACAGTGGGATATTATCCTCCCAAATGTTTACAATCCTCGTAAGGCCTGCTTTTAGTTGATCTAGGATCCTAAGACAGTGTAATGTCATCCTGGAGACCAACCCCTTTAGCTAATCAAATCACATTCTAAAGCTTCCACAGCCACCTATGTAAAGCACTCAACCAATTAATGACAAGGCTTGAATCCCTTCCTACTAGCAATCTTTCCATAACATGGGTTTGAACTAATATTAGCCCCTATAGCTAGCACCCAGGCCTTGGCTCGGAAATGAGCATAAAACATTATCATCTCAATCCTTGAGAATATTCCCTATGGTCCACTATTGCACAATGAAGACCTATCAAAGTTAAATTTAAGTGCAATACTGTGGTGGAGGTGCCAATTCCTCAAAACCTGGGGCAAATAAGATCCAAAGAACACCAAATTAGGTCAGTCTCTAATAGTGAACTGCAAAGGAATTTCCCTGAAGACTTAAGACAATGAAGCCCAATGGACGTTTGAGTTTTGCTGATAAATAATTAAATGTAATGATGACAGGGAGGCTAACATTGTCAATAAAAATCTGCCTATGCTTATCTTCTCATGTGCACAAATAATGGCCAAGAAATAAAATCATTATAATAACTTAGTGCTGCTTCTAGAAGGAACACCAGACCAGTTCACATAGCATCCTGCAAGCCAAACTTACTACCAAACTAACTTCATATAGACCTAAGAAATGAGACCATATAAATGGGGCTATTAGACAATAAATAAAAAACAATTTTATGATTTGAAGGAAGTGTAAATGAATAAAAAAGGTTACCAGATAATGAATTAAAAAGTTATTAAGCAAATGTTAACTTTTTTTTATGAGCCACTTCCCACCAAAGGCCTTAATTTTCTGTGGGGCTAAGGATTTACAAACAATCTCAAAAAGAAATTGGAAGAAGAATTGACCAGACATAAGGAGTTTAAGGACTTGGGGGAGACTATCCTCAGTTCGAATAACCAAACTCTAACACCCTAACTAATCGCTGCAACAAAAGCATCCCTTTAAAGTTTGAACTAATCTGAAAGAAAGTCCACAGCAAGGGACAATCGACAATTTTTTAGCCAAATCAAATTATAAGAGGTTTTCCTTATTCAAAAGTTCCAACAAGAATTAAAAAAAAAAAAAGGAATAACAATAAAAACAATTAAGCTTCAATTGTTGACCCCTTTGATGCCATGGAGTCAGCAGCAACTCTCTATGATAATTTTCTAGGAAAACTATTCAATTGACATTACTTGTCCCTGTATTGTATGAACAAGGTGAAACTTGCATAAGACAACTCAGTGACCATATCCACCGGTTAATATTCATACCCATCAAGCATTCATAATTTATCTCATCTGAAACACTGGATCAGTGTGAACTTACTGAATGCATGTCAACTTAAGCCTTACCATCTAACTACCGTTTCCATGTTCTTCAACCACACTAACACAGCCTAACCGTATATTTGAGAGACTCGAACTTGATTACACAAGTTTAAAAAAAAAAAAAAGTCTAAAGATAGAAGTTTAGAGAGAGAAGCCCCAAAAAATTGAGGGAGAATGAGAGAGATTATTTATTGACCTCAAAATGCAGCAACTTCCGGCAAAGGAGCCGCATCTATAGAGACCTGTCTTGAACAAAGGAATCATAGGAAGAGTTTTGAAATTTCTTCTCGTCTTTCTCGACCCGAAACGAATTTCTCTGAAACAATAACTTCTCCTCTCAGAATAACATTTGCAGGCGACTCCACCATTCTCAGCCATTTCTATTGATCAACTGATCAAATCAATCGCATCGAATCGGGGGATCGAAATAGCGGGGTAGTATGATAAATTTCAGAATTACGAGAGACGGGTTTCCCTGGCCATAAGTTTAAATTGATTATTTTTTTATTACGAAAAAAACTGATTCTTCCTTGTTTTTCAATATTCTCCTCCTCTTAACTTATTGCATACTTGCATGTGTCTATACAGTTTCGCAGCTTTGCCCCTGAAAACCTTTATTAGGAACCCTTATTTACAATTTACAATATTGTAAATACATACAAAATATAAGGTTTTGCACTCTACATATTATTTGTAAATTTCTTGAAACATTCCTTTTAAATTTTGGTAAATTGACTTACTTTGTCCCTATTATTTAGAAATTGTCTTAAAATACTATCAAGTTTTATAATAATTGACTAAATTCTTCCTTGCTATTAGGTTTTATTAACGTTCTATTACAACATGTAACATTATTTTAAATCCAATATTACCCTTTTATGCCATCTAATGTTCTTCAAGTTTTTAAAATAAAACTCAACATATTCGAATTTTTAACAACAACCCTACCAATGTCTGTCAAGTTCCCACCATCAAAAGCTACAATTACAATCTATGCCAAACCACTACTTATAATGAATTGTTTATGATGATATAAGAAATAGAGGAAATTGATGGTGAAAATGCTTGACCCAAGCCATTAACATGGTTCTATATCTTTCTGAGTTTGTGGTTGGCAATGTGCAGATTTGAGGTCCCATTTCCTAAGAGCAACTGATGGAAAGGGTCAGTCGTGGGGGTGGTCAGGTATTCTGAAAGGAAGAGAGGTATTAAAAAAGAGGTATGATTTGAAAAGTGGGGAATGACACTCAAGTAAACATTTGGTCAAAATTTAGTTTGGCTTCAGTCAGGGCAAAGCCCGTTCTAACAGCTTTTACTGCCTTGCATTGAGAATATCTCTGTACTTGTGTGCTTTATTTCATGGGGAGATATTCCCAATGCAAGGTTGCAAAAAAATGTTAGAACGGTGTGGGGCACGGATTTGCCCTGATAGAAGCCAATCTCGTCAGAATCAACCAAGACTTGGACAAAATCAACTTGCCTCTTCTCTTATAAATAGTAACTCCAGATCTTGGAATAGTCAGGCTGTGAATCATTTGTTCCTTGCTAAAACAGCTGGTAAGATTATTCAAATGAGACTTCCCTTGCATGATTTATTGATTGGGAGGATAGACCCATATGGATTGGGTCAAAAACAGGGCAGTTCACTGTGAAATCAGCCTACTTCTTAGCATTACAGGATTTGTGTGACACAAGTCCTGATGGGGGCAGGATCAATGGGGATAAAACCTTTTGGAAAAAACTTTGGCGTCTTCCTGTGGAACCAAAGATAAAAAGAAAAAATAAAAATTCTTTGGAGGTGTTGCAACAATAGCCTAGCAGTTAATGAAAACCTTTATATAAGGAAAGTTATTCAGTCCCCTTTATGCCTTTGGTGTGAAAAAGAAAACGAATCTGTAATACATGCTCTCTTTCCTTCACAGACTGGTTTATAGGGTTTCTAAATTCTGATTTAGAGATTACTAATATGTTGATTGCTGGTTTGTGGGAGATTTGGAAGGATAGAAACAAAAGTATTTTTGAAAACTTTATTGGTAATCAATGCTGTGAACAGGTTGACAGCAGAGACATCTCTGCTCTTGCAACAGAAGGACCCTCCCTCTTTTTGTTGGCGCCCTCCAGTAGATGGTTTTGTGAAGATCAACTTTGATGGAGATTTTTTAAATTCCAATAAAGCTTCTTATGGGTTTATAGCAAGAGACTCTGCTGGTTTTTGTTTCTGGACTGGAGGTGGTTCTCTCTCAGCTGAGTCTCCATTGATGGCAGAGGCCATGGCTCTAGTAGAAGCAGTGAAGACAGCAAAGAGGAAAGGTTTGTCTCAACGGTTCCTCTTCTTTTTGCCCAGCAGACCTGGTCTTTTTAAAGGAGGATCTAGGTAAGTTATGTGAGGGTATGGAAGTCAAGTTCAGGTGGTGCCCTCGAAGCTCGAATGCAGCTGCTTATGAAATTGCAAGGCGCGGTGCTTGTTCAGATCTATGGATGGAAGGAGTCTATCCATCATGGCTTTTATCTTTACTTTAAGTTTAGTTTGTCTTAGTTGTGTTGCTGTAGTTTGCTTTTCTTAGTTTGTTCTTGTTGTTTTCTGGGAGTTTGACAGTTTGTTAATGAAATCAGTTTATTACCAAAAAAAAGTGCAGCTTTGGACCATCACTACCAAAGCTAACGTTTTTGCTTTGGCCATTGGTAAAATTCACTCTGTTAGCCCTTCTATTACTGTATTCGTATGGAGAGAGACACTATTGTAGCTAGTTTCGGAGTTTGGAGAAAATAGAGAGACAAAAAAAAAATTATTCAAATGTTTCATGTTGAAAAGTTTAAAATATTCTGTTTCCATCATTCTATTAACAAACGCTAACAACAAGGAAAGATTTAATCAATTGTCAAAAACCTTGAATAAGGGTGAGTAAGTAGATTTCCTAAAACTTAGGAGTACTTTAAAAGATTTGCCTTTTGTATTATTTTGTATATATTTGCATTGTGCATATTTATAATTATACTCTCTCCAAATTGAGCATTATGTTTCTTTATTTGTTTTCCTCTCTGTAGTAGATCTTCGTTTTATCTTATCTCATAAATATTTATTTATCAAAACTCTAATTTATGATACAGCACCCCTTGTATTTTGATAGATTTATCCACTTGTCACTATTTTCAATGTATATGCCAACAAAAATTTATATAGTAAAGGAATGAAAAGATTCATCTAAATGTTTTTATATAGTAGAGGAATGCCAAATGCAACTATATATATTCATCTAAAGTTGGATTGGGGTAGGTCGGGTTGAGTCCATGTCAACCCTAACTTAACTTGAGCTGTGGAACCCCGAACCCAATCTTGTGCCAACCTGAATCCAATATGCTCAGGAGTTGATCGATTAAATTTTAGCATTATTATATGTATAAATGCGTTATCATGTTTTTGAAAAAAAAAAATTGTTTATAAACTTCAAATTGACAACATACACATATGCATAGTACATATACAACTACACACATACATTCATGAATGCATATTTGCCACATATGCATAAGTAAATGTTATTAACTTATTGTAGTATTTTTTTGTGTTGGTATTGAATATTATTATAGCATTTATACATATAAATATGAAGCTAAGTTCGGTTCAGGATGGCAAAGGCCTCAACCCTAACCTAGCCTGAAGTTAAGTTCTATGCACACTTTTCAACCTTAACCGAAATCCAATCTTCAAACTAACCGAAATAAACGTGACATTTTAAAGCTGGGTTCATGCTAACCCGGCCTCCCAAGTTGCAGCCAGCACAAAGACAACAAAAGACATTACGACATCCTTCCAACCACACCTCACCATCATGCATAAGTGCCATTAATGGGTTTCATGGAAAGATTATTTTTTAGAGAGGTTGCGTTTGCAAACGATGCAATTAAGTGTGAATGCAAATATGTAGAGTGTAAAATTATTCATACAAATTGCAAAGTTGGGTTAGTTTTGCATTGACAAATTTATCTTTTTACCAAACAGGCTTTAGATGCAATGGACACAAACACAGATTTCAATAAAGCATATGCATTTTTTTATCAAAAGCCCATTTGAATGCAAATTTACTTTTTTTTATTGATGTACTTTTACATCTTATTATCAATGTAAATATGCATTGGGAAACATGTTTTCTTGTCATTTGTCAATGCATAAATGCAATGTTGCCAAACATAGGCAAAAGTGAACCAAAGTCCAAATTTACCCTGAACCTAGATTTACACTCCATTTGCATCGTTTCCAAACGCAGCCAGAGTGTCGGTTTGTGGGGTGTTGTTTACCCATCCGTTGAAAACATTAAATCTCTGGCCGAAGTCTTTACCCAAGTAAACTTTTACGTGATGATCATTTGTCCAAGTAAGCATGTTACCTAAATACCAAAAAACAAAGGGAACTTGTCTAAAACTCACCATGAGTTTTTAGCATTTCTTTTAAACTCACAACTTTTCAAAATGTCTAAAACTCGCCATGTCAGTAAGTTTTTATTTTCTAAAACTCACCTTCCTTTAGTGCACTTTTAATGCCTCTTAATAGAGGTGTCTACGTCAGCATAAATAATAATTTTCATGACCAAATTACCCTTGAGTGACAAGTTAGAGGAAAGGGGTCTTTTTCAGTTTTCAATTTTCTTTTTTTTTTTGCATTTTTAGTGTTTTTTTATAATTTCTGTTTTTTTACATTTTCTATTTTCTATGATCTATAAATTTTCCTATATCTTTGTTATTTATTTGCAATTTCTATGTTTTTCTATAATTTTTGTTGTTTTTTCTACAATTTTTATTTTCTGATTTTGTTTTTCAATTTCTACAGTTTCTATAATTTGAAAATAATTTTTTATTTTGTTTTCAATTTCTATAATTTTTGTAGTTTCTGTGTTTTTATGTATTTTATATTTGAAAATATTTTTTGAACTTTTTTCCTTTTTGTCATGTCGAAATATTAAAATATATGTGTATAGATTTTATATTTTTCTATGAAGGCTAAAATGATAATATATTAACACCAATAGTCTGTTTAACGTCAAGTTAGTGACATGATGAGTTTTAGACATTTTGAAAAGTTGTGACGAGTTTAAGAGAAATGCTGAAATCTCATGGTAAATTTTAGACAATTTCCCAAAAACAAATGAAACCTTCTTATTTCACCTATAGACTATTCCAAAAATTGATACATGTCATACAATATGGTAAAATATGTATCAATACTTCTAACCTTGCCCTGATGTTGGTTTTCATAAAATAAAATAAAGGCTTTTTTACAGTCCACTCTATCTCAGAATTTATAAATTAATTAATTTTTTTAAATGTATTAATTCCCACCCCATAAATAACATCCCCTGTGTATTGGGAATCTTCCCCCTGGACTGAAGTCAAATTATCCCTAAAATAAAATGATAAACAAAGTATTTTCACTCAATTGTCATAATATGGAAACAGTAATAATTATCACTCGTCTCATGTTACAGGCCTCCATGATTTTCCCACCCTTGGATGGGTCTTATGAGTATGTCAGTTGGCCTGAAACTTAGTGCCTGTAAAAGAATGTTACCATTTTATCATGATTAATTATATTCAATGTATCATTTTATGGAATGGGATTCGTTTTATCATGATAAGGCATATTCTTGAGGTTAGACAAACAAATCTGACTACATTAGCTAGCATAAGAGAGCATTAAATATATATGATATATAATATTTATTTTTAAATATTACGACTTGCATTGAAATCAAGACAAGAATATATTTTATATAGTATAAATGATGTAGTGATCAATGCGTCTTTCATACAGATTGTGCAAATTCTTGATACAACCATTGCTTATTTATTGACAAATCCCAATTATTGAAACATTGGATAGATGTGCAATTAACAACTGATACTGATGGTGGTTCAATGGATAAAATTCACTAACTATTGTGCCATTGCCACCAGGGTTGGAACTCATTTCTTGCAATCGTGGTTATAAGTAGGGTGGTAATGAAACGAGTTTTTCATGAGTTGTTCAAATTCGGCTTGTGAAAAGTTCAGTTCAATTCGATTTTAATTGAGTTTGAGCTCGAGCCTAAAACATTGATTCAATTATGAAATGAGCCAAGTTCGAGCTTATAGAGCTCGGCTCGTGATGCTCACGAGTCAGTTAGAATATATATATTAAAATTATAGAAAATAATATAAAATAAAAAATATTATAATTATTAATTCTTATTTTTTAAATATCAAATAAAAAATATTTTTTATATATAATTTTTTATTTTTATAAAATATTTTTCTCAAAATCAAGTTTGAGCCGAGCTTGAGTTTATGAATTTTTGACTTGAGCCAAATTCGAGCTCGAGCCTTGTAGAATAATCTCGAGCCTCGTACTATTTGGCTTGGCTGGGCTCGAATCCACCCCTAGTGGTAAGACAATCTAGAGACCCATGGTCACAGGAAATGTTCTCTCAAAGGTTGGCGGTTATGCTTATGGGTAATCCCATGAAAAAAAGGGGAGAGACAAGGATTAGAGACAGGTTCAAAATATCAATACAACCTGATACGTGCTTCTCTTTTTTTTTTCTTTGCGAACCTGATTCAGAGGGGTTAAGGCCCTTCTACCCCTCAACGGGGCTAAACCCTGAAACACCCACTGTAGATACACGTATTTGGAGATTCGCAATATGATACGGTCTGATAAATATCTAAATTTCAAACCTTTGGAGGATCATGAAGATTACAAATGATCAAAAAATGTTAAATTTCCCAAAACTGGTGGAGGATTGGATATGACGTTATAGATGAATATGATGTGGCTGCAAATGAACATAAAAACTGGTGGATGATATATCACCTGGTAGCAATTTGCGGGACCAGGCTGAACCTGTGACTCTCACATAAGAGACAATACATGGATAGAACAAACATTACACTTATCTACTACCAACAATTGACACGTGGGAAATGTCAAATGGGTGAATTACGAACATAGGTAGGGCAGTCCAGAGTTCTGATTGACTACCAATACACAATGCCAATAAAGTCCCAACCAGCCATTGCAGTTGTACATCGGAAACATCTCCCTTCTCATTCAGAAGGGACATGTTCTCAATGTGAGGCTGCAGTGGCTTGTTGGTAGCAGATCTCTACCCCATTCCAACAACAGTTGCTTATCCTATGTTTTAACCCTTTAAGTCAGAACTCAAAGCGAGACACTCTTTAACAATAAAGGCATAATGACATAAATACCCTAACGTTTTACATATATACTGATTGATGCTTATTTTCAAATACTAACTGTATACTATAATGTCAATACCTATGGCCCCTGTTGACCAACGTAGACGAAGGTGGCTAACAGTCTCCTATTATTTATCTCACCCCATCTATT
This sequence comes from Nelumbo nucifera, assembly GCF_000365185.1. Next base: position 3,418,340 of record NW_010729135.1, on the reverse strand, counting down.
ATATTTATCTTTTGTAATAGTAGGGAGGGACCTGTGTGATGCAAAAGCTTTGTTGCGAGAAATTAAGCTACGAGTGTTGTGTGGTTTGTAATTAAGTTGTGTCAGATTAAATGCATTTCAAGCATTCTTTTTTGTGTTGTGTATTGTTTGATAAAGTTGTATTAATTTTTATTAAAATTTTTAATGGTATTTATTAAATTCTATTATTGTTAATTAAATTTACATTATTTTATTAAATTTTTATTATTTTAAATTACATTTAAATGAATATTATTTCTATTAGTTATTGTTTGCAATGCATGAACTTTATTAAGAAAAATTAAAAAAGATCCTTAAGACATTTTGACTTGGGGAGCGTTGGTCTAGGTCCAATGCATGTATTATTTTTGGATTATATATTAACAATAAATTTGTATTATTTTATATGGATTTTAAATTTAAAAGTAGTTTTGAAATTATTAACTTTTATTATTAATTAACTATAGAATCTAAACTATGTTTTTAAAAAGTCAAAGTTAAGATAATAACTTTTTGATTTTTAATATTTTATATTATTGTAAGTGAAGTGTAGGTAGATAACTTAATTAAGTTAAGTTATTAAAATTAAATAAATCCAATCATTAAATAAGATAAGTTTATTAAGTCAATTGTATCCATCAGGTTAAATTAATTATGTTAATTAAGTCAATTGTACTCATCAGGTTAAATTAATTATGTTAATTACTTATTAGGTCAATTAAGTGATTTGAATTAATAATTAAGTCAATTAAATAAATTAAGTTAAGTGAATTATGTCCATCTAGGAATATCAAACGGTCTGGTTAAATGGTAAACTTGACTAGACCCAGCCTTACATGGTTGGGTTAGGGTCATGTTTCTTTGGGTGTAAGGTTTGCATTACGGTTTTGTTGCTTAAACATTAGTCGAGTTTGGGTTTCATTAGCCTTACCAACCAAGTCATAATACCCATACATAGAGAGTATTATTGTAATTTGGTATGACTTTTAAGTTTTAACTCTTCCCCATAAATTTGAAGTTTGTGATTTTTACGTGAAAAATGTTAAAGTTTATGATTATTTTTCATGTTTGTTTTGGTTCTTCTTTCATCATGGAGGAAGTGACACATTGTAACCCCGAAGGCTCCGTTTGGTTTGTGGGAAGATTTGGGTGGGATGGGATGGAAAAGTGTAAAAAATTAAGTTTCCATTGTTTGGTTTTGTTGGGATTGGATGGGATGGGAAAATGTAAAAAGGGTCACCTTCGTCCTCCTCTCGACTGAATAGAGCGGCAACTAGGAAGAGAAGCAGCGGATCTGAACCCATCTTTGGCTTCCCTCTCTTGCTCTCTCTCCCTGATCTTCTCTCTTCTTCTTCTTCCCCTCTTCCCCCATTTTCTCTCTCGCTCCATTTCGTCACCGCTATTGCAAGTTGCAGTGGCGGTAGATCTGCGCGTCCCCTCTCTAATCTCTCTCTCTCTCTCTCTCTCTCTCTCTCTCTCTTCTTCTTCTTCTTCTTCTTCTTCTTTGTTTTTCGTCTCCACTACTCTAGTCTGCTGTTTGGTTTGCTTCACCTGCGCGCCACCACTGCCTGGTTCGCCATAGATCTAGTGAAGATGGGAAGAAGGTGAGAGAGAAGAGAGAAGAGGAAGACAAGTGGTTCTTTGACTTCATTCACCTTGTACCTTAGCAAGGCTAGAAATCCCAACTTGTATTTGCCTCACCCTACTCTGGTCATTCCTAGTTGCAAACCTATTTTTGAGAAAATTATATCACAATATTTATACATTACATAATATAAAATATTATATATAAGATGTATTATATGTGTCATATTGTAATATTTACATATGAAATATAAAGCATAACATAAAATAACATATTATATGCATATTATCTATTGGAGTGATTTAGGGATGGGCTTGGGGTGAGGTGGACAAATGCCAGCCTTGCCTTGCTCCCAATTACCAGTATTTCAAGTTTCCCTAAAAACCTGCCCCAAACTTGATCATCAGTCAAAAAAATTGCCCTAATCAGGGAAGGGCCAGTCAAATTACCATTTGTGCTTCGAGTTTTAAATGCAATATAAAAAATACAATTCAAAAGGATGCAAGTTCGGTTCGTATCAGGTTAAACCCCTTTAGGGTTGGATCAGTTTCCAAGACTCTGTCATTAAGTTCGGTTCAAGTAGAAGCATTGGAGGGTTGGGTTAGGGTGAGGGCAAAACCATACTAAACTTGGCCCGTTATGTTTATTTTTCATTATTTAACTTTGATTTAAATAAATTTTAAATTGATAATTTTTCTCTTATTAAATTTTAATTTATTTAGTAAGTTGTTATTGATGTGTAGTAAATTTAAATTATTATATTATGTTAGGTTTATTAATGTTTCGAATTTTTAATAATGTTAGAATTTATTATTATAATTAATTAATTATAATACTAATGTAATTAATGTTATAATTGTTATTGTTAAAATTAAAAAGTAGTAATTTATTTTAAATTTTCTATGATGTTAATCATTTTAATTAAAATTAAATGAATAAATTTATTGTCATTAGTTAATTATTATTATTGTTGTTGTTGTTGTTACTAGAAATGTCCAACATACGAGACCCATCTTTGTATGTTATACCCGTAAACAATTCAAGTTGATTAAATGGGTCGATCCAACTCTCATACTACTACTATGACCTGGTCAAAAGATACCCACATTGACCATCTTCTTTGACTGCATAAAATTAGGGGGCACAAAGCACAAATCCATTGATCTTCGATTATGAGCATCTATTTCCTCCCTATATTAGATGTTCTAATGGAACATCAAGAAGCTTTGTAACTGATCCAACCATATATCCACAATTACTAAGGGTGGCCACGAGTTAAGCTTTTACAAGCTATTTGAGCTTGACATGGAAAAAGATCAATTCGACTTAATCTAAACCAAGCTTAATCCCAATAAAGCTCGACTCGTAAGGCTCGTGAGCCTAATTAATATACACACACATATATACATACATATATTATTTTTATATAATAATAATAATAATAACTAGTTTTTATAATTCTTAATTTTTTATATGTATTTTTATTTTTATAAAACATTTGGCTCACAATTGAGCTCATGCTGAGCTGAGCTTGAGCTTATGAGCTTTTGACTTAAGTCAAATTCAAGATCAAGTCTTTACCTCGAATTGAACTTGACCCTTGTACTTTATTGGCGAGCCGAGCTCAAATAGATAGATATTCAGCTTGGCTCAGCTTGAATCCACCCCTAGCAGTTAACTTCTAGCCAGTTACATCAAATTAGCAAAAAACCTAATGTTTCAAATATTCATAGCCCAGATGTGGGTTTCTATAAATGAAATCTAGATCCATGCCATATTTACATGGAATCAAAGAGTCACAAAGAAAATTTTCTTTAGGAGATTTCCAAGATAGATGAATAGAAGGCAATTAAGAAAGTATTTTAGGAGATAATTGTGTAAGTTAAGATCAATAATGAAAAGTATCTAGGGTGTCCTATTATTGGGTCCAAAGGTTCTATGGACGAGGGAAAAAATGATTATAGAGAAGGTGAAATCAAGATTATAAGGGTGGAAGGGTCACTCCCTTTCTCATGCAGAGATGACTGTTTTACTTCGGAGCATAGTTTCTACACTCCCTTTTTATTATATGGCAATTCAGCTCTACCCCAAACAGGTGTGTGATAAAATTTTCTTTTTGGGTAGAATAAAGGTGAGCTACACAAGCCTAGGGGTAGCTCTTCCCCAAAAATTGCACCAACAAATGAAATCTAGAGGCCTAGGAAGCACAGGGAGGGAATTGCTAACAGGAGAATTGGAGTCGGGAGCATGTTTCGCCAACCAATCAGCTACCTGGTTAGCTTCACAAAAGGCATGAAAGAAAAGCACACCACATTCCAACAACTCCACCACTCTAAAGCATTCATCAATGATAGTCTAAAGTCTCCAAGGCGAGTCACGCATTTTCTTGAGGCAACAAATGATGATGAGTGAGTCACCCTTAAATTAAATGGATTCTCTGAAGTTAAAAGTCATATTGAGGGCTTCCCAAGCTGCCCACACCTCAGCAAGATTTGTCAATGCCTCCCCGATAGGACAAGCTTTCAAATCCAAGACCTCCCCAAGGGAGTTCCTGGCAATACATGCAACAACACAACACCCCTCACTATTACGGGAAGCATTAAAATTGATTTTGATAACCACCAATTTTGGGTTCCTCCAATAAACTGAGTTCCAAAATTTTTTATCAATATTGTCCCTTGTTGTGTTGTTACAAATCTCCAGATGGTTGTAGAAGGATTGAGCTTTATCAATGATCCCAACCGGATTGATATTTTTGTTATTAAAAATTTTCTCATTTCTATTCTTCCACAACAACCATATAATAATGCTTGCTTTTTCTCTGCTTTTGCATTACATGGTTGTTAGTCATGATCAAGTTAAACAACCAACTACTAATAGAAACTTCATTGTCCATTAGGTTCAAAATATCTTGGTCCGCTAATCTCCAAACTTGTTTTGCAGTCATGCAATTTTTGAAAATGTGATTGATGTTCTCGTCCTCTCCATAAAAGTTATATGCCTCACTTATGGTGATACCCTTCTTCCTAAGGAGGTCTTTTGATGGCAATTTATGATTAAGGAGCAAGAACATAAATATTTTTATCTTGGGGGGGGGGGGACACTAAGGCCCCAAATAGTGTTTAGGAAGCCTCTGTGCTGCACTTGCATATTATCCCTAACACAAGCTTCTTTGTACGCTGATCTTATAGTGAAATTCCCCTTAGGGCTGAATCTCCAAATGACTTCATCTTCTTTTAAATTTGAAGGGATAAAAATCGCTTTGATTGGGACCATTTTGCAAATTTGATCTTCCTTCCAAATCATTCTATCATGATCAATACAATCACTAACTTTGAGATCTTCATTAACAAGAGTGTCATCTATCCTAACATCTTTAAGAATGTCATCCCCACCCATTTTTCATTCCAAAAGTTAACAAATCTCCCATTTCCAATTGACCAGCCAAGGCCTCTCCTAAGTAAATTTCTAGCTTTGAGGATTCCCTTCTAATCCTAAGAGATCCCCTTTTTATCCTTGGCATTCCAAAAGTTCACTTTACTTAGGTATTTGTTTTTCACAACTTTAACCCACAAATTATTCTTTTCAATGATAACTTTCCACCCAAGCTTAGCAAGGTTTGCATCTCTCATCCATCTTAGGTTTTTTAACCCCAGGCCACCCCATATCTTAGGTAAACATACTTTTTTCCCAACTCATGAGGTGTACAGGCTTCCTGCCATTACTGTTTGCCCATAAGAAATTACTTTGGAGTCTATTAATCTCCTTCACATTTTCCAAAGGGATATCTTGAAAGATCTCATCACGAATTGGGGCATAGAGCTAATTGTAGAATTGAGGAGGGTGACTCTCCCTGCAAGAGAGAGAGTACTTTTCTTCCACCCTACAAGCTTGTTGCAGATTCTTTCCCTTAATTGGCCAAAAGTCCTCTTAGTTACCCTTTTGGAGATCAATGGAACCCCGAGGTAAGAACCTAAGTTTGTCTCAATGAGAATTCTAATGCATCTAGAGAGGATTCTCTACAATATGTTGGGAATGTTCTTTGAAAATCTCACAGCAGATTTGTCAAAATTTAGACATTGTCCAGATGCCAACACAAACTGGTCTAGAATGTATTTGATTTTAAAACAAGCAAGCATCGAAGTCCTTGCAAAGATGATACAGTCATTGGCAAATTGAAGGATTGGGATACAAGGTCCACTTCTTGAGACTCGACACCCAATTTGACTTTTGGGGTAAAACTTTTAGAAGGGGATCCATTGATGAGAATTTTGTATGAGACAAACTTGATGTAAGTCATAGTCCAATCCACCCATCTCTTAGGGAATCCAAATTTTAGGACTTTTTCAATGAAATCCCATTCCAACCTATTATAAGCTTTTTCCATATTCACTTTTATAGGCCATAATTCCACTCCTTCCTTTTTTTTTTCTTTTTCATTGAGTGAATAATCTCATGGGCTATTCGCATATTATCAGTGATCTGCCTATTAAGGACAAAGGCGCTTTGAAATGAGGATATTATACTATCTAGAAAAGGCTTAACCCTATTAACTAGAATCTTTGAGATAATTTTATAAATCACGTTGCACAAGCTTATGAATCTATAATTGTTAGTCGTCTCTGGATTTTTTGTTTTAGGAATCAAAACTATGAAAGTTTCATTAAAAATAGAGTTCATTTTCCCCGAATGGAAGAAGGATTTGATAGCCTTACATACTGACTCACCAATAATATGCCAAAAATTTTTTGAAAAAGAAAGCATTAAGGTCATTAGGCCCAAGAGCTTTCATGTCCTTAATGGACTTAACCGCCTAAAAAGTTTCAGCATCAGTAACTCGCTTAGTAATTTGATCGTTTTGTTCTATCAGAAAGCTAGGGCTAATACTCTCAATAAAGTCATCAACCCCACTAGTCCCTTCAGTTTTAAATCTATCTTCAAAATTCTTGGGAAAGACCTCAATGACTTCACTTTGATCTTGGATCCAATCACCATTATCGTCTTTAATTCTATTTATCCTGTTTTTATTTCTTCTAATAGCCACCATGGTATGGAAGAACTTATTATTCTTATCTCCCAAATTTATCCAATCAATTATGGCTTTTTGGGCCCAAAAAAATCTCCTCCTTTTTGAGGATATTCTCAAGCTAGATCTGTAACGCTCTCTCCATATTCTTTGTGGGAATATCTTTAGGGTTATTTGCGATGATCCTTTGAGCTTCCCCAATCCTATGTAACAAGTCTTCTTTCTTTTTAAGAATGTTTCCAAAATGATTTTTATTCTAAGTTCTGAGCTCCTTTACTAGATTATTTCTTTTTTTGTTTATGAAAGTCATAGCTCTTGAGCCATTAGCTTCAATATTCCAAGCATTGTTTACCACATTTTCGAGGCTTGGTTCACTACACCACATGGCCTCAAAATGGAAGGGCCTAGGGCCAACAAGATTTAAACCTGTTATTTCCAGCAAAAGAGGGGAGTGATCAGAAGCAAGAGAGGGCAGGTTTAATAGGTTAGCATCATGGAATTCCCTCCTCCATAAATCATTAGAGAGAACCCAGTCTAAACGCTCCCACGTGGTGTCGCTCTTCCAAGTGTACTGGTGTGTCTAGAAGCACGTCGTTAAACACTCCGGAACACCAGTTTAAACATTTATAATTTTATTCTGATTCTCAAACAACTACTAACGCAGTAAAGTGATGAGAACGGGTCGTATCCATAGGGAAGCAAGGGAAAAATAATTACATACTCAAATCCGGGAAAGAGAACACAAATGGGAGTTGCAGAAATATAAAATTAATTAATTAAAAAGAAAAAAATAGAAATCATTAAAACCAAATTCGAACAAAACTGGGAATAACAAGTGCATAAAAATAAATAACAGAAACAAATAAATAAAAGGAACAAAATAAAAATGTCTGAGAATCCGATCAGAGGTAGCTGTCTTTGGAACTCTACTTCGACCCTCGAACTTCTCGAGCTAGGCCTTCCGTCTTACCTGGCCAAATTTTAGATCTGTAGAAAAGAAATAAAATACAAATTAAATCTAATAAAAATAAATTTTTAGGAAGGAAAAAAATTAAATTGAAAATTAAAGAACAAAAAGTAATTCTAAAACTGAAGAAAAAGAAATGGTTGGGATTCAAATCTAGAAGTGGTAGTAGTGGTGTTGGCGAACTGCAAGTAGGAACCCCTCCTCTTGCCTGGGCGTCCTCCTCTTCCTCTACCCTTGAACTTCTCAAGATCAGCCTTCCTTCTTACCAGGGTGAATTGACCAACCCCTTCTACAGGGCCCCTTTTTATAGAGAATGGTGGACACAACTGGAAATAGGGAGAAAGATGGGGGGGCTACAGCTGGAATTTAGCAAAGTTAGGGATGCCCTAGGGTTTCTAATGGATGGCTAAGATGGTTTTGGGGTGATCCTCTGGCTGAAAATAAAAGGAGAGGGCGCCCAGAAATGGAAGGTGTAGATTAGAACATCTAGGTTGAAGGGTTAAGATTAAAAGAATAGGTGGTGCTCTAGATTGAATGGTTGGGATATAAGATGGAGGGAGTGGCTAAGATTTAGAGGTAAGGGGTTGAATAGTGAGGATTAGCAGAATAGGTGGCGCCCTAGGGTTTAAAGCTATAAAGGAGAGCTCTAAAATGAGTGGTTGAGATTAAAAGAGGTGGAGGGTGGAGATTAAACACCTAGGGGCGGCTAGGGTTTGCTAAGAGTGAAAATATTAGGTTAAAAAGGCTCCCTAGGGTTTACTAAAGAGATGGGAGCATGGTAATACAATAGGATGGGCGCCAACTGGATTTAACATATAGGAGGCGCCCTCCTGTTCTTAGTTCTTTACAAAAACACCCCCTCTCTCAACTAATCTTCACACCAGCTTCTCAAAAACTACACTTCAGCCTAGAAAACTTCCCAGATTTTTACATAATTTGCACAAAGACCCTCAAATGTCACATAATTGATTCTAACAGGAAAAATTATACACTTTGACTACTCTAAAGCCAAAAATACCCCTGAATTGATGCCTTTAAGGCATCAAAATGCAGGGTTATCATGTACTGCAGTCCCTGCATATTGATATCAATTAAGTTGCATTCATTTATCATCTTGTTGAAGTCACGAGTTTGATATGGGGTGACCTGCAATCCCATAACAAACGCTGATTTGGTTTAGAGGGCGGAGCGTAAATGAGCGTGCAAAAAAATGATTTGTTATTTGCAAGATCTTTTATTTGAGTGTGCACAAAATGATCATTTTTAAGAATAATGTGAAAATCACATTTGCTTTTGTCCCACAATAAGCATAGACTACCCGCAAAACCAATAGGATCAATAATCAAGGATTATTAATAGCTTAAGAAGAGACTTTTGGTGGGGAGTTAGTGATAATAAAAAGACTATTTATTTAAGGAGCTGGCGTATAATGAAGTTACCAAAGGATGAAGGAGGGTTGGGGGTGAGAGATGTGATACTAAAGAACAAGGCATTAGTAATGAGGTTGGTTTGGCGTTTCCTCATGTAGTGTAAAATCCTAAGATCAAAATACATGCAAAACGGGACAAATTTTTGGACCCAAAAGAAGAATTCAAGTTCCTCGGGTGTGTGGCGCATTATGTTAGACTACAGATAGGTGATCCAGCCAGGTGCACTTTGGATGATAGGAAATGGTTGGAGCGTTAATGCCATTGTTGATCCATTTATACCCGGTTTCAACCACAACACACATTATGAAGGAAATGAACAAAATTTTCATGTCAAAGTGGCAGAATTAATGGATTTGGAGAATGGGCAGTGGAACGAGGAAGTGATAAGCTTCTATTTTGATCAAACTAGATGTAAATCCACTTGTCGGATTCGGATCCGATCCTGTGAAAATATCTTATAAGGAAAGCTCGTTTGGATAGCTTCCCCTAGAGGAATTTTAACGACAGCTGGGGCTTATAAGGCATTAAGACTTGCTGAAGCTCAAACTTCTTTGGTAGGTAATGCTTTTGATTTAGTGTCTTGGAGCAATTTCTAGTGAATTTATCATTTACCACCAAGAACCCACATGTTTGTTTGGCGGTGCATCCATAATATGCTCCCTACAGGGGAGGCCCTTGCCAAAAGATCCAAAAAAGATAGAAAATATCTGTCCTATTTGCAATAATGGCCCAGAATCATTGGATCACATTTTTATAGAATGTGAAGTAGCATGGGTGGAGATAGAAACTTTTTATAAAGGGGGCCAAAACTTATGGATGAGCCTTAGGGGGGGCAATCATTTGGTGGAAACGATGTTCAAAGTATTGGAAATGTCAAGCATATCGAAAAGGCAATTTTAAGAGATGTATTGGGATATGCTTTGGATATGCATTCGTATCCGGGAAAAACTAAGATACGCATAGATATGCTTGAAAACACTATAAGCACTTTAATAAATCATAAAAATACATCAACAACACTAAATATAAGACCTCAATTAGGTGTATATACATTAAATTAATATATTTTAATGGTTTTATGAAGAAATATATTGTAGTTAATTATAATTTCATTAAAAACCATATGCTTAACTATAATTTATAAATCATAATTCTTAAATTTTAATGTGTTATGGGATGGGGAAAACCCAACTCTCCTATCCAACCATAAAACATGCATCGACACAACTTATATGTGAAAATATAATTAACAATTATTTATTATTTATTTCCAAAAATTATAAAAAAAATAAATATTATATAATATATTCAAAAAATAGTTATTAAAGAAGAAATTTCAATTGCTTTGTGGATATGATAGATCATCCATAGAATTATAATATATTCAATCATTGTGATCAAATGATAAAATATAATTAATTATTTATTTATTTTTTACTTCTAAAAATATAAAAATAAAAAAAAATAATTATTAAAGAAGAAATTTCAATTGGTATGTGGATATGATAGATCAACCATAGAATTATAATATATTCAATTTTTATGATCAAATGATAAAATATAATTTATTATTATTTATTTTTAAATTCTAAAAATATAAAAAAATATATTAAAGAAGAAATTTCAATTGCTCTATGGATGTGATAGATAAATTTATAGATGTAAAACATATTTAGTCTTTATAGGCAAAGAAAAAAATTACGTTTTCAAATTTTTTAATTAATTTATATTTTTCCCAAATATCTTCATGAAATTTTCATAAATCTACTAATAATACAAAAAAAAAATGTGATTTTGAATGTAAGAAATGTAGATCAACATAAATTTAAACATTCAAGAAAAAAAAATCACAAGATATTATAAAAAATTGAAAAAAATACCTAATTTTGCCATATTTTTTCAAAATTTGAAAAATCTTTAAAAAATTAATGATTCACACTTGTTTCTTGCAAATCTAGCACTCTAGGAATGAAGTTTGGAGTTTTAGAGTCATTTGGGGGTGAAAGAAGACTTATTTCAAGGAAAAGAAACTTGCTTTCCCCCTTTATTTTTTTTTTTAGTTTTTATCCGTATCTTTTTCGTCAATACACCCCCGATACGCCCTGATACACCCCAATATGTCTCGATACACCCCTGCTATGGATGAGATACGCATGAAAAAAGACAAAACATCTGATTTCCATGCGCATCCCATATCTATTTTTCAAAGATACGATATAATACGCCCCGTATCGAATGTATCATATTGATATTTTAAACCTTGGGTGAAAAGTGGGGGAAGAAAGAAACTACCATGAAAAAATGTACTATGTGTGGAGATTTCTAGACCATAGGGGGAGCCATGGCTCCCCTGTATCCCCCCTTGGCTCCACCCCTGGGAAGTAGGAAGAGCTGTGTGGTTTGGGAGTGAGCTTGGATTTAAAGTTGTTGGTGGCGCTTTGCTTCAATGGTTTTGTTTTTGGGCTAAGCTAGAAAACATATTTGATAAATTGAATGTACATTTGGAAAGCTCGGTGTAAGACAACACTTGAAGGAGTTTTAGCAAATGCACACTCTTTCATTATCTCAGCTCAAAATCAAATAGAGGAAATACATACTTATGTATCAACAAATAGAAGGTTGGGTTTGTTAAGAACTAATAGAGAGGATATGCAGGCTAGAAGAGTGCGATGGTCAAGACCTTTGGGCCATACGTTAAAACTTAACTTCCATGGTGCCACGTCGAGCAATGCCTTAGGTTTGGGGATTGTTATTTACAATTCTTCTAGAGCCTTTTGCTTTGGACGTGCTATTAGAAGAAGAGGAGTATTCTCAATTGATATGGAAGCTCTTGCTTTACTTTAGGGACTGAAATTTGCCTAGTATTTAGGAATCAATGGCATGCAAGTTGAAGGAGATTCTTTAGTGTTGATTAAAGCTCTGTTGGAGGAAATCTTAGATCCTCTGTGGTGCATCATTCAACTGGTTGTCGAGTGCAGGTAGGGGTGTAAATGGATTGAATTCGAATTGGATTAGGCAATATTCGAATTTGATTTGATATTCGACGAATATTGAAAATTAATATCCAAATTTGAATATGATTAATTAATTATTTTAGATAATTAATAAATATATAAAATAAATATTTTATTGATATAAAGTATATAAATTATTTATAAACCTTAATTATTATATATAAAATATTTTATATTATATATAAAAAATTAAATAATCGGTCGAATTTGGATATTTATCAAATCAAATCAGGTCATATCCAAATTTGAATCCGATTAACTATTCTATATAAACAAGATATCCGAATTCGACCAATTAGATATTTGAATTATCCAAATTTGATTCAATTATATCAAAATCGAATTTGAAATCGGATTTTCGAATACCATTTACACTCCTGAGCTTATATGAGTTGGTTTCCCTGCTGCTCAGTTAACTTTGTGCCTAGGGAGGTGAATGGTATAGCGCATAAAGTTGCACGTCATACTTTATCTATAAATGTTCTAGAGTTCCTATTTATTTATTTTTGCAAGATTGTATTTGTAACAACATCTCTTTGAGCAGTTAATTGAATTTACCTTGTTAGGCTTCAAAAAAATTCAATAATGTATAGGAGAGAGATGTAATAGACATAAATACATAAGCACATCCGTAGGAGAGAAAAGTAGCAAGTGTAGCCTCTACAAGATTCCTAGCAAATTGTAAATACGATAAAAAAGGAAAGACCAGACGATGTGATAGAAAAAGAATCAAAGAATGGAAACTAGTCTATAATGGATAAGCTTACTGACGTTGAAAAATTACAAAAAGAAGAAAATATACCTAAATTATTGGTGAAAACCCCTAAATTAGTGAGTGGAAAAAGGGGTTTTCTTAAGAAGAGAGCTGATAGCTTGAAAGAATATAAAGAAGAGGGGCTACCTGGGACCCGTGTGATGCACAGACTTTGTTAAAGGAATTTGAAATAAATGGAACCTAAAATCATTTATTTATGACCCAACCCAACTTGACTCGGGCATGGCCCATGGTTTTTATAGTGTAACTTCAATGCAAGTTGCACGGTTGCACCCAGCATGGGCATCTTTTTTTTTTATTATTATTATTTTTAAGTGGAAATTTAATTAATATTCTATGAGAAATTGGTTTAGGCTAAAACAATATTGTAAAGACCCTGGTTTCTTGGGCTATCATCTATTAATTACTAATTTACTATGCATGTTAAGGGTATTTTTTGTTAGAAGATGAGTTAATATTCTATCTAATTTAGCAGAAACAAATTAATATAAACTAAATTAACTTAACCAATTTTGAAAGTAAGGTAATTATAAAACGTTATTAATGTAACTACAAAACTTGATAGGGGATTTTTAAGAAACGTAATTCTTAGTAGTAAATTACTGTTAATGATTTATAGTAATAATTATTAAATAAAAGTTCACTATTTTTATTAATTGTGTCAATATTTACTGTTAATAATTAATTGGTAGTAAATTACTGTTAATGGGTCTCCTTGTTCATTAATGGATTATTGTTAAAAGCAAATTATTGTTAATTAATTGTGGGCCCGATTCAATCATATGAACCATACAATGGGCATCCTTGTTCAGCCAAGTTCCAACATTTCAAGTATCAACCATCTATTGGGCTAGTGTAGTGTACAGAACCTTATTACACATATGTAATAAATGGGTTTCAAATTGGATTTGGGTTGACCCTCGACTGAAGTGTTGTCTGGACAAATTGGACCCGATTCTATCTTCTCGGGTTGGCGTTACGGGTAGGTGTAGGGTGCAGAAAACCGCCATACAATGTTTCATAGCAGCAGATTGAAGCATTGAGGTCACCCTGTGTTTTAACTTTTGGTTCACTCTACGTTGGCAACGTTGTCGGAAAATGGTGTCTGAAATTGCTAAAAAGATATCAAAAGTCGAACTTAAAAACGTTAAGAAGAGAAGGCGAAGCTAATAGGATAAAATAGATACATTAGATTATATTCTGCTAATTAAGGTCAAATAGAAAAGAAGTAAGTTTGCATTTAAGTGGGCTTTTCATAAAAAAAAAAGCATATGTTTTATTGAAATTCATGTTTGCATTTAATGGTGCGCGTGTCACTCCTAGTTGGATGATGGCTTGGACGTCAATGGCCTAACTGGCTGGTCGAACTGCGAGACAGAAAGAATCAGAGAACTGGGGTGGTTAACCCGACGTGGTCACTCCAATGCTTAAGTTAGTATGTTGGCTGTTTATGCGAGCTAAATATTTGAACGTATGAGAGCTAGTATGCAAATAATCACGCGTACCTTGTGTCACTGAGGTAGATGCCCTTATATAGGCGTTGTTTGGCATGGGCTTCACGCATCGTGTTCGAGGTCTCTAGGAAGACATGCCTAACCGGCCCAATGTCCTCAGAGGTAGCTGTACACGTAGACCAATCTTCGCACCTTGTTCGGTTTTGCTCTAGAACATAAGGTACGAGGGCCAACTTCGGAGAAACACGGGAGTGTCGGGATATGCATGTCGAATTGGCCGGTGAGCACGTCTCACAGGTCATTACCTAGACCTCAATCAGGTCGGCAAGCCCTCAAGGGAGGTCGCTCCTCCTCGAGGTCACTTCGACTGTACTGACGAAGTGCCACAGGTTGGCCCTGGACGATGTGCTACAAACCACTCAGATCGTGGACGGGGTTGTCAGCTAGGTTTTCGCCAGGTCGATGGTGGTGGTAGGTCGCCAGGTCGGATTCCATCTCTTTGGCTAAGGCAAGTCATCGCCTAGGTGGTGCCGATGTGTCATCTACCTATTCTGAGATGCCATGTGTCATGATGTCACCGGAGGGCCAAATTCACCCTCATCAGCATCCATTACAGCTAAAAGTCTATTTGGTAAGAAGATAAATTTGTCAATGCAAAACTAACCCAACTTTACAATTTATATGAACCGTTTTACACTCTATATATTTGCATCCACATTTATTTGTATCATTTTCAAATGCAGCCTAAGGAACAAACTATCAAAAGAACATAAAAAACTTACTAATTGCTTTCTCCAAGAGTTATAGAAGTAGACATGAGTGTCTATCCTGAGACATCTTTGAGGGTTCTTTTGGGTATCAATTTTTAGAAAAAAAAATGATATAATAATACAAAAGATGTGGATATTGAAATCTTTCTAGCCCTTTCGATTTCTATTTTCTTGGACCATCAAGTATCAAACCCTTGATTGTTATTCTCTATTACAAACAAAAGAGTAACATGGGAGTGATTCCAAAAGAGAGGTTTGTTGCAATAAT
>NW_010729135.1:3360533-3400533 GCF_000365185.1 Nelumbo nucifera | reverse complement strand
GAGCGGGTTGCCGCGTGCCGACCGGGGGACGAACCGAGAACGGTACCCATGCTCTTTTATTTCTAAGATAAATAAGGTAATGACTATTTTAGTTATAAAAATTTATTATTAAAAGGTGAATTTTTGTCCCATTCAAGTGTTAGTGACTTTCCCCGAAAGTGGAAAAGTTACTTACCCACCTAGGAGATAGGTACTAGAAAAATAAACTTTCCCTGGTCCCCACATAAATATGAAAAAAGAACATGGGTTTCTTGGTTAATGGAAATCAAAATCCCATTGACCAATTCCCCCCCCCCTCCAAATCCAAAAATAGAACACCACTTGAGTGAGACAATGAAATTTATGGATTCCCTAAACTTGTGTTTCTACAATAGGGAACTTCTTTTCTTGGTGTTCTGAAAGAACTCTCCAGTATAGTGGAGTTATTTGGATTTTTGGATGTTTGGAATATGAACTTATTGTCTTTCCAAGTGTTTCCATGTGAAGGAAGCTAAGAATAGATAGGTGGTGTGGTAGGTGAAGAAGGGGAGGAGTTTCCTAAGGGGAAGGAAATTGTTTTGTGAAGTTTCCTATCCATGTGCTATGATTTAGTTTCCATGTATAATAGGACTTTTGCCTTTTAATGAGAGGTCCTATTTTGCCACGTGGCCTATTGAGAGGCCCGAGTAGGGAAATGAAAGAAAGAGAGAGATTCAACGAAAGAGCTAGAAATGGGTAAGGGAAAAAGGAAAGAGAGTCAAGGAGAAGTTAGGATTGGGGTAATGGAGAAAGAAAAGGGTTGCTGATGTGGAAAACATCGCTATATATAATATAACATAGATACAAATTTGCTATTGTAATTAGCCTTTGTAACCATCCTATCTGTAGGGGTGAGATATACAATAAGAATCAATAGAAGAAGCTGTTGAAGACAACTTATAATTTGATCCATATTACAATGCCCCTAACATGGCCATCAAGTGTAGCTCATCTGGAGCCCTCCATATCACTCTCTTTCCATGTGGCAAATTCCACCCTAAAATCATGTAGCATAAAGAAATTTTTTTTCTAACTCCTTTGTTTTAAAACCTATAGAAAACAAGAAGAAAACAATAAAATTGTTGATGGCGAGAGGAATAATGGATACATCAAATATGAGAGATTGGATTCAGTTGTCACAAGATTGTGCTCACACCATAGTGCATGGAGATACTCCCTTTCATTCTTTCTTCCATATTTGGTGTTTCTACTATAAATGCCAATACTTAATCTAATGCCTATACTTTTTTTAGTGGAATTGGTTATTTGATGTGATGTGACAAGATAATTTATCAAAAAATTGTATTAACCAACGCAAAATGTTGCAAGTATAAATAGCAATGATACCAAACACAACCTAAACCAGCCCAGCCTATCCCATATATAGTAGATTCATGCTTAAACCAGCCTATGCAGAAGAATATTTCAATGATATAATGTCAACGTATTGGGCCATCTACGTAGAGAGTGTGACACTACACCTTGCAGCAAGGGGAGAGGTCATTTCCTATCGTGTAGTGTTTGATCATTATGAGCCAAGAGGTTAAGTGTAAGAGATCATTAAGGGATGGTTACTTGATGGGCTTTTTCTTACTTAAATCCATTATCATTGGGTCTTCATAGGATGGATGAATTCAATGATCATTTAAGTATAAATGTTGGACCCATATTGAACCCATAGTGATGTGCTTAGGGGTTCACTACATTTAGTAGTGAATTCGACCAAGTCTTTTCACAGAGTCTGGGTTGAACCCATGTGGACTTATGTGAGGTCAATGTGGGGTCCCACGCCATACAA
The DNA here is from genome assembly GCF_000365185.1 of Nelumbo nucifera. The sequence goes on along the minus strand of NW_010729135.1, from coordinate 3,398,717 downwards.
ATCATGCCTAAGTTGGCCATGCAACATCTTGGTTATGAGCCTTTGAAAGAAATGGGCCTAAGGCCCATAATTAATAAGATTAAGCAATCTGTCACATGACAACTTAATTAGATTTTGATAATCTCCTAATTTGATTAGGAGAGTGCTCAATAAGGAGATAAAAGAAGAAGAGGGTACCCATACTAAAAGACAACTCTCTCTTGTTCTCTCTTATTCCCTTTTGTCTTCTAAGAAACCCTATTATGACGTAGGCTTTCAAGGACTGATAGATATTAGTTTTCTTCTAATTTTTGCAAGAAAATTTTAGAGAAATTTCATGTTCACCTTCCCCAATTTGACCCAAGTAGTTGGTTTGCAGTTTTGTTGAAAAATGTGTTATTGAATTAGCCTCACCTATACATTGCGCCATCTTCAGTGGAGACTGGTTTTATGACTGATTTAGGCATGAACTTCCATATTGTGATCTGTGTTTGTGGTATTTGTATCAGGTATACATCTCCCTTTTTATTTGGTTTCAAATCTGGTCTGGTTCAATGCAAGACTGATCCTAAAAAATATAGTTTTTGAAAACATAGGGAATTTGGTTCCCAAAAGGATTACAAAATTTTTGAAAATTTGCCCAGCCATTTAGCATGGATCGGCCATCCATATAACGGATCCTAACCCTTCCAACATTTTCATCATATATACATGTTCTTATAAAAAAATAAATAAAATAAAAAATTTATAAAAATACAATATAAATAAATAACATATATATATATATATATAACATATATTGAATCAGATCTTCTCGAATCGGATAGGGGTGATCCGAGTCTGATTGAATCCTATTATCTGATCCGAAGATTCAAATAATAATGACCCAAATTTGACCAAATAGGATTGGATCTCGAATCATATTAGATCATGATTCGATCCATTTGCACCCTTAGGTGCAGGGGTTAGGACTAGGAGTATAGATAGCCTTTCACTATTTACTTTCTTATCTTAGGTTAGAAAGGAGTTTTTGTATTTTTTAATTTTCATTGGGCATTTGGAAGAGGAAAAGTGGGACATGACTAGATGAGAGAGAGAGAGAGACAAAGAGATATCATATTTTCTTTATATATATATATATTAAAACTGAACCAATTATTTAAAATGCTGACCACTATTGGTTTGAATAGGACCAATTTGGTCGGTTTTTACCATTTTGTGAACAACCCTAAATGAAATGAAAGAAATATCTAACATTTTGACATTGATAGTGCGGGAACCATCAAAATGAAGCAATCTAGCTACTACAACTTTCATAGTTTCATCATCTTAAAAGAAAAAAGAAACTTCGAGAATGACAAAATACTCATAATCGCCACAAAACAACAACATCGTTATTGGAATGAAATGACACCCCTCATTTCCCTCATTGGAAAAGGAATGGTCAAATTTTTTGAAAGTGGAGAAACATTGTAGCTGGTTAAAAGCTTCACCATAGGCCATGTTTGGGAGTCCTTACTTGAATAAACACTTATTTGTATTTGACACTCAGCTTTTTCAAGTTCTTATTTTAAAAATAAGCACTTATTTCATATTGGGTGCTTGATAGTCTTTTTCTCCAATAAGTGCTTATTCATTTAAAAATACAATTTTAGGAAGGACAAATTGGTATTCAAAAAAAAAGTACCAGGGCTATGCGCCATGTTCGTTGTTCGATTGAAAATGAGAAAAAAAAAATGATTAGAAAAGAATGTTCACCAACTTGGATGCATGATCTTGGAAAGTTCCGAACGTTTAGGCTATGTTTGGTTTGAAGGAAAAGGTTGGGAAAGGAAGGGAAAGGTATGAAAACCTATACAAAATTTGTAAAGATTTCCTTACATTTTCCTTATTTTCCCTACTTTTTCCTTCAAACCAAACATAGCCTTAGAAAAAAGAAGAATAGGCTTGTATTCACATTCAAAAAAATGATTAACAGGGCTAAACACATGTAATGAGTGTTTGGATGAAGATGAGAAAACAAAAAAAGAGTACAAATGAATATTCATCATCCTGGACGCATGAGCTTCTGGTTCGAGCTTGGAGTAGTGTCACCGCTGCTATGGAGTTTGTAAGAATAAGAGTAGAGAAGGAACCTTCAACAAATATAGAAAACCCTAGGTTCTTCGAGCAAAGGGAAATATTGGTATTTTGAAATATAGCCAATATGTGTTTTGGAAGTAAAAGTTTGAATAAGCGCTTATTGTATAAGAACTTAAAAATAATCCAAAATTTTAAGCTTCTTGAATAAGCACTTATTTCGGGCCAAACGCCAATAAGTGTTTATTGGTGTGGTCTCAGGCCAAAAGTGTTTGTAAGCACTTATTTTTAGGCACTCCTAAACTTGGTCGTGGCTTCATAAGGAATTTGGATTCTGACCTTACAAAACCATCCTTACAACCCTTTGTAGCCGTGAATTAGGAATATGTCCATACTTGTATGTTTTTATTCAAAGGGAGATATTCCCAATGCACGACTACAAGGGCCTGTGAGCACGGTTTCATGATGACTAAATCTGATTTCCCTCATAAGTATTGCATGTTATTTGGGCTTTCTAATTGGGTTAAGCCCAATAGAATGGCTCAAACCATATAAGAAACCGAACCAAACTGTAATAAAGAATTGTTTGGTCTAGCTTGGTTTGTTTTGAGAAATTCTCAAACCATAATTTATTGGTTTGATCTGAAGATCTTCTCCAAACCAGACCGTGAATACCCCCAATTTTTAAATAACCATTTTTATTAAAATTTATGACCAATTTAAGAATGAAATTAATTGGAAACATGTGCAAATTTAGAGGGTATTCAACAACATAGTTGGGTATTTGGTTTTGTTTTTGAAAACAGAAAGCAACTATCACGTTACCAAAATACTATCGTGTTGCAGTATGTTTATATTAACATAATAATGTATATATATATATATAATTAGAATTAATTAGAATGCATATTTCATATAAATATAATACATATACGTATGTATTTGATCGGATGGATTTGAATCCGGTTTGGGCTATTCAATACCTCAATCTAAACCCAACCAAAATTTAGATGAGGACCATGATGCCCGAGTTTTCTGGAGATTGGGTTTCCTGCACTCGTTTGATATGTGTTGAGTTGCACTTCCAATGAAATTGGAACACGTTGTACTTCGCATGGATGCCCCAGTTCACTTGTGCGAAAAAACTAAACGGTGTGCTTGCCCCGTTATATTTTCATAATATTTTGAAATTTAAAAAAGTGAAAAAAAGGAAAATATCCCTTTTCTTCTTCTCTCTCCTTTGTTCCTCCCCTCCCTCCTCTGCAACCTTAGAACCAACGAACCAGAACTCTCACTCTTTATCTCCCCTTCTTGTTCTCTCTTATTTCCCCATGTTTATTAACAATGCAACTAGTTGGAAACAGGCAATGACCTCCCAATCGAAGAGAGCACTAGTCAGCCTAGTCCCGTGACTCCCCATCTCTCTCTCTCTCTTTCTATCCCCTTCTCCTTCTTGCGGGAAGACCAAATCAGTCCACCATGCTCTATTTTTTTTCTTCATTGTCGTCCAAATCTATAAGATTCCATGACTTGTACCCCTGTTCAAGCTTGATCGAGCAAAGCTAACATATCCTAGCATTAAACTCTTCCATCACCAAAGTCATTGAAGCCCATGGAAGCCATCCCAGTTATCAAGTTTTTTTCTCAATGTTAGATGATCTCATAGGTTCCAAATCAGGTGCACCATGGTTGACAATCGACTTCATAAAAAGCTCAAACCCTTAAATTAACTAAGCTCATGGTCGGCGATTTCAGCTGTGGTGAAGAAGTCAGAGGACCCTGATTCCCCCAAATCTTGTGGTGAAAAGTCAAGGACCCATACCAGGATTTTATTTGATATTCGATATATTAGAGAAATATATGTTGAAATGAAGGATTTAGAGATGCTTCCCACCTTTGAACTGGCGACAAATCCATAATGTCATCATGGATTCCTTCTCTAAGTTTCAGATTCTACATTTTGTAAATCCCCAGTGTGCAGAGACTCTGAAATCCAGATATTCTTCACTTTTATTTTATAATCTTGAGTTTGAAATATTAACAAATGAAATAAAAGTGTGTATTTAGCCCACTTCTATTCGATGCCCTCAACGAATCATCAATCTCACCAGAAAACCAATGGTTAGTGATTAGCTTGATGAGCTTTGTCGGCAATACTTGCATAACTACTGATATCGTAAGCGAAGGCCTCCACCTCAGTAGTAGCCTTCTTTTCCACAACAACAAGGTGTTTGGTTCCGTTTACATTTATTTACTAAACGTTTTGTACTAGTGTGACTGCAAAATGGAGAAACACATTTAATTATGGTGTTTATGACACATAGGCGCCATTAGGCACCACATCAGCAAAATGCCAATAAACATCTACCCGCTTCCTAAAACAGGAGAGGCGCACAGAAACCGAAGTTTGCTTTTGCAAACTTCGACATACACAAATGCAATTAATGAGACATTTGCTGATGGAGCGCCTATGTGGCACCGCCAATAAATCTTTACTCATAAATGTAAATGGAACCAAATATATACAATTATGTACCTCAACTGCTCCGACATTTTATTGCGATCACCATTGGATTGTTCGTCCACAAGCCTCTACAAACACCTACATAAACAATACTGGTGAGGCAACGCCATGTGAAAATGCTTCCAATCTGTTGTGTAGTTTTAGGACTGGTGGATCCACCACCGCTCATATGATTAGGGTTTAAGATGCATAACCTACATTTTACTTTTTTTTTAAAACTAGTAGGGAACTCATGTGATGCATGGGAAAACCCAACGTCTAATTTGCTGGTAAAAATGGTCAAAAGGATATATTGAATGTCGACTCCAAGTAAATTTCCAAAATTATATATACTAAATTATTGATTTTTTAAATATATTAAATAATTTATTTTATTTTTTTAAATATATTATTTACAAAATTACAATAATTTATCTTTTATTTTTCAATATAAGTTAATTAATAATTTCCTTTTCTAAAATTTTCCAATATTATACTAATTTATATTAATAACAAAAACAATTTGTGTAATTATTGGTTCAGATTAACGTCTTCCTTTACCAATACTAATTTATCTTTAATAATTTAAAATGAAAATCACACAATTTTTAAATAATTTTCGAAAATCTATCAAATGTAATAAAAATTCCCAAATTTCAAAATATTCCAATAATTTTCAATAATTATTTACTACATTTTAAAGAAAATTTCCAAAATTACATTAATATATATTTTTTTATTTTCATCTCCAAAATTTTCCAAAATTTTCCAAAATTATGATATTTTTTTTTGCCAATTTGCAAACTCCACCAACTCTTTCCTAGAGATATAATTGTTGATTTTTTTTTTCAATTTTACAATTTTTAATTAATTTTAAATGATATTTATAAAGAAATTATTGGTTGAAAATTTTGTATATTCATTAATTTCTACTATTTTTTTGGAAAATAACACAATTTAATTGTTAGTTTAATAAAATTAATTTTCAGAAATTGTAACTAAATAAAACATTTATTATAATGATTACTCTATTTAATTACTACACCAAAAAATTAATTTAACTAAACTAATAATTATTATTAGAATTACAATTATTTCAAAATTACTGTAATTACAGTATTTTGAAAATAACAAATTTTAATATAATAATTAATGTAACTTAATAATTATTATTACACTAATAATAAAATTACGTTAATAATTTTCTGAAAATGTAATAAGATGGAAATATATTTTAATGACAGGGGTATAAATGGAAGAATGAAATCAGGGTCCTTTAATTATTTACTATTTTTTAAAGAAATTTTCGAAAATTACATTAATATATATTTTTTTATTTTCTTCTCCAAAATTTTCCAAAATAATGATATTTTGTTTGCCAATTTGCAAACTCCACTAACTCTTTCTTGGAGCTATAATTGTTGAATTTATTTTTCAATTTTATAAATTTTAATTAATTTTAAATGACATTTATAAAGAAATTATTGGTTGAAAATTTTGTATATTAATTGATTTCTAGTAATTTTTCTGGAAAACAACACAATTTAATTGTTAGTTTAATAAAATTAATTTTAAAAAATTGTAACTATAGTAAAACATTTATTATAATGATTACTCTATTTAATTACTACACCAAAATTCCAATAATAATTATTAGTGTAATAATTATTTTGAAAAATAATTAATTTAACTACACTAATAATTATTATTGGAATTACAGTTCAAAATTACTGTAATTACAGTATTTTGAAAATAACAATTTTTACTATAATAATTAATGTAACTTAATAATTATTATTACATTAATAAATTTCTGAAAATGTAATAAGATGGAAATATATTTTAGTGGAAATATATTTTAATGACAGGGGTATAAATGGAAGAATGAAATCAGGGTCCTTTAATTATTTACTACATTTTAAAGAATTTTTCCAAAATTATATTAATATATATTTTTTATTTTCTTCTCCAAAATTTTTCAAAATTATGATATTTTGTTCGCCAATTTGCAAACTCCACCAACTCTTTCCTGGAGCTATAATCGTTGAATTTATTTTTCAATTTTATATTTTTAATTAATTTTAAATGACATTTATAAAGAAATTATTGGTTGAAAATTTTGTATATTCATTGGTTCCTAGCAATTTTTCTGGAAAATAACACAATTTAATTGTTAGTTTAATAAAATTAATTTTAAGAAATTGTAACTATAGTAAAACATTTATTATAATGATTACTCTATTTAATTACTACACCAAAATTCCAATAATAAGAAATTATAACTATAGTAAAACATTTATTATAATGATTACTCTATTTAATTACTACACCAAAATTCCAATAATAATTATTTTTTTCAAAATAATTATTTACTACATTTTAAATAAAATTTTCAAAATTACATTAATATATATATATATATATATTTATTTTCTTCTCCAAAATTTTCCAAATTATGATATTTTTGTTTGCCAATTTGCAAACTCCACCAACTCTTTGCTGGAGCTATAATCGTTGAATTTATTTTTCAATTTTATAAATTTTAATTAATTTTAAATGACATTTATAAAGAAGTTATTGGTTGAAAATTTTGTATATTCATTGATTTCTAGTAATTTTTCTGGAAAATAACAAAATTTAATTGTTAATTTAATAAAATTAATTTTAAGAAATTATAACTATAGTAAAACATTTATTATAATGATTACTCTATTTAATGACAGGTGTATAAATGGAAGAATGAAATCAGAGTCCTTTCACGATAACATTGAGCCATTCTTATTTTTATTAATGGGTATGATTTTAAAAATTTATGAAAATATAATAGAGCAAACAGACGGGCCTCCATGCGAACTGCAACGTGTTCCAATGTCGTTGTAAGTGTATTACGACACATACCAAACGAGTGCAGAAAATCCGATGTCAGTTTTCTAGCCCATCTAAATTGGGAGTATTTTGTGGTATTATACATTTTGTTTGTAACACGGGCTACACTGCAAAGGATAGATTCCAATCCAACAGTCCAAAGTCAAGGTGCATTATGTCATCCCCAGTCTCCTTTGTGCTTACCGGAAAAAATAATCTGGAATCTATGGAACAACAACTCGCAGACGCAGATTAAAAACTCGCGAAGGCAGAGAATAATACCAGGTGGCAGGTGCATACACGTGTGCAGTAAAACTAAGCCCTTGTAATGGGTTAAGAAACCCGTTTTAAGCGGTACACGTAAATTACGCAAGCATCGGATAACTCGAGGGCTTCAACTCAAAAAGGTTTCTCTTGTATGTCTTCCATGCACACCATTGACTCCGTATGCAATGCTCAAGGAGTCGAGAGCTGCATACTCTACCTTTTGATGAAAATCATCTAAACCGTTCATTGAGGCTCGCCTCCACAAAACGACAAAACCCAGCATAAATGTCTTCGACCATCTGGTTATAAATCTCATGCATGATCATACGTGGCAACTTATTATGCACTTATAGCCATCGGGTGTGATTATGAACGTTGGTTTTAATATTTTATACTAGAAAAAAAAGTAAAATACACCGAAAGAAACCCTCCCTCTCTTTCTCTCTCCAACATTTGTTTGTTCAAAATTGTTCTCTCTCCATAAATTTTACAGATTAGGGTTTTCTTCACGTCTCTGTCTCTTTATCGGAGTGCCCAAACTTGTCCGAACTCGAGGTAAGGACCCTAATCTAATTCTTTCGTTTCGATTTTGGATGTGTTTCTTTAGTATGCCCTAATCTGTGAAACGATGAAGTGAAAACCCTAGAGCTAGACATCTCTCGAAGCTCTCTAAAACAGAAGTTGTCGTCATGGACGAGGGTGACGGGGAGTTCGGGGACGGTGGAGATCGTAACGAGGACCAGTTCCTTCATAGGAACGAGGCGATCTCCGCCGTGGCCGACGAGGGTTTCTTGGGGGAGGAATACGACGACTACGAGGATCTCTACAATGACGTTAACGTCGGCGAAGGGTTTCTTCAGACCCTCCGCAGGAATCAAGAGGAAGACTTAGGGTTCAGAACTCAGGAGGAGGAGGTGGAAGTGGATAAGAAGATTGACGTGTCCGCGGCAGAGTCTACGGGGGTTTCAGTCCCTGGTGTTAGTGGTGAAGCGAAGGTTGAGAAGGGTGGCGATGGGTCTGTTGTTGCTTCTAGGGTTCCTGCTAGGGTAGAAGGTTATCAAGATTTAGGGTTTAGAGGAAATGAGATGGCTTCTAAGGGATCTGGTGGTGGTGGTGGAGGAGGAGGCGGAGGTGGGATTAAGGTTGAATTGGGTCCGTCATCATCATCCTGTAAAATGGGTGAAACCCGGGGGCATATTGACAGCAATAGTAGTGTACCATCTCAAGGAATAGGGCAGCCGCAACAGCAGCAGCAGCAACATTCTCAAGTAGTAGGTTCAGGAAATGTAGGGCATGATGGTTTTGGAAGGCAAGGAGGAATTGGAGGGGTAGGAGGAAATGTTAACGGAATTGGTGGTAGTGGGAATGCCAGTGGTGGGGCAAGTGGGGGTGGTGGGACCATTCTCTTTGTCGGTGATTTGCACTGGTGGACGACGGATGCTCAGCTCGAGGCAGAGCTCACTAAGTACGGTCCTGTGAAGGAGGTGAAATTCTTTGATGAGAAGGCGAGTGGGAAGTCCAAAGGTTATTGCCAGGTTGAGTTTTATGATCCTGCTTCTGCTACGGCTTGCAAGGAAGGGATGAATGGGCATATCTTTAATGGACGGCCGTGTGTTGTGGCCTATGCTTCCCCATATAGTGTTAGGAGAATGGGAGAGGCCCAGGTGAACAAGAACCAACAGATGGCTCAGACATCTCTTTCTCAAGGACGGAGGACAGTTGGTGATGCTGGAGGACGAGGTGGTGGCAACAGCATTGCTACTGGTGGGAATTATCAGGGTGGTGATGGTGGTAGAGGTTATGGAAGGGGTAATTGGGGAAGAGGTGGTGCCCAAGGAGTGGGAGGTAGAGGGCAAGTTGGGCCAATGAGGGGCCGTATTGGTGGTGGGATGGGTGGAAGGGGTATAATTGGCAATGGTGGCAGTGGATTTGGACAGGGGCTTGCAGCAACACCACCATTGTTACATCCTCAAACAATGATGGGTCAGGGATTTGACCCATCTTATGGGGCACAGATGGGGAGAATGGCCGGTTATGGAGGTTTCCCAGCTGGACCAACACCTCCTTTTTCAGGTATATTGCCTTCTTTCCCTCCTGTTGGTGGTGTAGGATTGCCAGGAGTGGCTCCTCATGTAAATCCGGCTTTCTTTGGAAGAGGCATGCCTGCAAATGGTATGGGTATGATGCCTACAACAGGTGTTGAGGGACATGGAATGGGAATGTGGTCAGACCCAAGTGCAGCTGCATGGGGTAGTGATGAGCATGCAGGTAGGGCAGGAGAATCTAGTTATGGGGAGGATGCTGCGTCAGACCACCAGTATGGAGAAGTAAGCCATGAAAGGGGTGGGTGGAGTAATGCAACGAAGGAGAAAGAGAGGGCTCCGGAGCGAGAGTGGTCTGGGGCATCTGACAGAAGGTATCGAGATGATAGAGAAACAATGGCAGATAGGGATATGTCTAGGGAAAAAGACATAGCCCATGCTCATGATTGGCCAGAGAGAAGGCATCGTGAAGATAGAGAAACAGTTAGAGATCGTGATCGTGATCGTGATCGTGACCGGCACCGAGACAGGGACAGAGAACGGGATCGAGACCGTGATCGTGAGCGAGATCGAGATCGGTACAGAGAGGATAGAGACAGATACTTGGATCACCATAGATACAGGGAACGCGAATCTGAGCAGGATGATGAGTGGGACAGAGGACGTTCAAGGACTCACAGCAAGTTACGCCTATCACAAGATGAAGACCGGCGTTCAGGATCGAGGGATGCCGAATATGCTAAGAGAAGACGACCCTCAGAGTAACTAAAATGCTCTGAAGCTTCTTTGTTAGTCCTGGTATTCAGCACCAGAGGACAATCTCTTTATGCTTCTTTGCATTTTCCATTACAGTTCTCTGAAAGGTCTTGATCAGCTATTTCCTTTGCCTCCTATTTTGACTTCATTGCCTAATATATCTTGCTGAAGCTTATTCTTGCAGGAGAGCGGTTTGGTTTTCATAATGAACCAAGTAAGTTAAACATTCTGACCTGTTTCCAGTTGTTCTGCTTGTTATTCTGGCTATGTAACCATGCTTGCACACCCTTTAATGTGCACATGCTGCCATTAGTATGTCTATTTTTCATTTACATTATTGCCAGTTAACATGCAATAATTTTTGGAGTAGCTATTTGTGAATGCACACACTGCAATCAAATTCTGGTACATTGATGACTGATGAGTCTTTGTTTTGTTCGCACAAGTTTCATGTGAATAGATATAGCTGTTTCTTAGTGACACCAAATCATACAATATCTGGATTTTTTTTTTCCTATTAGACAAAAACTATTTCTGGAGAACATTTAGGCAAAATTTGGGGAAAAAAGACATACAACACTAAAAAATTCAGATAATCTATCTAACCCATTAATTGATTGACTGACTTGTGCACTTTGTTTTTATAGATATTCTTTTTAAGTTCAAGTTTTAAGGACCCTCATCCTCTACAGTAGTACAGTTATGCAATTTATAAGAAAAGTTGTTCTAACTGGTGTTGTTGACTTGCATTGCTTCTGCAAATTTTTTTAGTTGTCAGTTGGATAAGCTTGGATTTTGATATTCTACAGCTACTTTTGTCCTTTTAACCTGATATTGTTTTTCAGAGCTAGCTTGATAATCCCTTGATTTTGGTTTTTAGCTTTTAATTGATTTTAAGCTTTTTAAAAGCTCAAAAGATGAAAGAACATTTTGTGGCCCCACTTATTTGCATTAATAATTTGAGTTTTACACTGTTCATCCATTAAAAAGCAACAAAAGTAGCAGTACATGACATACATAATCTGTAGAACACATGGAATAATTTGATACTCTAAGCTTTTAATGTGCTTCATAGCTCAATGCTAATATTTGTGATGTAATGGAAATAACTGTACTATTTAATTATTTATAAGGCAAAAGGGCCATGCAAACAATGCAAAAGAAAAAGGCCCCAACGCCATTCCTTCATACATGGCAAAGGCAATTAAGAGTAAATGATACTACTGCATCTGCCTAGTGTTGTGATTATGAACACTAGGAACACTAATAACCCAACTCTGGTACAGCACAGTAAATTAGATCTAAAAATCCATAGCATCCGACTCTTGCATTCGTATTTATCCATTAGTTCATGCCTAGCTGACAGATGTTGTCAATCTCCGTGTTGCCACTCATGCACCTCAATATACCTGTGGCCATTGTCTCCATGCTGGCCCAAGTGAAGCTGTTTTTTGTAAGCCTATTGCAGGCATCATAAGAAAAATGACAGGCGTCAAATATGCCATCATAACTTGTATCTAATATTTGAAATGTGTAGGACAGTGGTACTATTAGCATCCAAAAATTTCTGAAGCCTTTCTCATCCATGGTTTCATCCTTCCCTTTCCACATGCACATTTGGCTCTGTAATCAAACCCAGTATTAACTGTATTGCATCATATATGCATTGCTAAATAAAAATATCACCACTACAATTGAATGTGAATAAGATAAAGGGATAGCTCATTACAGACCATGATAAAAGATTCTCCATTACAAATAAAAGAATTGAGCCAGATCTAATCACCTAATAATGTTATCATTACAAATTAGAGAAGCCCTGAAGAAATTAGTAAGGCATATGAAATTGAATATGGATGCTTGTTCCGAAATTATCAAGTACCTTATTTCAACGATAAAAAAAATCTTGCACTCCTGATTAGCCTTTATTTCCAAGAGAAAATCCATTGAAATTAAGTTATATTTTTTCCTTTTTTGTGGTTCTCTTTTCAAGTTCCATCTGCTGCCTATGAAGAAGCAAAGAAGAAAATGCTTTCTTGCCCTCAGTAAAGCACCTTAGGGATTCCTTTTGATTCATCGTTCATGAGAATCCAGGCTGCTATTCACCTTTATAAGTTCAATATAATTGTATTAATTTCAACTTTCTTGTTATCAAATGTTTTTGAATTCCTTTCACACCTGACACTTCAAAGTACAATTGCTCTACTCCTTGATCATAACATCAAATAAAGTTCTTTTCTTCTATTGTTACCAATAATAAAAAAAATTGATACCTGATGATTACCCAAGTATTTTTAATTAATTAAAACCAATAAAAAAGTATTGTTACTTAAACAACATATAATCCGAGAACAGACAATCCATCGTTATACATAGATAATCCAAGAATAGAATGTGAAGTTTTCCAAGGTTAAGGGGAGGAGAGAATCTTCCTTTGCTTTCTGCTCTACTATATCTAAAATCATCCTAATTCTCTTCCTGATGTTCTGAGAGAAGCGTAATCTGACTGTTGCTCAATTCACATCTCATGTTTGATACTTTGATTTAAGAAGAATATATTTTAACTGCAAAGGAAAAGGATCAGTTTTGTCAGTTTCAATTTATTGGGTCTGCTTCTATCAAGTTGTTTTGTTGTGTTTCATGTCTTAATTTTATACGTTTGCCCCTTGCTTTCCCTTTTCTTCGATTCTCATTTCTTGTTTTTTTCTCAATTACTCTCATGAATTGGCATCATGGGGAATTGGCTATTTTATTTTTTCCATCAACTTTCATGTAGTGCATGCAATTCAATGCTTATTTACAATGCCCTTTCTAAACCCATTTCCTCGAGGAAGAATTTTTTGGAAATATTTTTCGTTGTTGGTACTTCTTTGCACTGTTGGGATGGATTCTTTAACCTTTCCAAATTACATTCTTGAATCTCGATAACATTCCAGAAATTAGACCCTAAATCTGATGCAGACACTCGAGCAAATTTAGGTAAATTGAGCACCCAACCAGTGACAGCTCTTCCAATAGATGCCACAATCTTTTTCTAACTCCCACTGAATATCTTCAAACGTTCTCCTGTTTTTCTCTCCAAATGGACCAACAGACAGCAAATGGTCAGCAAAAAAAAAAAAAACAAACAAAAGAACGCTACTAATGAATCACAGGGCCTCAAATCTCAGTAGTACCAGTTTCTTCCCTCTTCCAATTCTTCATCAGATGTGTTGATTTGTTTTTAACTCTAGAAAGCAACTTAGCAACATAAGCAAAATCTAGAAAGCAAGAGGGCACTAGCCAAGTTTGCATTGAATGTACATGGGACTGTAGTTGTCAGAATCTTAAAATTTAGCACATGATTCATTATTCAAATCACGAATCCCAGGGGTTTCTGTATGAATCTTATGATCAAAATTTTCTACAAAAATCTTAAGATTATTGTTTGAATCCTATGATTCGGTTCTTGAATAGATTTATATGGTTCATGTAATTTGGATCAATTCAACTGAGACTAATTCTTTATCTGTCATTCATGGTGATTTAAAAGGCATGCCTCAGGCACACTTAGGCACACAGGCCAGGTGCATTTCAGGGTATGCTTCTCGCCTAGGTCCTAGGCACAGCCCTTCCAAAAGGTGCACGCCTGGTGTGCCTAGGCATGTGCTTGATGTGCTTTGTGCCTTGGCCCAGGCATGTGCCTTTTGAAAATTTGACGCTTTTTTGCTTTTTTTGAACATAACGGCTGGCTGGAGCTCCGAGAACCCCTAATTTGGTAATGTTGTTCATTCATTCATCCTAATAAAATGCCTTCTTAAAAAGCAATTAAAACTATAAAATCATTTTTTTTTTGTGCAAAAACTAAGAATTTAAGACCTAACGTGGACTTGTTTGGACTTGCCTTGAGGGGTGTGGCACAAAGGTGGCTCATAGAATCAGGAATATAATATGCTTTACATTACATTAGCTATGTGAAATAATGCAATTGAGTGAAAAGAGAGATTAAAGGTTTTACATTCTTGAAAATGTTTTATATGTTTGATTTTATTTTTAAGTTCTCATTTGAATATGCTTTACATCTTATGTTTATGTATTTTAATTTTAGATAATAGTTTTTTTTTTAAATATAAGTTTATATTTTTTATTAATATTATGTTTAATATTTTTTTTGGCATTTTTTTGAAATTTCTGACATTTTTTGGTTTTTTAGCTTTTTTTTTTTTGTATTTTTGCGCCTTGCTTCAGAAAGGCGCATGCCTCACTTTGCGCTTCAGGCAAAAATTGACCACTGTGCCTTTTTTGCGTCTTGCGCTTTTAAAACACTGGTCATTCCTTAAGGCTCAGTTTGGAAGGAGTACAAATACAAATATGTAGTGAAAAGCATTGTATTTTGTATGTATTTGCACTGTACATATTTGTATTTGTACTCTTTCCAAACTCATCCCAAGGGGCTTTTGTTTTAAAAGTTAAAACTTTTTTCTTCTATTTGTTAACAATTGTTTCTTTATTAATATGAGACCAACTATGATAGCGAAAATGTATGATAGCTAAAAAACTAATAGCCTAATACCAATTAATCAATATCATAAAAGTGGTATCCAATTGACTGGTATTCATTAAAATTCATTGTGTAGGGGTGGGATACTGATTGGTCAAAGTTCTTCTGGTATCATAGCCTTTAGGTATCATAGAATAGGATAAAATAATTTTTTTATATATAAAAAAGGTCACTACCCAATGTTTTTTTTATTTATTTTTTGAAAAGTGGGTCACTACCCAATGTTGGTCCCAGCTATCTAAGGTCTTGAGAGGGGTAGACTAGATACTGTCCTAACCTTTGGCTAAAGTAAAATAACTTTCCTATATATTTAAGTTTTTAGTACATCTGTTTTATTTCTTTTTACAGATAAAAATGAAAAACAGAAATAATCTTACAACTTACATATGATTTTTGAGTCGGTTTGATTTGATATTCTCTACAATTTACAACACAATTGTGATTTCAAGAACTTTGCTTGGACCAATAATCTTCTGATGTGGTGTAGTGGATGAGATGCTAGCGTCTGGTAAATCTATGTTGATAATAACTTGCAGATTAAATAAGAAAACAAGGCACCGAAACTTTTACCTGTTAATTGACTAATATGTACAGAGATGGAAACTGCTAAATATTGATAAGGGAGTGTTTTTTTGGTTCATATTTGGTCTTTTTTGTACAACTAGTTGGGCAAGTGACCCCTTCTGCAAGACTATATTTCTCAAAAACCAGGAAGCAAATGGTATTTTATGTGATATGTTTCTATGTGCCTCTACTTCCATTTATCAGAGCTATTATTTCTAATAATTCTGATTCATTAAATCAAGGGAGGTTTTGTTGTAAGATGTGTCAAGCTATATCATTTTTGCATCTTCTTTTACAAAATAATGCACAAATTATTAAGGGTTAAGTGAATAATTTGTGAAAATAATGAGCTTTTACTCTAGAAGTATATATGCTGTATTTTCTGTGTTGATAGTGGTGTTATATCATTTGACATAGGTGTTATATCATTTGTCCTACTATGGGGTTGTTAATGTCATATGATTGTCATCTTCAAGTCTACCATCAACCTAATAAGACCATGTATGTGCATCTATGTTTTTGATTTCAAAGATTTTCCATATATAGGAAAACATTGCTATTCTACTAAGGACTGATTGATTATACAATTTGGGTAAAATTGTAGCACATCTACCCCATCAATGCAGCTATTAAGGAGCTGACCCACTACTCAAATTGACTAGTTTGCTAAAAAATAAGCATTAAACTTTTTAGTTGAGGGGTAATTCCAGTGTTTATCAAATGGCTCTTAATAGAGTGACTGTTTTCCTATAAACTTTCATAGTCGCTTAATTTGTTCTGGCATTTCACAACTTCTAAACAGCTTAACATGTGATTCTTCTTCCATATGGTCTCATATAAAAGTTCAACCACCCCCATTATGAGGTGGTGTGTAAATGCTTTTGTAGCTTCATTGCTATGTTAGAACACTCCTTTGTTCAGTTGCTTTTACACACCTCATAATAGCAATATCGGCCAATACGTTAAAATCCCTACAAACCAGCTAAAATCATATTTTACCCAAAGATCCTGCCCCATCTTATTTTTCTGAAACCTTTTGGACATAATAATGTGATGGAAACTACAGTTCATAATTTATATTGACATTAAGTGCACTTAATTTGGAAGTTGATAGCTAATATCTTTTTTTTTTTTTTTATCAATATTGATAGCTAATATCTTCTGGAATTTTCTTTGTTATTCTTTAGATAGCATTGTGATAAATCTTACTTCTAGATGCAAAATGTGAACCGATACCTAGAAACAAAGTCGACAAGTCTATTGGCAGTCATTCCCATTTCCTCCCCCTAGAAATAAATCTGAATGCAGGGACTTTTCCCCATTTGAGGAGGTCCCTTGGCATGAAACCTTTTTGACAAATTGGTGGTCAGGCGGCACAAACAACCTTTGGATGCACTGGCACTTTGTTAATTTACATACGAGCTGTTAATGTGAAAGTTTATGTATTTGACTGCCTTTGATCTCAAATGGTTCAATCTTTTTGCTTTTTCTCTTTGGATGCACTGGCACTTTGTTTGAATGCGTGGTATTTGTGATAGTTCTTGACTACTATTTCTGTCTGCAGATTTGAGGGCATATGGAGCATGGGAAGTGAGGCTGTTGCGCGTTGTTTCTCCTTGCCTCTGGAATTTTAATTGGATTATCGTCCAGCTTGGGCAAAGAGATGATGGGGTTGGGGGGAAGCATTGGCTGTACTGTTTAGACATTGATAAATTAACTTTGTTTCTACTATTTTTTGTCCCATTCTCTAGTTTATCCTCCGGATTTCTGTTTGGGTTAACACCTTAAGAACTGACCAAATGGGAAGTGCTCATGGGATAATGTTGTAGTTTTTTGTTTTCTTTTTTTTTTTTTTTTATTATAGAGGTGACCATTTAAAATATGAGACGTCATACGGTTTCGGAGGTTGTTTTTACTTTTATATGTGCCCTTTCAATGTGTACTTCATGGTTATTATGCTGTTCTATTTATTTGTTTATTTCTTTTTGGGAGGGCGTGGGGGAGTCGTTATCATGTTGGCTCCCGCAATGTTCAACGAAAATGTAAAAAGAAAAAGCAAATGATTCATTGAATTAATGCAATACAATGGCAGATATGACAAATTTACTCTGCATTTTCTTGTATTGAAAGTTGATACTGAATCATGGTGATGTTGTTTCTGTTCGAGCTAAATTTTTTAATACCATATGTGCCTCCTTTTTCTCGCAGATCAAGTCTGTCCAGTAGTCTCCTCATCTTTTTAACAGTTTGTTATATTCACCATTTTTCTCTATTTTTCCTATTCCCATCCCTTTGGCCGCCTTACTCCTCGAGGGAGAATCAGAAAGTTCTTTGCCTGCGCAGCAATTATGATTTGCTGTAGATTGAAACAAGGAAGCTTGTTTGGTGTAATCCAGATCCAGATCTGTTGAAGGATTTTGGAATTTGAAATAAAATGAGGTGGTTTTACTTTGAGCCTTCCCACAGTCCATGGATGAAAAGCTTCAAATGACGATGCTGGTTGCCCTGAATCCAGATTTCCCGCTCACTTTCCTTACCCACGCCCTACCCACAGTACACTGCAGCCCCACACATCTCGCAATACGAGGCAATATGTGGCTGCAATTCAAGGTGGGTAGAGTGTAGGTATAGAGTTGTGGACAGAAAATCTGGACGTGCGTTGGGTCAAATGAGTACCATACTCTTCGACACTGTCGTGTTGCCATGGAAACATGTTACATTAAAATTTCATCAAGGCTTATACTTGGTTCTTTTCGCTTGTTTGCTTTTAGAGAATTGAAATTCTAACTTTCAAACATGAGTTCAGAACCAAACTGATGTTTGTTTCCTCTTTAACTCTTTCTCTTAGGAGGAATTTTATAACTTTAAGAGGAAAATGGGTGTTAGTTTCCTCTTATTTCTTACCTCTTAAAGAGGAGTCTTACAACTTTTTGTTTTTTAATGATACCCTAAAAACACAAACAAAAATTCTCTATAGGATTAAAATGAATATTTGACAAATTTCAGA
Source organism: Nelumbo nucifera (assembly GCF_000365185.1). Next base: position 3,380,115 of record NW_010729135.1, on the reverse strand, counting down.
ATCCAAAAATCAGAACAATATTCTCTACATTCAGAGTTTAGAGGAAAAAAAGTTCACCAATACTAATATGCCTCTTAAAGTAATTACTGCACTTTCAAATGTCAGACATTAGAACAAACTAGCAGGCCCACTTTAGTAACATTATTTTTCTCTCTGTGGAACTTTTTTAAAACCCAACTCTAGCTTTACATGCCAAATCTCAATATCTGTTATTGTTCAAATCTGTGATAATAATAATAACTATTATGATTTAAAACTTCAATTCTTCAAATTAATTTCTTTTCTGTATTCTATTGAATGGGAAAATGTGAAACATGATTTCGTGGGCAGAGTCTGGAGCATGGTTTTTAAAACCGACCCAGCAACCGAATTGGTTAGGGGTCCAGTTACCGGGTCAAACGGTTGACCCGTTCTGACAAAAATAATTTTAAAATTTGAAAAACGGTCAAAACCGTTCAAACGGTTAACCGACTGGTTCAGCGGTTTACTGACCAAAATCAACGATTTTGGAGAAAAATGGAATCGGTCAAGTAACTAGTTCCCGGTTTTTCTGATCCGACTGTCCGGTCCAGTCCGGTTTTGAAAACCATGGTCTGGAGCTCCTTTTTTCATGAGAAGCAGAGACTATTGAAGTTTTGGTAACTGACCATGTTATGAAAGGGAGACAGTTAAGTGAAATATGTGGGTTTGTATTAGATAGATAATGACGACGATGATAATGATTTCAACATTGAGAAATGCACAAATTTTCGACCGACTTCCATTCTAACCAGTTCTGAATGTCCATGGCAGTTCCCAAAACTGCTGACAAAAAATTTATAGTAGCTGAATCACTTTCTACTATCAAGTTCTGAATGTCCATCTGCATCGCAAGCCTTAGACCATCCATCACTTTGTATACTTCTGCTTTGGCATTGCATCCTTTTCTAACATATTTTTGATGGGCTGCAATTGCCATCCCAGTATGATATCGGAATACTCATTTGGTTTGTATAATGTTCCATATTTGGGATCTGATTACAATACATATCTGGTATTTGGTCAATGTAATAAGGGTTGTTTACTTCTTTACCATTTTGGCATAGAAAACAATTTTGATTTAATTGCATGCCTTGCTGAGCCAATATTTCTCGGGTCGGGATAACTTTGGCTGTTGGCCAAGAGCGTTTATGGGTTGGCCATGTTCACCCATTCACGCCCACGTCTATTTTTTCGGTCAGAAAATCAGAAAAGAAATAGGGGGTAATTACTATTTTATCCTGTGGCATTTCTAAGAATGTTCTCAACAGCATATTAATTAGTGTGTTCACCATAATCCGGACCAGAGGGCAATCTCACTTGGTAGTGGAAATTACACAAGTGTGTTTACCCACTCAAATGGAAGTTACTTGTACTCTCAAAAAATTTAGTCGTAACTAATATCAAGGGAAAATTCTCGATTTATATTATGTACTTTGGTTCTAGTGCTATTTTGGTCCTCGAAACTTAAAATACAATAATTCAGTATCCTGACTTTCAAAATGTATTAATTTAGTATGTACCGTTAACCAATTTATTGTTGCTTCTTGACACATGGTTACTAAATTATAAATTATAATATATCTTCTAGTTCAACTTCACTTCTAATGAGGATGCTAATTTCCATTAGAGCCCCCAAAGGACAAACATGTAACCACACGTGCTGGGAAAGACACTCATCAACTCCTTCTTTTAAGGAACAAAAGTGAACTTGAACTCTCCATATCCTTTAATTTGCCATTATTTTTAGATTAATTTAAGGGGTAATAGTATATAAGGGCAACTTTTGGGGTTTAATATCAATAAAAGTAATATATTTAAAAATTTTTCAAAAATAGGTTAATTTTTTAAAAATAATATCAATAAAGGTTCTTCTTTTCATTTGTTTATCAGAGACGCCGTCTGCTGCCGCCCGCCGCTGCCTCCGCCCACCTCCACCTCCGTCTCCGGCAACGTTGTCGGAGGTGGAGGCAGCGGCGGGCGGCAGTGGACGGTGACTCTAGTGAACAAAATGACAAAAAATGAACAGTATTTTTACCCTTTATTGATATTATTTTTAAAAATTTAACTTATTTTTGAAACTTTTTTAAATATATTACTTTTATTGATATTAAACTCTAAAAGTTGCCTTTCTATGCTATGGAAAAGATATGGTATGAAAAGAGTTTTGACGAATCAAAACCCACCCATGAATTTTGATAAAATAACACTTGATTCACTATCAAGTTTATGATTCCATATGATTAGTCAGATGCTTCCAAAAATATAAAGAGTATAAGAAATTGGCCCATGCAGGTCTCGAACCTGCGACCTTCGCGTTATTAGCACGACGCTCTAACCAACTGAGCTAATAGGCCCTACCATGCAATCAATACAATGACAAATTGTAGATAATAGGTTGGAAATTTGGAATATTCTTTCAATTAGTTTCTATGTTGGTACTGTTTCTTTCAATACGGTGGACGGTGGTGTTATCCCTTGCAAATTGAAATTAAAGAGGCGTTGCCATAAAAAAATAAAGAGTTGTTAATCCTACCGATTTTTTAATATATATTACACGCTGAAAAGAATGCTAGAGTGAAGGATAAATTCTTGCTTGTCTATTGATTTATTCTTGTTTAGTTTCACTGATAAGTGTGAGGATCATTTTCATATTCCTTTTTGATTGATTAAGTGCATTGGAACTTCATCCACCACCCTTAATCCTATTAATTAATAATATTAGGCTATATACTTCGTTATGGGAACCAATTGGCCTGTACAGCTTCTGGATCTTATGTTTACAACAAATTAAACCTCAACCCCATATTCAGCCAGGGTTAGAATTTTTAGGCTTAAAGTACATTTGGGGTAGGTGATAGGTCGGAATTGGTGCTAATTTACTGGCAGGTATAGATCCATAGAATATGAGTTTTTGTCATTTTGAATGTTTATAGATTTGTGTAAAATTCAGAAATCTGCATTAGGCCTATCCGTACTTTTTCTGTTTATTATATCAATGTTCTAAGTTTTATAGATCATTGAAAAGTTGGAAATGATACCTTTGATTTAAACCTCAACCCAAGAAGAATATTGACCCAAACTAGAAGTACCAAATTAATATCCTTGAATCCCATACATATACTCATGGTTTTTAAAACCAAACCGGACCGGAGGATCAGACTGAAAAAACTGGGAACTTGTCAGGTGATCGGTTTCATTTTACTCCGGAACCGTTTTTTCCCCAAAAATCATTGATTTGGTCAGCAAACTGCTGACCCGAGTGGTCAAACCATTCGAACCGTTTAATGGCTTGGCTGATTTTTTTTTTTTTAATTTCTTATTTTTTGTCAAAATGGATTGTCTGTTCAGTTCGAACGATCGGACCGTTCGACCTTCGAACCGGACCCCTAACCGATTCTGTTTTAGAAGCCTTGCATATATACTAGGGAAGAAACAAGTGGCAACTCTTTTTTGACTGGAAGATTAATAAACTAAGTCTTCTTCGCCTTCTTTTAATCAATGGATGACCTAGCTAGAGGAATGCCTACCCTATAATGATCTAGTGGGTTTGTGGTTAATTTTCATTATGTCTTGGCTCTTTAAAATCATTCCTTCTTGTTAAAAGGAAAAAATAAAGTGGCTAATTGATGTGTTAGATGATTGATTTGATTCCAATGGGGGGCCTTATTCTATATATAATCTTGCTACAAGAAAAAGTATAATTACTTAATTAGCTTCTCGGAGCTAGAAGAAGAATCTCGGAGGTTTGAGCATGTACATTTTATTTTGTAATTCTTTAATTCAACTCATGGGTCGCCTCTTTGGTCCAATCCAATCCTTTTCACAGCCATTAATGTCACAATGCACTGAGGTTACTTGATGCGAAAGCTATTTTGCAACTTGTTCACTAGTTCGATCGAAACCCAGAAATATTATCTTCTTCTGGTTGAAATTGTTTCTCTACCCCCCTTCTTTGATTCTGTGCTAGAGTCGCTTGATTCCATATAGGTTGTAATACAAGTTAGTGAGAAGTTTAATTTTTTCTTTACCTGAAACATTTTCAGCTAATCAATTTGTCATTTCAACTATAAACGTCGATTATAAGTCCCACACCATATTTTTTCTGACAGAAAGTGACTGTGATGTTGACATATACAATGCATACATATGTATGTAATGTTGACAAATACATATTTCTCACCGATTGGTATCAACAAACCAAACATTTCAGAAAAGAAGAATTAATTGATTTACGCCTTGTCATTATATTGTTGTTATACAATACTACTTGGAAGACAAACCATGCATACAGGAACCAATATATATACACATAATGCTGCTTTAGATGCACAAGCAGATCTGATCAGAAATTGGATCGGATTGGATTCGAGTATATTCTGATTCGATCCGATCGTTTGCATCTCCCTGGGGAATGAGATGAACATTAATTCTCATTCAGTCTTCACATTTATTCAACGACGATATGATGATACACTGCCTCACAATTCACATTGAGCAGTCCGTCCTAGCTAGCTACTTAGCTAGCCAAATATTTATGAGAAGAATCTTAATTATCAGCTCAGCTCTGGTCTATTACCGAAGCAGCTGGAATAAGCCTGGAAAAAGAAAATCTTTCAAGTGGGTAATCGTCAACCAAAATGAGGAGACTTGTAAGAAGGCTAGCTACCAATTGCAAACAAATAATAATTTCATCTTTCTCCAAAACTAGTGTTGATTATTATTGCAATAAGCTGCCCTCATGCATGTCTTGACTGTTGAGTCCCAACTTTCGAAACCAAGAACCATCAGTGGTCATCAGTAAGTACATATTAATGGACCCAGTCATTAAGGTCCTGTTTGGCATCACTCCGGAGGATGTGAATAGCGTTTGGTTGGGGGTGTTCATGGCTCGGTTAGCTGAATCATAGGGTGTTTTTTTGAGTCGAATCAGTACTACCAGTGTTAAGAAAATCGATAACCAAAATCGAACCGAAGCCATTTGGTTAACTGTCAGTTCGGTTCGTCGGTCTTCGGTTTTTTAATTTTTATAATATTTATTATAAATATTATATTTTAAATATATATAATGCATATTTATTAATTTATAATATATAAAATATACACAAATATATAGAAATATATGTATACCGGTCGATTCGATTAACCACCAATTTTTTATATTAGTTAACCGAAACCAAACCGGTACCTTCAGTTTTTAAAAAACACCAAACCGAAATCGAACTAACCGATTTAGTTAACTAATTTTTCAGTTTTTTACTCACCCTTAGCGTTTGGTTCAAACCAGTCCACTAATTCCCATTCAAAACGGGATGAAAAAATCCCTCCAGAAATGACATTTTTCGGAGTGGAAAAAGTGGATTATGAGAAATGAGAGATTCTCTCGCCATGCGCGTTAGTTTCAAATAACTAACACGTTTGACTCTGTCACACCAGAAAACCAAAGGTATTTTTGTAATTTCTGTTGAGGCTCTAACACTCACCCGAAACCCTACCCTTATGTTTTTTAATCGAAAAATTGATTAAAAATTTGATTTCTTCTAAACATGATTTTATTTTTAAGAAATAAGAATCAATTAACTGTACCAAACAGGACCGGTGATTCGCAAAATGAAAATTCTCAAAATCCATTTTTTTTAAAGGATTATGAAAATGAGAATCCTGAAAATTGATACCAAACAAGGCCTAATATTATTGCCACGAAGAATACATATTAAGAAGCGTTATGACCGGCTACAAATTAAATTGATGTCCTAGTAGTCTATATAGCAATATCATCGGCATAAATATTTTCACCCTTTTCTAAGTCTAACCCCAACATACAACATAGAGTTGTTGGAGAAGTTGATCAGTAAAACTTTACAAGTTACTGGATCTGGACCCATTCGAGCCGAGCGCGAGTAGGATCAACCAACCACAACAACCCAGGAGGCTATCTTCTTGACCCTTTCTTTCACGGTTTTACCTATTACCACTGCTCAAGGTCGATCAGGTTCTCTGAACCTAAACCTGAACCTGTGTTTCAAATGCAGCTGGGTTTTTGGGTTGGAAAACTCCATGTATTGCTGCCCCTCTACTTAGAATCGTTTTGTTTAATGGATAAATATTTGTATATGTACAGGTAGGAGTGTCAATAGATCAGTTTTGGATTGGACCCGTTAAAACCAAAATCAATTTGAAACGGACTAAGAAGGCATATTGAACCCGAACGGTCCAAACTTAATGAATCCAAAGTATTTATTAGATTGGATTGGATTGATAAGTCACAACAGATCGGAGGGTAAGTTGTAAATTAATAATGAAGGGCTCATCCTCTATCCCAAGTGTGTGTGTCTGATGTAGGCGCTTATGGCAGATCAATGGCATATCAGCGTGTGACAGAGGGCGGCGTACAGCGCGGACCCAATAGGGATGTCGCGTGGAGAAGAAGCCGGCATGCGGCATGGGCCCAATGGTACAACTGCACGCAGCGACCTCGGATAGTCGTGCACATAAGGCCAGAAAGGCCGGACTGCATCCTAGCTGTTTTCGCCCACCTACTCCTAGGTGGTTTCAAGTATAAATAGGGGGTGACACCCCAAAGGTGAGGCATCTAGACTCTCCACTATCAAGAATTCAGTTACCGCCGTTGTGGCTTCATCTGAGCTGTCCCAGTTCAGGTTTCGTCCGCCTATCGTCACACCTTCACTAGCTTGATCATCAGCGTCTCCGCCTCAAATTAGCACCCGGGGCCTCTAACGTCCTCTCTCTTTCTCCATAGGACTGGCCTACAAGCCCTCGACCACAGCGGACCTCAAACTCATCGATCAGCCCTCGACTCATAAGCGGAATTATTTTGTTGCCCTCAGCAACAGTGTCCATTCGTGGTGATTATTGTAGCTCAACACAAGTAAGGCACCTCGAAGAAAAGTTACAGGTCTCTCTGATAGGACTTATCTATATATATAAAAACAGTGGTGACCACATGCGAGTGAGACCTAACAACATGATCTTCCTCCTACAACAAAATTTTGTTGAGTCTCAATCAATTGCCAAGTGATGAAGCAACGCGTTAGGCTAACGCCACTTTTTTTTTTTCTTTTTTCTATTTCTTTCTTGGCCTTCTACTACTTATTGTTTACACGATAAGAAATACATCAAACAGTCTAGAAAGAAACAATATATATCTGTTAGTTAAAGATGAAGATGAATCGAAATAGTTCGGTTTCTCCACTCCCTTGTGCGCTGTGCACTACATCTAGCTTAGCTTTTTGCCACATGGAGCTCTCTACTTGAGCAAATTACTCACAGGAACTTGTGTTTGGATTGGAGGCAACAGAATGTCAAGCAAACCTCTCCCAAAACAGTGGGTTTCCTAGTGATGAAAATAAAAACTGGACTCCTTTGCGGCCTACTTTCCTTTCTTTCCCACGAATATTTATCTAATTCCTTTAAACAAAAGTAAGTGATGAAAATGACTCCTTTATTGGAGAAACATGTGGGCTTATTTATTTTTTTATTTTTATTTTTTCTAGCCAAGCAACAATCTTCTTAATATAGAAAGACAAAAGTTTGGTTTGGAAGAATTATTGTGCAGAAAAAGAGAAGGCAAAAGATGGCTTGTCTTTTCTTTGGGGGTGGAGGAGGGGGGGATTGAAAATGCGGCTTCAGAGTTCATCCCCCTTTTCGAGGGGTCTACACCGAATTTGGATTTCATCCTTTTTGAGGGGTCTAGACCGGCTTCAGAGTTCCCAATCCACAGCTGCGTAAGGCTGTGTGAGGACAGTTTTGTGAGAATGAATTCTGAGTTCGTCTAGACCTGTATCAATGTTTTAAAAAACGACATCAGCTATTTAATCATTTGGGTCAATCCGGCTCATGATATTATACATCAAATAAGAAAAAAAAATAAAAATAGATAAAATGTATAGAAAAATAGTGCAACAAGAGAGAGTTAAAATGACTAAAATGAGAGAGAGAGAGAGACTTAATTATCTACCTATAATCCACTCACAAAGTCAAATGGTATAGTGGTTCAATTCAATTGGTTAGGTCACTAAATTCTAGATCAACAATTTTTTATTTTGCAAACAAATTTGGGGCATGGGTCTAAGTCCAATTGGCTAGGGGCTCCACTATGAAAAGACATGATACCATAAAAACTTGCAACCAATCAACAATTATTATAAAAGAAGTAACTAAAGCTCTTTGATTATCATATCTTTCTAGTATCATAGATTTCTCCATTGATTAGTCTAACCACTGTTTTCAAAACTGGACTGGACCGGAAAAACCGGGAAAGATCGGTTCCGTTTTTCTCTAAAACTGCTTTTTTCCTTAAAACCGTTGATTTTGGTCAGTAAACCGCTGAACTGGTCGATTAATCGTTTGAACGATTTTGACCGTTTTTCAATTTTTAATTTTTTTGTCAAAACGAATCAGCCGTTCAGGTCGAATAGTCGGACCATTCGAACTGGTAACCAGATCCCTGACCGGTTCGATTTTAAAAACCATAAGTTTAACCATGACTGAGCATATGACCTATAATTAACAGGTTAGTAAGATTAGAATAGTAAGGGTTAATGTGGTCCTATTGGCAATTTGGCATTATACAATGCAAAGATCCTCCTTTTCCACAGTTTAAGATTCATTCCTTGTTACCAACATCACCGTAGTTGATTGAGTTGGTGACCAATGGGTGTATTTATATCTTTTTAGTTTTTTTTTTCTTCAAAATTTCAGATGTGGTGGATATCTCATTATTTAACATTTAAAATAAATTTTTACCTTAAGTTATGTTTGATTTCAAGGAAAAGATAAGAAAACCTATACGAAATTTGTAAAAGTTTTTCTAAGTTTCCCTTCCTTTCCTTCCTCCTTCAAACCAAAGACACCAAACACAGTAAAATTCAAACACGTGTATATACAATATTGCAAACATCAGCAAACCGCAAATGCTATTTAGCATGAATGCCCCCTAGCCCTAGGTCTAGACTATGGCATCTCACCTTCGTGAAGTAAAAAAAAAAAGACAAAAAAAGCTTACTGTGCATAGGTTTAGGGACGGAGGACCAATAACACAAGATGGAACCTTAAGGCTTACCACGTATCATCCATTCATAGAATTAGGACCCACCATTTAATAGCGGCCCCCGAAAAGCAGTTTAAATTCACTGTTGGAATTGCATTTTTTGATGTCAGTGTCTCAGCGATGATGAAACTCTGAAAATAATACAGAAATTAGTGGTTTAAAAGTCAACTACTGATTTCAATGAGGGTGTATGTGGGACCCATCAAAGTAGTGGATTTTAATCCTCTAACAATTGGACAGGTGGCAAGTTATATGGCCATACTTCCTCCACTGTTTCAGGGTAAGCTACGAAGAGAGAGAGAGATCCTGAGCCTGAGCCTGAGCCTGAGGTACGTAGTGCTGCCGAAGCCAAACTGTGTTCGTGTCTGAGCACAGGTGACAGCAGGCGTGTGCTTTGTCTCTAAACATGACATCATTCAGCGCGTCAGCCCCAACTCCCTTTTTCAACTTTAAACGTTGCACCGCCACCCTTGGACTCGAGTTCAGAACTTCAGATCCCAATCTAATGCCCCACAACGCAGCACAACCTCCCATGATCAAAGTCAAATCGTCGATGGACCATGCTTCTGATCTCAACCGTCCAAGTTGTATCTGTCAAGAGAAGGAATTTAAAGCAGATTTATTTGATCCAACGGCCACCAGACCACAAATTAGGGTATAACGAGATTATTATATGTTTGTACAAAAGTCTAAAGGCTAAAAGATGCGCTGGGTACTTGTGAGGTTCAAAAGATCTTCTGCAAACCGCAAGGGAGGGAAAAGTAAAGTCTTTAGATTTGACGGTTATGATTTTCTAACTTAAATATTTGAGGGAGGGTGTCCGTGCAAATGATTGAGACATTAAATGGATGGATTGCATTTCTTCAGATTGACACCTGTCTTTGCACAAATGTATGCTAGATAAGGCTATTAATTACTATAATTGACTCAATATCTCTACGGAGTGTGAGTGTGTGTAGCGAGTTGAGCGCAGCTGACTACTGATGACTCCGCCCAGCTCTCCCTTTTATGACTTATGGGCTGGAGAAGCTGCAGCAAGTGCTTACCCTGGCTGTTTTGTCTTCTCACTTTTCGGAGGAGTTGTTTCAAAAATTTAGGAAGGAGAATGGAAGGGTCTCATAACTTGCCACCTGTTGCATGTTTGCGAGAAATAAGATCAACTATTAAGCGGCAGTGGCAATAAGAATCAGAATTCAGAATTCACAACCCCTACGTGAGATTTCATGAATACCACATCTCTCTTTGCATGTTTAACCCTTGACTAATCATATTGGTGAATACAAATTTAGGCTTTGATTGTTTGCAATGCAAATCTCAGCCAGATATAAACTTTGCACTTGGTTCAGTTTTACTTCTTATTATTATTTGTAATCATGGTTTTCCATACAAGACCTGTACTTTTGTCTCATTTTCACGCATTGGCAGTCATCCTAAAAAGTGATGCAAAATTTGCACCACCTTCCACCTACCTCACTTCTCTCATATCTAAAGTGGAGATTACAAATCATCCTTCTCCTATTTCCACTCTTTTGCACCACAATTTACACTCAATCTATTTGCACTCCCATGCTTCTATGCTATTCATTTGCACTGCAACTAAACTGAACCTTTAGGCTCAGTTTGGAAGGAGTATAAATGCAAATATGTGGGGTGCAAAACCTTATATTTTATATTATTTTGTATGTGTTTGCACTGTACATAGTACATATTGGCATTTGTACTTGTTCCAAACTGAGTCTTAAGAACAAATTTGTATTTTCACATTTAGAAATGAAAAAAAATAAGGTTTAGTGTTTTTATTTTAAGAAAACAATGCCTCAAGCCATTTGTGGGGCTTTTCTCAGTTATATTATCCTAGACAACGACACTATTGGTGCCAACTAAGGGGGGCTTTAGGTATCGTTGGTGTTTCAAGCATAAACGTAGCCACATCAGCACAATAGGAGTATAATTAGTAGGACATTGTTTTGATTTAAAAAGGTCAAAAAAACATTTCCCATGAAAATCCATGTTGGGGGATGTTTCAATAAGCAGCATATCCATTTGATGTTTCCTACTTTGGTAGTAGCACAAAGTCTCAACATGGTGCTGATATGGATGAAAAATGCACATTTCTCAACAAACAGGACTACAAGTACAAAACAAGAATTTTTGTGTTTCAAGTATAAATAAAGCGTTCAGCTATGAAATCGGAAAGATATGATATTCGAAAATCCTTATTTCTAAAAATTCATGGATGGGTCTTGATTGGTCAACACGCCAAAACTGTGTCTTTCCCGCATTATCATATCATAGATTTTTCCCATAAATAACCTGTGTTTTGTTTGAAGGAAAAAGTAAGGAAACCTTTACAAAACTTGTATAGGTTTCGCTTACATTTCCCTGCCTTTTCTCTCTCAGACCAAACATAGCCTTAAATGTCTCAACTCAGTTGCAAAAATCAGATCCAACAATACTTGAATGCGAAACTACCGTTACACCCTTTCCAATATAACGAGTATTAATTAGAATCGAGAGACAGTCCAGCCTCCGAGCTTCCAATTACGTTTTGTTCTGTCTTAGTGCATTGAACTCCATTAATTGTTTTATAATCAAAAAGATCTAGTCTGTGCTTAACAATACATATGTAAGCAGCAACCAGTTTCTTGAGTTTTTCTGGGCGGTTAACCTTTCATGCAGTTTGATAGAACATTTGACATGTCCTCTGTGGCACTGTTCTTTTATTTTATTTATTTATTTATTTTTTGGGGCAATGTCAAATGCGTTGTTGGTTTTATCGGTTTAGGAAGTTGCAACTTCCAACCATCCACACAATAAACCGCCGTAGCCATTACAGTTAGAATGACCGTTGCTGACTATGATGCCTAGATTCTGACCAAACACTGCTATACCGACTGAGCACGCAGTAGCAGTAGTAGTAGTTGCAGCAGCACGAGTCCACGACCTATTGCAGTTAACCTTCCCCAGTTCCCTCTTTTAACAAGTCCCCTTCAAAAAATCATTCCATGACGAGTCCTCCTTTCTTTTTTTTTCATCTTTTTTTTCGTCCACAGAACCAAAGGTTTTCTTTTTTCTGCAGGTACGTACTATAGATTTTTTGGTGAAGCGAAGCGAAGCGAAGCGAAGCGAAGCGAAGCGAAGGGGTAGTACAGAACTAAATATGGAGAAAGAAAACAAGATCTAATCCATGGCAATTGATGTTTTATCTCCCAAACATATGGAGGCTACAAGTGTTTCTCCAAATCTGGAAAATGCTGTCTGCATTCCTTGTTGTTGTTGTTGTTGTATTATTGCTTTTCAAAATTTACCAAAGAAATAAAATTTAACACCGACACCCTCTTAGCTTTCACTTTTTAACCTTCTCCCAACGATTCATGGAATGACTGAATTGAAATTGTGATACCCATTTATGTCTTCCAGAAGAATTCCATTTTAAACTGAAAAAGAAAATGCATAGAAAAACTAAGGAGAATAAGCACAAAAAAAGTATAATACAGAAGATTTGAGATTGTTTTCTGTTGCTCAATTAGAAGAACTAAGACATCATCAGATGCTGTTATATCTATGTTACACATCTTTGCTCTTCACTATGGTGGTGATACATATGTTCTTTCTTCTCTCAATTACACATAGATTCCTCCTTCAACCCAACAACCCCTCACATTAAGTTCTCTCTAATCCAAGTTAATTAACATCTCCAAAATAATTCAGAAGAAAAAGGAAATAGCGGAACAAAGGATAGAGTAGAAAATAGGAACCCTAAAAGGACCATACAATCAGCATCATCATTCACTCGTTCGATATTCATTCAACAACTGTCTATCATAAACAGCACTCACTTCTAACACCTACCTTGGCCTCGCAGCTGGAGCTCCACCGGCGCCAGTGGTCGAACTGGTTTTACCAGCCACGGCCATTTGATGATACGAACCGGAGCCATATACTTGTCCTTGATGATGACCCATCATCATCATCGCCGGCTGCATTCCCCCGTACATCCCACCTCCATTAAAACCGCCACCGCTACCCCCTGGATTTACAACCGCGCCATTGCCTCCCCCGGCCGATCCTGCGCCGCCTGAACCACCACCGGAGCCGTCCTTCTCGCCTTGCCTTCCCATGGAGCTTTTCTCACCTTCCATCTCTCGGAACTTCTGCAGATATATCTTCAAGGGCTCTACGTACTCTTCAAATCCTAACGTGGTCATGGCCCAGAGCAGATCGTCGCCGTTTATCGTCTTCCTTTTCTCTCTCTGGCATTTATCCGACGCTTCACCGGTTATGAAGCTGATAAACTCCGATACGCACTCCTGTACCGTCTCCTTTGCGTCCTTGGAAATCTTGGCGTTCGCAGGAAGTGCTTTCTTCATTATTCGGCTCACGTTAGCGATGGGCAAGAACCGGTCCTGCTCCCGCGGCGAGAACTCGCTGTTCGCGTTGTTGTTGTGCCCGCCGGACTCGTTGTCGGAATCCCCCATGAAGTCCGACCCAGATACTTCTGTGACAAGAACTCACAACGCTACGCTTGCTTCTATGACAGAAGTCGGAAGAGAGAGAGAGAGAGAGAGAGAGAAGAGAAAAGAAAAAGAAACGACCCTTCTATGAGATAAGGAATTTATAGAAAGCGGAGAAAGAAATTAGAATTCTTAGAGACAGCAAAAGAAGCTTCACAGGAAGGGATTGGACGAACTTTGCGGTGAAACAGAGAGAGAGAGAGAGAGAGAGAGAGAGAGAGGAATATAGTAAATTTAGCAGCAAAACCAGATAAAATCAAGAACTCTCGGCTAAGAATTCGACCGTAATCCAAGACGAAAGGAAGAAAGTAGGGATGGGTGTAGAAGGATTGACCGGAAGAGGAACAGACGGTGAGATGGTAACCGGAAAGGAGGGTAATAGGGATAGGGGACGTCGTCGGAAAAGCTAGAGAGAGAGAGAGAGGAAGAGAAATTTGGATCTTTTTTGGGGAGAGGCTTTGGGTAGAGAATGCCGGGTCCGTTGGATCTTTGGTCTAATATCACATCTTCTGCGACACGTGGGCGATTGAGGACCGTTTATGTGTCGATAAGAATGCGTCCCCTGGATAGGCCTGTTGTCGTTTGATGAGTCGAGGCATCGGAGGATCTGGATCGTCGGTGAGCCGCGGCACGGCACGTGGTCGGTAGGAACCGGATGTGTAGAGAGTCTTTATTTGGATTGAGAGTTTCGTTCGTGCCAGCCGCGGGCTTGCGAGTTGCGGCTTGACTTGTTGTTGTTGGATTCAAGCCAAACTGAACCGAGCCAAGCCAAGTGGAAGAAAAGGTCAACGGCGACCTCACTCCAGTCATCCAAATTGACTGACTCTTTTATAAGCCTAATCACGGGCTTCCAACCAACGCAATTTGGATCAGGACCATTCAATTCAATTGGGTGGGCCTTCTTCATACACGTTACGTATAACGTGAGGAGCACCGCTTCAACTTCTGTCTTCAACACGGGCCCATTTAGAATTTTAGATGGTCAAGATCAATGACTTTGGTGGGCTAACCCTAATCAATCAGCCCAGTATCCGAGGATGAATCCTGTGTGTAAAAGTAAAACCGTTGTATACTAATTGTGGTTAGCATTAAATGGTGAGTGGTGGGTTGTTACTTGTATTGAAGGGACAATAAAATAACAAAGGCAAGAGAAAGCGAGCTTCCACTTGCACATCCATAATATATATTACACACCATAGTTTGTTCAATTCTAAATATATACTATAGCTGTAGTTTATACATTATTTGGGGCTGTAGCTGTATGCGAATGAATGAGTTGTGATATAGTTGTTGCTGTTGCAGTGTGTCATTGTCTTGGACGGCTACAGCGCGCCAATGTTCCAGTTCCACACTTCCACTACTAACATAACACTAGTGGGGGAGATTTGTCCTTGGCTAACTATGAATTTTTGACTTTGGACGTCTAATTAAAGTTGTTTTTAAGGGTTAGTTTACTTTAAAAGCATAAATAAAGGAATGAATATATAAAGCAAAAACTGAGACACCCATACACGGAAGGGGTGGGGTGTATTGTTAAGTTTTTTCTTCAATAACTAAACTTTTTTAGAGGGATTGGTTTAAAGGCATCTCAACCCTTGAAATGGGTAATTATTGGGTACCCTAAAACACCATATCAACATACCACCAATACTAAAATTTTGAACCTTGCTGCTTAAGGTTAAGGTTGTCCATGGATTCAAAAAGTCCGATACTCAGTTGGATTTTAGATCCGATTACTTCGAATTTGAGTGTTAAAACTTATATTCCACTCACTTCACATGTAGATTTAACTCCCTCCCATGATCCCATCCAATAAAAATTATTCTTTTATGTATATATATGTAATATAAGTGGCAGTTTGTAGTTTACCCAAAAATCACTTTGAATTGCAATTTTGTATTTAAAATTTAGGCCCTATTCATTTATAAATTTTTCATTGGTTCGGGTAATTTCAATTATGTGCTTATGTTCTTTTGATTGATTTTAAGGTAAATAATATAATTACTTCTTTTTTTTTATCTATAAAAAGGACAAATTTATTCCATCATATTTTACAAACATTTTTCCCATATGAAAAAATTACTTACCCACATGGAAGATGAATGCATTTTATCGAAATACTTAATACAAAAAAATTACTATAAAGTTTATCAATGAAAATCCTCTTATTTATCGAAAAACAAACAAAACCTTAGAGCAATCCACTAATTTTTACTCTTAACCGCCATTCCCCAAACCAGGGAGTAGGGAGGATGCCACCAAATCCAAAATCGACTTTTTCCACCGAGTTCGAACTTTGAAATTTTGTGTTTAAATCTTTTGCACATATACAAGCTTGCAATTCCAACTTGAGTAGAGGTGAAGGAAAGGATCCCATCAAGTTCATGGTTATATTTATATATAGTTTGACTGTTTTGTTTTAGGAATAAACAAATGTATTTCCTCCAATGCGTATCTATGTTGGCGTTGATTCATTCATGGATCGTAATGGGGTTTGACTCCATACTGCAAAGTAGGTGACATTGCTGCAGAGAACCAAGCTGTTGATGCCGGGGCGCGGGCCCTAAGATTCTGATTGGCTCCACATTACTGAAATAGCTGGGGGACCTTTGGTTCTGTTTCTTTTGTTTTTTCAAGTGATGGGCATATGAATTGAATACAGTAAAAAAAAAAAAGGAAAAAAAGAGTGGCGGGGACCGCCACTTGAGAATTGGAAGGGGCCGACCGCCGGTGACGTCCCTGAATCTTTCCGGCTATCAGGTGATGGTCGGGTGGGTGGTCCCTTACGCTCAAAATGACATTTTTATAAGGATGTTGTGGAATGATCTAGAATGCTTTCTCTTTCTAATATACTGGAATAGTACTGGAGTGTATATATATATATATATATATATGAATATGAACCCATTAATATTAGGGATTTTTGGACTGCAATTCCCCTCACAAATTTTTTTACAGCCCCTCTTAGTTTATTAGTAACTCCCCCCTATAAATTACATCATGCCCTTGAATTTGACATCAATCTACAGGCAGGATTCAGTCTATCTCTAGGAAATCCTAACTTCACCTAGGGATGGACTGAATCATAAGAACCCCTTAATATTATGGTCTAATCGCTGAAATTTAAGCAATTGATGAAACTCAGATGATCCAATATTCAGTTGGATCCGTAAAACTAATATGGGTTATTGGCATGTGAAATGAACAGTGTTTCATATGATCGGTGAGAAGTAGAGATGCCAATGGATTGGATCAGATTTAAAGTGGGCATATTGTAATTGATCTGAAAATCTGATTGGATCTTACAAATACTGATTCAAATTTGAATCTAAAAAGGATGTTGGATATCTAAATGTGATTCAATTCTGTTTAACTTTTTTAAAAAATAATAAACTATTAAAAGAAAAAGAAAAAATGACAATTTAAATAAAGAATAACAAAAATATAAGTATTTTCATCATATATATACACTAGCAGGAATCCATGCGATACATGGACTTTGTTAAACGAAAGCTAAACAATAAAACACATAAAATTAATTTCAGCTAGGATTGTTCACCAAACAAATGAAACTGACCAACTTAACCTCACTCGACCGAGTTGGTTGGTTTTTTAGTAATTCCAATCAGCTTTGGTTAAGCAATTTTCCAACCCAGTCAGTTTCGGATAGGCCATTTGTAAACCGACCAAAACCGAATGGATTCGACCAAGGATCAAGGGGAAGTAGCCAGTTGTGGCACCCCAAGAGGTCCCTAGTGAGGTGAAGAGGCCCTAGGAGGGGGCCAAAAAGCTAGCGGAAGCACCGAAGAAGCCAACCACCCAGACCGAGGCGCCAAAGAAGCCCACAGACGGGTCCGAGGTGGGTAGGAAGAGGCCCGCAATAGATATGCCGAGGGAAGAGCCGCCGCAAAAAGGTGGCCAATATAGAGCGACAGACCGAGGAGGTGGTGCAGAGGTCCACACATGGGGAGCGTCCATCTGGGCCTTCATCAGCCCCTTCATCAGTACAGGGGCTCCTCGAGAGAGCCAAGGGGGCCAGAAAGATCTTCCGCCTACAATGACAACTCCGAGAAGGGGACTCCGTTCAGGATGAGGGGGTCAACTAGGAACTGGTGAGCGGGGCCTTCTAGCCGAGGGATCACTACCACCTGTTGCAGAGCAACCCAAAGGCCATCTACGATGAGGGCCTGTACCACTTAGCTGAGGTAAGATGCTTTTCAGTTTTGTGTTTCTTTCTCTCCCTACCCTTTCGTTTGCTAACTGGCTTTGTTGCAGGCATATCTGCATTTTGTCGGTTTGGGGGACTGAATGAGGCAGGCCATGTCTCGCATTGACAAGGCGGAGATGGAGAAGAAGTCCATCGAGGAGAAGCTCCAGAAGGAATGGGAGAAGTTCCAAAAGGCAGCTGCTGCCACTGAGGACAAGCACCAGAAGTTTTGAAAGGCGTTCTTGGACGAGCAATTAGTTCGGGAGCACCTCAAGATTCAGCTGAAGGAGGCACGACAAGGACTCTCCAAGGAATAGATGGAGCGGGTCTAACTGGAGAGCATCATCACCGAAGCGGGTTTGTTAACACCGTAATGGTGTAATCTTGGTAGTAAGGCGTAAGATTTCGGGCTGAAACCATGAGGGCGAAGGCTAGCTTCTCCACTTCGGAATATCTGGTTTCGGCGTCGCACAACACTTTGGTGACATAGTATATCGGTTTCTGTGCTCTGTCTTCTCTGATCAAGATTGAGTTGACTACTTCGTTCCCATCTGATATGTAAAGGTATAGAGTTTCTCCTCGTACTGGGCGGGCCAAGAGGGGAGGTGAGGCGAGGTACTCCTAGACTTCATCGAAAGCATGTTGAGATTCCTCCATCCACTGGAAATCCTTCAATTTCTTGATGGCTCGGAAGAAGGGAAGACATCGGTCAACTGACTTTGACATGAAGCAGTTGAGCGCCGCCACACGGCCAATGAACTTCTGGGTTTCCTTCACCGACCGAGGAGGTGCCATGTCCAATATGGCTTGTATTTTCTCAGGGTTGGCTTCGATACCTCGATTTGCTTCGTCTGCCATATCTTCCTCAACTTCTTCTATTGGTTCGCCTCCTTCAACCCTCTCTCTCTCTCTTTACTTTTGTTGGCTCTTTGCAGTATGCAAAGGGTTCTCTCTATTTCAAGGTCGAATTTTGCTAGTTCTTTGCCTCTAGTGCGTGTCATACACTAACTAATCTGAACACAACAAGAATTTGAACACATTAAATAAAGAGTAAAATCCAAATTAACCAAGGTTAACAAGTTCTAATATTATTTTAGGATTAAATCCCTGGCAATGGCGCCAAAAACTTGATATCTATAATTATATAACCCTAGCAAGTGCAATAGTTATCAAGTGGTATAAAGATATCGTTCCCACGAGGATTTAACAAAATAAGTATTAGAACTATAACTTCCCTCAATTATTTGGACAACCGAATTTTGGATCTAACAATAGGAACTACTGAAAATTAAAGATAGAAAAAGAAAAGAGATAAAAACAATGGCAATCAATGATTGAACTTGCAACGATTTAACTGAAAGTGCCAGGACTATTGGTCCACCGAACATTTCCAATTATCAATTTATTAAATTAACCAAGATAATTTATTATTTTCATAAGCTGAAGTTTTTCCTAATTTATTTAATATTCCCTTCCAGGATATATCAAACCTACTTCTATCAAGTAACCCTTCGATTCCTCGATTAGAGTTCTCGAGATAGAAAGTGCGTTAAGTTCTATGAAAAACCTGTATCATCAGATCAATCATGTATATATATTCCTATATACCATTCAATTCACACTATGAGTTATTTAGTCTATTATATGAATTCCCCTTTCGGTTCATTCACATAAACCAAATCAACTAAGAGGTGGCCAAGCTCCTAATTGCATTACGCATAATAACTCATAGACAATATGAAAATAAAAACAACTTGGTTGAATTAAATAAAA
>NW_010729135.1:3298783-3356005 GCF_000365185.1 Nelumbo nucifera | reverse complement strand
TATATATATATATATTATAGATAATAAAGTTTGGTTAATTCAATTTTTTTCGGTTAACTGAAATTCTAAACCTAAAAACCAAAACCGAAACCAAAATTTGGGTTTCAGTTTTTTGGTTTTAACCAAATAATGCTAACCCCTAGCTTTTGCAGTTAGGAAATGGGATCTACACATGCGAGTGTTGTGTGAAAAAACCTGACATTTTAGCCCGTGCGGGTTAGGTGAGCGTGTGAGAAAATCACGCTTTGAGTCTCGTTTGTCTCTCCCCCTCTTTGTCAGCTATCCTAAATTGGCAAGACTATGTTTAGGGTAGCTGACTTGTCAATGAGCAAACGTTTGGGAACTGGCAAGAATTGGCCAACGTTCGAGGACTGACAAAAACCAACCAAGCTATGTTTAGGATGGCTGAGTTGTCGGCCAGCGAATGGTTGAGGCTGACGGTCAACATGCATTTGACGAGGTGTATCACTCCTCGCTCTCCTACACCTAGTCCTTTTTCATTAGGGAGAATGACAGTTCAGCCCAGGATCAGAATTCATAGGCCTAAAGTACAATTGGGGTATGTACCAGCTCGGAATTGATACTAATTCACAAGCGGGCATTGGTGCATATGGTGGGGGGTAATTGACCTTTCCAAATATTGTAGATCTGCAAAGGAAATCAGAATTCTGCAATGGGCCTGTCCGCACTTCTCCATTTCTTTTATTTTTCTGTGAGGGTTTCGTTTCGTTCTATTTTTTTCTCTTCCCTTTATCTCCCACTCCCATTGGATCGTCTAATTGCATTCCTAGGCTTCTATTCTTTGTAAGGGTTTTCTATTTATCTCTTCTTATTTTTCTTCTTCATTTGTTCAGCTATTTGCTTCTCTGTTTTTTTTCGGGGTTGTAAGATAAGTACTGGTGATGGGAGAAGGTTTTTCTTGCAAGTTGTGATTCATTTATTTGCTCTAATTTCCTTCATGTGATTTTTAGTATTTGCTTTCCACTCACAGGTTTCGTCTTGTTCAATTAGTGTTCTTTTTGTTTGCTCCATTTTTCTTTTAAATTTCTGTTGTTTTGGTTGCAGGTTTGGAGTCGTCACTTTGTTTTGGGTGTTATAGTTGTGAGTATACCACTCTTAGGTTTGGTTTTTTGGTAGTGATTAAATGTTCGTCACTCGTTGTCGTGTTAATGAACTAAGTGCTTTTTTTTGTGGGTTATTTGGTGTTTCTTTGGGTTGTTTATGAAGGGCTTGATGTAAGTGTCTTTTTGGATTTCTGGGATTGTTTGTCTCTGTTGTTTACTTTTATAGGTGTGTTTCTACGCATTACTTCTCATTTTGATCAAATAGCAAGAACCATACTAATTTTTTTTTTGTTATATAAGCTTGGAAGAGGTTGTTGTGCCTCTCATATCATTTAACATTTTCACTCTTAAACCCATGTATGTTCTTTCCATGTCTGGTCATATGTAAAACTGTTTATGTTCTAAAAATTGACATCGGAATTGCTCATCAGTTGGGTTTTATTTTGAAATTCGAGAAATAGTGTTGGACATTTCGTTTCTTTCGTTAGCACTTAATGACAATGTCAATTTTTAGAAACAATAAGAATACTTTAAGACAATATATAAAAAATAAGGGTGCAGTTAGTCCATTTCACAAATAGTAAAGATAATTTAAGGAAATTGTCCTTTTCTTTTTTCTTATTTAGTATTCACTTTGCTTGTTTGGAATTGATTTGGCTTTTTGTATGATGAGGATTGCAAGGAATGTGTGGCTTTAAGATAAAACAATTGCCTTGTAAGGGAATGGTTTGCCTGGTTATGTTGTCCATTGTTTATAGAACGAGAACCTAATTGATGCTAAGCATGGAAGGTGTATGGAATATATATGGCATTGAATTCCAATTTGAATGAAACGAGAGATCCAAAGTTCCCGGTTTTATTATTTTGATAGTGGCTGATTTGAAAAACTTATTGCTTTGTCGTTAGTAAAATAATATTTTTGGGAGGTTTGGGCTTCTTAATGGCTGAAGCTGAAGTTGGGTAGGTTATTAATAAGTTTGAAGATTTTCCAATTTAATTATTTTACATATTTTTAAATTATTTGCCATGAAAATACAAGTTTATAGAATTAATCTTTTTTACTGAATGTGATCAAACGGGTTGTGTTGGGCCATGTCGTGCAGGCCGTTCTAAGTTGGGTTGTGCTTCCCTCCCCTGGGATACTTTAGGGGGTTGGCCCAATCCCACGTAGGCCTGTGTCATGCCACAGGTCGGGCTGGTCTACAGGCCTAGTCTTAGGCCAGGCCGGGCCATGAATCGGGCTAATCCATGCTTTTTAAAAATTTTGAAAAAATAATTAAAAAGTTAACATAGATTAAAAAATAGGTAAAAATTTAAAAAGATCTTAAGTTTTATTTTATATGAATTTTGATGTATACAATTGTTTATATATGCAATAATAAAATGAAAAGGTATAATAAAATTGAAAATAAAATTTTATATTATACATATAATATACAGTTTGAGAACACACAGGCTCGTTCCGTGCCACGGGCAAAGTCTTAGGCCAGGCCCAGCCACAAACCGGGCTAAGCCATGTTTTTTAAAAATTTTGAAAAAATTAATGAAATTTTTAACATAAATTATAAAAGATCTAAAAATTTTATTTTAGCCCAAGACGGCATGGGCCCGTATTGTGCCGCGGGCAGGGATGGTATGCGGGCCAAGTCTTAGGCCAAGCCGGGCCACAAACAGAGCTAAGACTGTTCATGGGCTTGGTAGCATGATACTTCAGCCCGAACCATTAACAATGTTAAATTAATTAATTAATTAATTTGAGATAGCCTTTAACAATCTTGTGTTTATAATACATAAGTTTTATTTATTTATTTACTCGTTTACTAAATTATTTAATTAGTTAATAATTTAATATTCTAACAAATTATTATTACTAGCAAAGTAAGACATAAAATTGTGTATATATTTACTCTCACATGTTTGTCTATTTATCTCATTTATTTTACTAAATTTATTTATTTATTAAATTAAATTAATTATTATTTAACTATTTACAATTACTCCACTATATAAAACAAAAATACAATGACAAAAGTCATCTCTCCATCTTTCACTCTATTGCCTGATGGTCGTGATTATTTATTTATTTATTATTTTATTTTATTAAATTAAATATATCATTATACATAATTTTTTTTATTTTAATTAAACATTTTTTCCAATAAACTTTTAATTAAAAAATTTACCTTTCACAAATTTTTTTCCTATATAATAATTTACCTTTTGACATGCCACTTACCAGCATGTTTTACCGCTAGTTTTATTAATTTATTTTTAACTTTTCATTATTTTCTTTCACATTTTCTAAAAAAAAATTGTATTGCCCACGACCCAGCATGCTAGAGCCTGCCCAGGCCCGCATGCTGGCCCACATTATGACAAAAAAAATTGTCCACTCTTTTTCAGTTTTTCTCAAAGAAAAAAAATATGACAAAAAAACAAATAACTCTCGACCCATACTAAATTGTTATGTCTAGATTATTTTTCATAGATGAAAGATGCTATAAAGAGGGTTAGAGAAACCTCAGCTTCAATGAGGGAAGGTTTTAGCTGATTGGAGAAATCTCGGTGAAAAACAGCGCCCAAACTCTGATTTTGTGAGTTGCTGTTATGATCATCCATGAGGTTGTCATCAGCAATTTCACCAGAGTAATCAGCACTTGGTAGTTGGTAATCGTCTTTTCTTACTAATTGCTTAAATTTGTCAGTGTAAAATTAATTCAAATTTGTAATTTATATGGATCGTTTTATACTCTACATATTTGCATTCACACTTATTTGCATTATTTTCAAACGGAGCCTAAAGAAATATAATCCCCAATACGAAACCTTAGCAATTGATATTATTCATCAGCTTTCAACCCGAGAGAGAGAGAGAAGGTTTTGATTCCAATGATACAAGGGGAAAAAAAGAACTTATTGACTAGTTGTGGGGGATAAAGTATTCATGTAGAGATAAAATTGTAAGTTTAAAAATATTTGACCCATGTGAATGATATCGGATCTCCTACCCATAAGAACTCTGCTCATATCTACCCACATAACATTGCAGTCACACATGGAGAACATGTCATCCTCTAATGGTTCAACACGTTTCACTAACCTAGTGCCAATTGTATCAAGTGGGGCCACCCCACAGAATACACCTTAAGTGGTTTTGGAAACCAGAGGATATATTTAAGTTGTTAACATAAAAACTATGTAAAAATGCATTTATGGATGTTTTATTGGTAAAAATAAATTTATGTATGAAAATACTTATTTACATTAGGACCCGTGGGATGCATGAGTTTTATTAACATTGAACCAAAGGAGTTTATGATTGTTTAAGCTGGCTCCAACCACTCCTGTCATTTAAAATAGTTATATATTTAGCATAAATCTAGGTTCATCATTAAATTATAGAGTACTCTTAACAGTAAAATTACTGTCAATAATTTACAGAACCAACCCTGAAATCGATCTCGGAACTGTCAAGATCAAAACCGGTTCTGAAACTCGATTTTACATGATAGATTCTGGTTCCAAAATTCTGAAACCAATTCCTGAAGGATAGATTTCAGGTTTTGTCATAAAATTAAACCGAATCGATCCATACTAACCCCTAATTATACCTTTAGCATCAATTCCTCGATTGATTTTGCAAATTTAACAAAGTAGTGAGGAACTTATAACAAATATTTGAAAAACACCATCAACCTAGTTCAAATCCACTTAACAATGTCCTGCTTCTAATTCACATATATCCTTTTGCAAATTGTTCATACAGAGATCCATTCATCCACCCTCGAGGTTGTCAACTCCGTTACAAGTCCAATCTGTACAATGTGCTAACATGATTATTATCGTGATTATTTTCAGCATCTAATTTTTGCTTATTATTCTCTCAAAACACCCTAGTCCATTCCCCAGATATTCAATTAGACCACTTTAGAGTCCGTTTAGTTCATGGCCGGAATAAGAACCGAAATTAGAATCAAAATCCTTTGAAATCATAAAATTAGAATGATCTATTCCCATTATCTGTTTGGTTCAGATAGGAATGAGAATGAGAATTGGAATGGAATTTCATTCCCTAAGGAGGGGCAAAGACTGGTCATTCCCTCAAATGGAAAAATGTCATTCTAGTAGGAATGAGAATGGGATTCTGTTCCGCTCAACTAAACAGTTGGAGACGGAATAGCCCATTCCATGGTAGGTTCAAGGGGTAGTGTATCATTAGCAAATTTGGAAACAGGAGATAGATAGATTGATTTGTAGAATAAAATGAAGTTATTAATTACAAGCTTAGAAATGGTTGCATTATTAACACACAGCTGCATTCTGCACCTACTGCAAGAGTCTAGCCTCCCAGACAATTTCACAACCATTAGTTGGGTCTGTCCAAATGCAACTACAAGAAGTCGTAGTAATTGGAAATGTTTCCCGTTCCCCTGCTGGAATAAGAAGGCTAAACATGACTACACCCCATCAGATCTCAAGTTCAATAATCATCAAATATCTTCCCTCTTCCCCCCTTAAGTTATGTCAAATCTAATGTATCTCAAGCAGATCATTTTGACATGAACCAAACTATTGGTCAAATGAACATGGAACCCTTGAAAGCCAACATCAAACATTCAGGGGACATCGATCATACAGTGAGGCTGCATCTGGGCTGGATTCTTGAAACCTGACGAAATCTCAATTCCTTCTGTTAGTGTGTCTGTTGTGTTGTCCCATTTAATGGAGATATTTGAATGAAGGCCTGTTGTAAATAGGAAGAATGACTTCTCAAATTCTACTATTCGTCTACAGTAAGTTGGGTGTTGGGGGGAAGGGGTATCAATCCGCATTCATGCATTAAATCTGTATGATTTCTTGGCGAATTGGGTGTTGGTCTATACCCTATATGTTCCATAAAAGTTCACAAAATATTGACTATGGGATAACGCCACTTTCGTATCAGCATCTGAATTCTTCTCCATACTTCGTTATAATTCAGTAAAAATACCCAAACTAATGCAGCATCAGTGGACAATGTCGGGCGCCGGCGGCGAGCATTCATCTTTCCACTTTTTTTATCGAGCTGATCCAATGTATCAAATAAGAAATGCTCCTGCATAGATTTGCCGCCAATGCCTCGGGTATAATCATATACCATCCTAGAAAGACGATAAAAATTTGTTTCATCGGCTTCTTCATAAAAAAAT
The DNA here is from genome assembly GCF_000365185.1 of Nelumbo nucifera. Next base: position 3,349,752 of record NW_010729135.1, on the reverse strand, counting down.
TCTTGCGAGAGAGAAGTCGATCGGCGAGGCTCGACCGCCACAGAATGTCCGACAATATTTTTCTAATTGCTTCAATTGTAGCGTTCACACATCTCCTTCTGAGTCGGTCGGAATCATCCGGCATGCTCCCGGATGGCAGGTTCTATTTACCAATAAAATACCATTATCCAATGTTAGTCCAAGCTATCTATGTAGGGCCTTGGGAGGGGTAAAAGGGTACGGTAGTAACGGTACTAATATATCAAGTACTGATGGCCCCTAAATGGATAGATTACCATTTACCAATACCTTACAAATTTTGGTAGTTTTATAAGGTTAAGATCCCTATTGTCTTCTTATGTGATAATTCAAATAAGTACTAATAATTACACCTGTTAATGATACCTCAAAACGCTGCGGCCCAACCTAATTATCTTGAATTTGGATGATGTGTTGATTGTATTCAAAATTTGCAATCTGCATATGATTCAAATATGAATCTAATTATATGATAATATTTATTGATTTTAATATATAAATTTTATATAATTATATCTAAAATTATAAAAATGCATTTTTATATTATATTACTAGCAGGGACCCATGCGATGCATGGGAAAATCTGAACGGTTGAATAATTTTATTTACTATTAATTAATTGATAAATTATTAATCAAAATTTGCTATTAATTAACTAAAAATATTCAATAATATTTTTAATATTTAAATTTTTCATAATTGTATTTTCATTTAATGTTGATTTACAGAAAATAATTGTTGTTAATTTAATATGAAAAAAATATTTTTTAATAAATTTAATTTTATTAATCATTTGTAGTAATTTTAATAACTCTCATTATTTTCATTATTTTTAAATGAAATCTTGATTGACTTTAAATAAATAAAAATAATTACAGAAGTTAACATTTTTATTAATTCCACTAATAATTAACAATTATATAGGCAATGAGGCGGGTTTGGGGTGGGGCACCCCATCCCTGTCCCCGCCCCATAGTCAAGACACTCAACCCCATGCCCCATCCGTAGTGTCAGGCGGGTTCAAGGCAAGGCACCCACTCCCCATCAACCCAATATTCAATTTCATGACAAAAATGACCAAAAAGATATAGCTATTGAGTATCAGTCACATGGTAAATTTCTAAAAGTATACTAAATTATCTTTAATTTTCAAAAGTTTAATTTTATGCAAAGTTTTGAAAATATATTACGTTTGTATAATTTTGAAAAATTATTCAAATTTATTTTTAAATTGTTATTAAATAATTTATTTTTTTAGATGGTTTACATACAGAATTACACTAATTTATCTTATATTTTCTGATATAAACTAATCAATAATTTCCAATTTCCAATATTATACTAATTTATCTTAATAATTTGTGAAATTATTGGTTCAAATTACAGTTTTCCCTTTCCCATACTCATTTATTTTTAATAATTTACATAATTTTCAATAGTTTTTCAAAATTTTTCCAAAAGTACAACATTATATCTTTTAATTTCCAAAATGTTATTTTACAAAAATGTAGTTTTATGAAAACTTTATCACATTTGTGTAATTATGGAGATTTATTGAAAATTATTTTAAATTTTTATTAAATATTTATTTTTATTAAGTATTTTACTAACAAAATTACACTAATTTATCTCTTATTTTTCAAAATGAATTAATTAATAATTTCATTTTCCTATATTATAATATTTTATTCCCCCATCTGCATTCAGTTATTAACTATAATAATAGCAATAACTAAAATTTTATACTTTTTGATAATTGTTAAGTATAATCCTCAATTTTATAGAAATTAGTTAAAGAGTTTTCAATTTCTGTAAAATGTTGTAAATTAACATGTATATAATAGTATTTACCAAAATACTTTTAAAAAGTCATGATGAGTTAATTAATAACAATATTTATTAATTTTTGGTAATTTACTAACCATACTAATAAGAATATTTAATTTTTGCTAATTTACTCATCGTATTTATGAACTTTTTGTAATAACACTATTTAATACTCATTGAATATGGGTTGGATTAAATATTAACATTATTTAATATGAACATTTTAAATGAGAAAGAGTGCATAAAGATTAGGGGGAGAGATTTTAGGAATTTATTGGGGAGTGGGGTAAACGTGGACTATCTTGCTATATATATATATATATACAAAAGTTGAAAAGTAATTAAATTTATAATTATTTTGTATATTAAATCTAAATCAAATCCGAATCCATTAAGATTTGAATTCTAATCCGAGGTCAACAAAATCTGATCCATTTACAACCCTACTAATAATTTAGTTTTGGAGGCTTTTTGGTTAATCCTTTTTTTGGAGGGGGATCCTTACATATACTTTTTCATATTTTACTACTTTTTTGAAGCTTGACAAGGCACATATTTTATTACCTTTTTTATATGCATGCACATATTTTATGTTGGGGTCTCACAACCACCACCCACAAAATAAAACCACAAAGTGTTTTGAAATAACAACCAAGAAAATACAACAGTAACAAAAATAACGAAATCCAAGCAAAGACATAAAAATAAGCACCACCAAGAACACGAAGGATTTACGTGGTTCCGCCTTACCGCCTATGTCCATGGGAAAGATGAAAATTGTTCTTCATTATTAAAGAAATTGAGAAATAGTACAAGTACCTTGTGGTTTGCAATCCAAACCAACCCTTAACCTTTGTACACCCGCTTTACCTTTTTCTCTCACAACCCAAAGAACAAAAACAAGAGAAAAACTTCACTCTTACACCAAGAGCACTCTCTCTCTCTGCCTCTCACTCTCTCAAAAACTAACCATGCATACAAATGAGACTTTTTGCATGTAAAACCCTCTTTAACCTAAAGAGGGACCACACCAACCGTTCAATTAAAAATAATCCAGCGGTTGAAAAATAAAACATAACCCCAATAATCTCCACCTTGACTTATTTTTCAACCACCTTGGATATTTACCATTTATGCCTCCACCTGTTCACAAACACTACAAATCTCCATTAGCCTTATAAAACAAACACCACTAGTTACACATAACTTGAATCACTTGGTCCTGACTCCACCTGATTTAAACCAAATGGTCAATGTACTTGTGTAACTGCACCTACGCTAACAGTCCTACTTAACTCCAGATAGGGACCTCGATCCTTCCTCTCTCCCAACAGAAATATTACTCTCACTATCATATGTACGTAGGAAACTTGTAGCACTTGTCTCCACCTTATCTGGAAAGAAACTCTCTATGTGGCCACACTACCTTGCACACTCTATTTCCAACATCCTATTAAGGCCATGGAAACCATTATACTCCCAACCAGATGATGTAACCCTTGCACTTTTCTCCCTTCATCAAGACCATACCGCCACGTGTGATTTTCATGACTCCACCTATAGCAAAGACCTTTCAACCATCAGAATCCAATCAACTTAGTGATATTAGATTCCTATACAATTTTGGAACATATGCCACATCACTCAAAGTGTGAACCGCTCTATCAAACATGTTATTTTCATTGTCCGAACAATCGTGATGCCACACGTAGATCCACCACCCAATGAGAACGTACCAAAATATTATTTCCTGTAGCAAATATACATAGAAGACCTAGAATCTAAAACCCACTCATTTGGAGAAAAATTGCATGTACCTTCAGAGACTGTGAGAACATCTCCATCATCATTCGATGCAATATCCATGCTTCCAGATTCATTCCCACCCTTTTTTCATGCAGGACAATCTCTCTTCATATAACCAAATTCCTTGCATTTGTAACGTTGTACTTTGCCCTTTTCTCTGGCCTTGGATTTAGACCTGCTGCTCTCAAATCTCCTATCAGATGACCTTCCTTTCTGATCTAAGAAGCAAAAGGCCCTTGTCTTCTTTCTCCACATTGACATCAACATTCCCTAGTTGATCCAAGATACTATTGAACACATTCAGGTGTTCCGGAAGATTCCCACCTTCTCCCATATTCAGCCCGTACAAATGTCGCTTCATGTATAACTTTGTAGTTAAGCTTTTTCCCAAATAAAGTTTCTCTAGCTTGTCCCACAACTCTGGTGCAGAATTTTCCTCCATGACATTAAACATAATGTTATCAGCCATGAACAATCATACTAACACACTTTGACTCGATGCCCTCCTAATTAGCACCTTCATGTCTTTTGGCTTACCATCCTTTCCCTTCAATGTTTTAGCCAAACCTTGTCAAACCAGGATGTCCTTTACCTTCTTAACCATAAGGTAAAAATGTCTTTGCCATCATATCTCTCAATCTGAAACTGAGAATTTGTGTCATTTGTTGCTAGCGTCTCTTTTGCAATTTCATAAATACTTTGTAAACACCAACCTTGGAGCTCCGATACCACTTTGTCGGGGCCTCACAACAATCACCCACAAAATAAATCAACAAAGTGTTTGAAATAACAACTAAGAAAATCCAACAGCAATAAAAATAACATAATCCAAGCAAAGACAAATAAAAATAAGCACCATTGAGAATACAAAGGATTTACGTAGTTCAGCCTTTCCGCCTACGTCCACAAGAGAGATGAAAATTGTTTTCACTATAAAAGAAACTAAGAAACAATACAAGTATCTTGTGGCTTGCAACCCAAACCAATCCTTAAAACTTATACACCCACTCTCCATTTTTCTCTTACAACCTAAAGAACAAAAACAATAGAAAAACTCCACTCTTACACCAAGAGTACTTTCTTTCTCTTTACCTCTCACTCTCTCAAAAACTAACCTTATATACAAAAGAAACATTTTATATGTAAAACCCTCTTTAGCCTAAAGAGGGACCACACCAACCGTTAGATTAAAAATAATCCAGCGGTTGAAAAATAAGACAGAACCCCAACATTATATTACTTAATCCTTGTAAAATCTCACTTATGACATACATTTATATTGTCTTGTTACTATAGCATATCCACAATACCAAATGGGAACATTTCTGTTTACAGTACAGAGATATACCAAAAAGAAGCTTCTAGCAAGGTTTTTAAAACCGAACCAGACAAGGAAACATTCTGGGGTTCGGTTCTTGGGTCAAACAGATAGGCCACTTTGAGAAAAATAAAAAAATAGAAAAACATAAATGGTCAAAAACCATTATCCGGGTCGACAGTTCAACCGCCTAGGTCAGTGGTTCGTCAACCAAATCAACAGTTTTTGGCCAAAAAACAGTTTTGGGGTGAAACGGAAACAGTCAAGCGACCAATTTTGAAAACACTAGCTTCTAGCAATGCTTAAAGGCTTGTATTTAGTAGACTTGGTTCCTTGTTTTCTCCAAGAACTCCTGTTGATGCTTATTTCTCCTCGGATGTGTACGGTTATCAGCAGAATGCATCTGACCATTGGCAAAAAAGTTGATTATAAATTCCAATGAGTTTTATCACACCAAAAAAAAAACTAGTTCGAAGAAGGGAGAATCCTCCAATTTCCTCAAGGGAAGAAAGTCATGTACAATTATAAAAATCGTCTCATTTGTTCTATGCTTTTTCTCTCGTGCATAAGGAATAGTTTTCTCTTGAAATTGATCAATACCGTATAGTTCATTTTATTCTGGAATGCATCTTTTTATTTTGGTTGCCATGTTTTATGCTGCAGGATATGATCTAAATAAATGGAAAGCCCTAATAGTTTTTCTTAGGAGGATGAAAGATGCAAACTAATTGAAGTGGTCATTTGCTAAATAGTCGAATTGGAACCATTGACCAGTGTTCAGAAACCTGGACCCGATTGACAATTCCAACAATTCGGGCCAAGCACTTGACCAGGTGAAAAATAAAATTGTGGAAGTTAAAAATTGGAAAAGCAAGGTAAAAGCTCATGATTCATAGTTAAAACCTATTTAATATCAATATAAAGCCAAAAAGAAACATTAGGTAATCATGCAACCCAAATTGCCAATCATTAATAATGATCAATTATTAAGGATTTGGCCCAAGTGAATATTTTGGAAATCTAGCTATTTCAAAATCCGGTTTTATTGTAAAAGCTAATTCGTTGCCTGGTCCGGTCTCGATCCTATAACAAAATTTGGAACTTGGAAGTTGGAACTACGAGCCTTGGAAACTATTAGGTGTTATTGTTATCTCAACCACACAAATTATTAGGTTTGGCAAACTTATCAAAAAATAATTTATTAATTAAAAATGAATAAATTAACAAAAAATAGTTTATTAAAATAAAGAACATTATTTATATTTACCTTAAAAAAAGAAATTCCCACTCCATAATCGCTTCTAGATTTTTTGTTCTTTTAATTTATTACACAATACGTAACACACAATGCTAAGATGGATAAGATTCCGCATTGTCCAACCTATGCATCGCTGCATTCAAGTGTAATAAATAAAACTAACAAAATGTAATAATAAAAATTAACACAAATTTATCTAATAACGTGTAACCCAAGATAATATGGGTTGAACTTGATAGTTGATACCACTCGGCCAAATTGACTATCAATAAAACACTTGCCACAATTCCTTTTAACAACCATGCATCAAAAGGGGCCTGACCAGTATATATAAATATAGATTTAGAGAACACTCTGTACTCACTACCGTTTGATTCATACGTAGTTCAAACTTCGAAGGCATAGATGCTCCTGGATGGTGTAGATATTGCACAGAAATCTGGACACCTGGACAATGGACTTTCAGCAATTCATTACACGTACAACAGAAAACCCGATGGCGTATCATAAACCAAAAAAGAGAACAAAAAATGAAGAACAAATCAGCATAGGGTTAGGGTTGAAAATCTCAGCCACTAGGCGTCGTACATTCTATGGATTTAAGTGACCAAGGCTCTTTTTAGGGATGACACCCAACGTTCCATTTTGTGGTTAATGCTACAGCCTACAAGACGCCATAATTTAGCTGATAAATGGTGTAAAAACAAACTAAAAAGAAAATGGCTACATATTTGTATTTGTGTATACAACACATTGTCACCGGCAGCCACGAACAAGTTACACGGAATTGTCTCGGGTTGTCAGCAGTAAACCACCCTTGCAATAAATTACATCTGGCCAGACCAAAACAATACTTACATCAGAGAATAACTAACCAAAGAAAGGAAAGGATAAAGCATCATATATTACCATTTCTTTCATTTCTGTATCCCATCGTAACAGTCAAGTCTCCACCACATGGCTTGTAGGTTTTGGGTCGTCTTTATCAGCATCGCCTTCACCATCTTCGTCATCCTCATTTTCTTCGGCCTCATCAGCTAGTTTGGTCAGTTCCTCCTGGATCATGACCTTTATAGCGGACTTTCTTGATGTGAGATCAGTATCAAATCTGCGAGCTGAAAGAAGGTTATTTATCAGCAGATTAGGTAATAGAAACTGGAGGAAAAAAAAAAACTTTTAGTTTTCTTAAGCATTCAAACAGATGCTATGAGGAATTTTTCTTAATTTGGAGAAATCCTCGCTTTAATACACAAGCAAATACAGAGACATGCACAGGAAGATCGTGGACCAGATCAATTGATCAAAGAAGAAAACAATGCAACTGATAGATGAATAAGATATGGGCATTAAACATTGAACAATTCAGAGAAGCCAGCAATAAGAATATGTCTAAGCAGCATCATGCAAATGAAGTTTCCTGCATCCTAAAGATACCAAATTTAGGATAATATTTATGGATAGATGAGAGTGCATACCAAGTTGCTTGAGGATGTCAGTAAATGTTGCCTGCAAAATAGAAAAAAAAAACAGCATAAATAAAAGAATGCCAGGATAATAATGAATAGCTGGAGGCACAAATAATACATGGAAAGATGAAATGAAAGACACTACAGAAAAAAGATTGAACTATAGAAATGATAGCATAAATGAAGATAACAAAATAATTCCTGGGGAAACTCATGAGAACACTAACAAATGGCTAAGAGAGCATACAGATCAAAAGACCATGCAAATCTAGGCCAGCCCGCCAGTGGCCAGAGCCCAAAGATCACAGAATGTCTGGATTAGCTAGATTGCATACTTATATTCTAAGTTTCTAACATCACACTATAAAGCAGAAAAATAAGCTGCATACCGTGTTAAAATCAACTTCCTTTAGAATTTCGCATATTGCATCCCTTAGCTCATCTTCACTCGGTTTCATTTCCTCCTCTTCAATTGCCTTTTTACCTTAAGAAACAAAGGCAATTTCTTGTCATGGTTAATCATAATAAATGAATTGTCAGAACCGTTCATCATCTTGATTTTCTTAAAATTTATGCAACAGAAACTACTAGATTTTAATTTCAATCAGAAAAATAATAGGGGGAAGAGTGAAATGCAGGATCTTTGTGATTCAGCACTTCTTTTGCAACTAAATTCAAGTGATGGTCACAAACAAAAATATCAAATAAGAATAAAGAACAAGAGAGGAATGTAAGAGACACAATCCTAGGCAACAACACCAAGGACGGACGATTACACCCTAAAATTGGCAATCACACCAAATTCTGTAGAGAAGCTTTCACTTGTTCTTTCTCCAAAAGAGCCTACAAGTTTAACAAAAAAGAAGCTTCCCAAGGTATAGAAACTGTCCTCACAACTTAACTTGCCCCACAAGCTAAACTTACAAAGGAAGTTAAATTAGATAGACTAAACCTGCCCCAAACAACTATAACCGAAAAAAAACAAAATGAGGAACAAAACTAAAATAAGACTTATTCCTAAAAATAACACTCAAACATGTAAAATCACAAAACTATCCCTGCTGTCTAGAAATGTAGTAGGCTGAACAAGCTCTGCCTTGCGGCAAATAAGCATAGGAATTTTTTTTTGGTATTTAAGCATAGGAACAGTTTGTTTCTTATCTGACATGCTTTAAGCTGATTCCCATCATGGGGGAAGCCTGGGGGCTTTTCTTTGATTTTCTTTCTTGATTTCAATAAAATTGCTTCCTCATCTGTTGTCAACAACCAAAGAAAAATACTAGAGAAAAAAAATTGAACATTACCACTTTTTTCACTGGTGCCCTTTTTCTTAGTAGCAGATTTCACAGGAGTTGATGATTTTTTCTTAGTGGTCTCTTCAATTTTCTTCTTTCTTGACACCTTTGGGTTTGTAATGCTTGTACTGTCAGCCTTGGAATGCCTGGATGAAGATTTGCTAGGAGTTCTTTTTGGTGATTGGATAGGACTAGCTTTTTTGGGGGTTGCTATTTTCTTGGTTTTAGTCTTCCCAGCAGATTCCTTTTTTGGTGTTGGCTTCTTTGAACCACGTCTGCGTTTCTTCGTCTCTTCTGCAGACTCATCTGCAGATTCATCTTCCCTTTCCTCTCTCTCAGAATGGTCAGATGCTTCATCCTCAGATCCACCAGGAACACCATTTTCTTCTTCTGATTCATCTTCTATTTCAGCTGCACTCTTCTTCCCCTTCTGTTTTTGAGTGTCTTCAGACCTTTGTTTCTGTTTAACACAGTAGTAAATCAAACATGTAATGAGCAGGGAAACTAAAGAAAACAGGCAATACTTGTGCTTTTTGGTTTGGCAAAGATAGGTGTTATGTAGGTGACTTTAAAAAATTAAACAATTTTTGTAATGCACATATATAACCATGCATACGTATAATATACTTAACGTCATATGTACACTAACCAAACTACAAACTTGATGTTTTTTGTTACATGACTACACCTGATTGTCATAAAACAGATCATTTCTTATAGCATCCCTCGTTCGAAGAAAGGTTTTAAAAACAAAAAAAAATGCAGTTATTTCAGTTCCTCGGTCCAAAACAAAATAAACAGAAACTTTGTTATCTCTGCCATAAAACACCAGTAAAATATATTATTGTCCAAAATAAGAAACTTCAAAAATTGTTAAAACATTTAAAAACCAAAAGGTGTTTGATTTTTTTTTTATCAATTCAAAAGGTGTTGATCGGAATGCTGGTTCTATATTTGCCCTTACTAAGATAATTACATTCATACTGCAGGGTCTACTCAATCACATGGGCAATGCCTTAATTATATTGTTTATAAGGATGAAGCAGAGGCACGGATACCATGAGAAACTTAATTTTCATGGTTGCAGTCTCAGCAACGCAGGTAATTCAGGTATTGGTTTTTCAATAACGAAAGCTTTGTCCTTGGGAAGGAATTTGAACTTCTTGTTCAAATGAATTCCAAGGTCTGCTAATGATCTTGCTGATACTCTAGCCAAATCAGGGGTGTCAAGAGACAGCTTAGTCTGGGCTTGTCCAGGTACTGAGCATGCAAAGTGCCAAAGTAGAAATTCATTTTAATAACTAAAGAGATGTGTGGTCATCTTTAAACTGTGCTGTACTGTCCCTGCTGACCCTTTCTTGCTCAAAAGTGCCTTTCTTGGTGTCATTTCCCTCACTTTTAATAAAATTATATTTTACAGTTGATCATCAAAAAAAGTAATAATAGCCGCTCAAAGTTTTAACCTAACCAATTCGACCTTGTAAGCTTTTGCAAATCAATTATTGCTGCTCAAAGTCTTATTTTTTAATAAATAGTTGCCAATAAAAGTGGCTTTATTTTGAAAATCGGTAATCAACTTTGGACCTAACTTTTTATCAATTGAACAAAAGCTGGGGAGAAGAGCATGGACTTCTTTTGAGTCCAAAATTAAGATGCCACTTGGAGAAGATTCATGGGTTGTTCAAGAAAGCTTATTAAAAGATCCATCTAGGAAACTAGTTGGGTCCTTATTGAGCCGGATAAGAGTAGACACACTAAGACGCATTTATTTCAGAACACAAATATTGGATCCAGAACTGACCCATCAGAACTGGTACCTTAAACAGACCAATGTAATAAATGGCTTTGGGTTTATTGTGTTTACCTGGCCCCTTGACAGCAACTACCTAGCAAAGCACAGAACAACAATATACATTTCCAATGACAAATACACTGCTCAACCATATACATTTTGCTGGTTCATCAAGAAAGAATACCTTTCGTGAGCTTCTTGTTGACGTGTCTCCAGACTTGGATGCACTTCTTTTCAGAACCCTCTTACGCTTTCTAGTCTTACCTGACTGATTCAACAAAAGACAAACAAACACAAACATCAGAATGAAAGCAATTCCCTCAAGACAAGCATCATTTCAGTAACAAGCTCCAGGCAAGGCAAACAAACCAACTCCTTTTCTGCAAGTAACACATCAGTAGTTGCCTGTGGAGCCGCCAAAAAGTCAATTAGCTTTGTCACAATATCTTCCTGCATGTATAAATCGAGGTTCCTTAGAGTGAAAACTTCTCTTGAATTGCCATGATGATTGTTTAGTTTATCCGTACAAATCATGTCATGAATCTAGATAATTTCGTGAAAAACAATATAGAATGGCGACACAAAGGTATCTGATGCTAACTATGATACCAGGATATGGGTGCATGCCTAGTGTAACAGTATCATCATACTTGCATTTTATTTAAATTTGGCAAGACATATGTAATGAGAAATGACATCTAAGTCCTGTTTGGTTCATGGGAATAGGGTCTGGAATCAGAACCAGAACGGGCATTCCCCCCTAGGTGTACGCCTCTGAAAAGGAATTGAGAATACATTGCAAGGTGGTATGTGCCTCAGGAGAATTCACCCCTAAAAGCTAGCTGTTAAAGGGAGGGAAGCCAAGCACATATATACCCCACAACAGCATCCCATACTATCGATATGGGATACCTCACATTAGCATCCCATACTACCAACGTGGGATACCTCACATTAGCATCCCATACTACCAACATGGGACAAATGGATCATAACACAATGCTAGGAATTTTATGTTTTTTATGCCTGTATCTTTGGCTAGTTGCAACAAAATTAAGTAAATAAATAATACTCCTGAAAGAAATAATTCTGCAGATAGAACGGTGGCAGATGATTTTCACAGACAAGATCTATATGTAGTTAAGAAAACAGACCTTCCTTGTTGTAGCCTTTGCAACATGTATGTCAAGGACATCACAGAATTCCAATAATTTTTCTTTCACACACTTGTCAAGTTTCTCTTTTATTTTCAGCTTTTGCTTTTCCTGCAATTACAACAGATTTTAAATTAAGGAAACAAAATAGATGCTTATATAATGCTACTAACCAAAGCCTTACAAATAAAATCAGCCATATATTTACACATATCACATGGACTCTCATAAATGGAAGAAGTATGATTCTGGATTCTGGCACCTGAGGGGAAACATCTTAATATGGTTTTCCTCCTCCCTGTGTATTTGACTGTGTATAGTGGATTCCAATTTTCCCATACAATGTTACTTGGTAACAAGAAAACATATTTAGATTTACTTACACAAAATCCTATTAGGTATATAATGATTGAATTTACAGGGTATGTCGCCATGAAAAGTTTTTTAATAGTAAACACTAATTTTGAACACATTCCAAAGTGTCATGTTTCATTCATATTGCAGAGTAAACCTCCATGACAATGGGTCAGAGTCCAATTACCATACCCATGTCCATGCAACAGTCTCTTTTGCCTTCTAATAAAATAAAAGTATCACACAAAGGGAAGTGAAAATCAATGGATCTCTTTGAATACATTACCTCATTTTCATGCCATATGAAACCAGAAAACTGGGATATATTACTCTTGACATGAGATGCCTGCAGCAGTAAAATGAACAGTCACAAAGAAACAGTTTTGATTACTAAAATGATGCCAACCATCGTTTCTGATCAGAAAAAAAGAAAAGGAAATTATAGTTTACACTTTACATATTTGTTGCATAATGAATTTCAACATATTTTCACTTTCCTGTTATTTTATATTGAGAAATAATAAAAGAATAGCCAATAATAATGAAAATCAACACAAAACGCATTATATCATCCATTTCATAAGGGAATGACATTTCTAGTGATAAATTGCAATAAACTCACTTCCATATGACAAAACAGCAAGGCACATGCAAGATGATGAATTTCCCTAAAAGCACGAATACAAGCAAACAAACAAGGCAGAAGGCCACCAGCAAATTGAATCAAAAACTCGTTAGTATTAATTTATTACATCAAGATATAAACAAAAAGCAAGATAACAAGTAAATGAATTCAAGAAGACAAGTGTTGGGCAGTCAAGAAACAATTTTGTCCAAGCTTCCAAAAATATGTTTTGGAAGAAATGAAAATATTGAGATGGATAGAAATGGGTGATAAAATGAGGGAATAGACTGAGATGGTTTGGTCATGTGCAGAGAAGAACATCTACAGCACCAGTAAGAAGTCAACTGTTGCAAGTTTAAGGGTCTAGAAGAGGAGTAAGCCAAATAGGACACGGGTTGTAGTTAGAAATGATCTGAGAATCCATGCTTTAAGAATTTACATGGCACTAAACAGAGTAGAATGGAAGAACAAAATTCAAGCCAACCCAATGTATTTGGGATAAAGCTTAGTTGAATTGATTATAAGGCAGCCACCTCCACCTTAACATTTTCCTTAAATAGGCAGGCACCTAATGTGTGCAAAAAAGGTAGAACTCAAGGCAACAAAAACATACAGCACCTCATTGCCTAGGTGCCCACATAAGCAATGCCTTGATAACTATGCTACAAATACTCCAACACAATAATAATATCATATTGTATATGGACAAGTTCTTCCTAAGGACTTTTTACCATGTCACAAAATACATTCCCAACAAAATGCTGGAGACATGTAGGTTCATCTTTATTTGCCTGAAGCTGTCAAGCATGCATTTAACGAGTGTTTCCCATACAGTATTACATTGTGAATTTTAAGTAGATAAAAAATATAATTGTTTATAACATGTAAGGATGTTCAAACACAAAAGAAAAATAAGAAAGGCACCGCCCCCCAAAAAACAAAACTCTAATTGCAGCTGTTGCTTTGCACTTGTGCATGCACACACAATGGTCACACGTTCACAAAATCTTTCTAAGCCAGCAGCAGATGAGTGTAACTCTGATGATCCATCAAATCTGAACAATGTAAAGAAGACAATTTCCTAATTAAGACACAGAAAAGCAACACATTTGCTTTCACCTGTCAGTGAGAGCAACCAGCTTACCTTTGCAGAAGCCACATCCAGATGGAAGAGCTAAAGGCACAAAGGCTGCTACATTCATGTAAAGAGAATTTTCGGGTTTCCACCAACTCCAGCCACCCCAGAATTGGTAAGGGAGCTTCCATCAAACCAGCAATATGAGATAGCAGTGGGGACCAAGGTGAAGAGTCAAGACAACAGCTTAACTATGATAATTTGCTGGTAGAAGGTGACTAAAAAGAACATATACACTGGTTTCAAAACAATAGCTTATGATTATGGCAAAACCATATTATAAGATAAGGCACCTAGCTGAGCAGCTAAAAATAATCTTCTCCTTGGTTCAACATTCAGTGAACAGGCTCTTTGACAAGTTAGCTAATCAAGGAGTACAATGGAACAGTATATTGGGGAAATGTCTCCAGAGTTTTTCCACAATTAATAAAAGTTTAAAAAGTTATCCATAAAAAAAAAATTAAAAAAAAAACTAAAAAAAAAAGTGATTGATCCTCACTCATCAACACAAAACAAACATGGGAAAAAAGACAGGGATCCTATAAGTGGGTATGATTATATTCATATGATAGACAATAGCCATGATGTAGGATGAAAAGGAGAAAAATCTAAATAAGGTGAATTTAGGGATCTGAATTATGAGAGAAAAATGTTCAGAATTGAAACAAGTAGAGAGATATGAAATATTTCACCTTAAGAGGGAGGAGGGAGAGAGAGAGAGGAAAACACTTTTACCCACAAATAACTTTAAAACAAACTACTTGTTCCATTAATTCAACTCTAAAATTTCAACTACAATAAGTCTATTCATAGACTGATCATAAGGGATCAGATCACCCCTTAAAGACTCCTACTTAGACTCAAAAACAACTTTTAAGTTTTAGCTGCTTCAAAATAAGAAAACCTTATACATAACCCAAGGGACAACCAAATACGGTTTCTAACTCATAAAATAACTCCAACAACATTTTGTTAATCCTTCCACAACTAAAAAAATAAAAAAAGCAACTCCAATATTGACCTAAATAATTAGAAAGATTCAAATCCCGTCAAAAACTGACATTTCAATAAAATGGCCACAACTTAACTGAAAAAAAAAGTCAAATTTACAAGATCTTGGTCTTATTGGATAGACAACTCAATCACCCATCTCATAAAATCAAAATCATGCAAAACACATGAAAAATAGGTTAAGAGAAAAATGTGGCACTATTCTTTTTAACCAACAGAACTTGGTTTTATTAACATGGCATATGCTTAAGGGAAAATTTGCACTCATAATTTAACAATGGATATGACATTAAACAGAACAGAATGGCAAAGCTGGATTCATGTAGTCTGTGATCAGACCAGGGAAAATAAGCAAAATAAATCTGAAAATAACCCAACTCTAATCCAGGTATCATTTGGATTAGTGTAGAAGAGGAGAAGAGAAGTTGGAAAACAGGGGCTGAAAGCTCATTGAGATCGAAGAGCACTATCAATCTCTAACTGCCGCCCCAATTTCTTTTATTATATTAATGTTGTAATTACATCATTACCCATGAGACAAAAGGCCCAATATCTAACACTAGAATTAACAGAGAAATAAAAGCAAAAAGACCAAACTAACCCTACAACCAGCTTTATCAGTTCTGAAAACTCTCTGATAAAACTGTGCAAATTAATTCCACTCTAAAATGATTAACCCCAGACATTAATAAACTAGAAAATAACTATTAAAACACTCAAATTTTACCAAAATCAGAAACAGCCAGGAATTCTGGAATTGTGAACTGGGAGAAAACTTATTTCTTTGTCCATGAACTCTTTCCCTGCTTACACGCCTGAATAAATCCATGTGAACAGATCATAGGCAACAATACAACTTAACCATCCCAAATCTCAAATAAGTTCATTGAAGGCAACATTTTCAAAGTACCTCCAATGTAAAAATGCAACATACATGAATTTGGCAGCCATTTGATTTATGACCACCTAATACACAGGTCAGAGAAGTCTTTATTTGTTCAAAATAAATTGGTAAAACCAACCAAATTCAATTTTCGGTCCTGCCAATTGTTAGGTCAGTGAGAATGCCATTGTTCCCCACATCATCTTTGCTTCTATTGCTGATCAAAAATATCTGCAGAAACCAACTACATGTGATTGGCTACACAGATCTTGATTCACTATTTCACTCTATTGAGGATAGAGGACCATATCCTCTCTCAAACTGTGAGTTGTCAGATCATTTATAAATAACTCAGACCAAGTCCTTTTCAGATTTACCAAAATCTTCCCCACACCATCAACTTCCCCTAGCTATGTTACACAAATAAGGAAAAGACATAGTCGGACAATGTTTCAGATGTAAAACTTACAGTACAAATTGAAGTATCCAACATGATATAAGCATCCTCGTACAGGTATCATAGACATCAGGTAAGTCATTCCTACTAGTTCACTAAGTGGCCTAGTTGGTAATATCTACAATTCTACATGGATGACCTAAAGAATCAAGTGAAGCAAATAACATACAAGATTCATAGGAGATGATAGAAAAGTTGCTAAGGTAGTAAATAAAAAAGATAATGATAATTACAGAAAAAGAGAAAATCTAGAATATAGATAAAATTACCTTTGCCCTCCTTCCAAAAAGAATCAAGTGAAGCAATTTGAAAGTTTCATCAGTTTTCCTTCTTGACAATTTGTATGCCACTGAAATGTGAATAAGAAGCATGTTAGAGAAAATCTTACATACATGAGTTTAAGTTTCCTCAGTTCCACACAGACCTCACAAGTACCCATGTCAACTGAGGTCAAAGGACTTATAGTTAAACATAAAGGGAAAAGAAAACCTGCTGCTAAGGAGTAAGTAAACAATAAAGAAACCATTAAACCTTGCATGGTAACAAAGATTAGCCAGCATACAAATATTACATTGATAAAAAAATTAAAATATAAAGTTGATAGAGAATACTGTATGTCATCTTGTTTACACTAGTCTTTCTTTCTATTGCAACCAAAAATAAGGACAGCAGAAATGTAAAAATCCCACAAATATATAAGGAAAAATATTCTAGATATAGGAATTCAGGCAAAATATTCCATAAGGGGTATCAGCATTACAATTGGGACTTCAATTCAGGAAGAAGAAGTTCTAGGTCCTAATGGAGATATACAACTGAACTTTTAACCTGCACACAGTTTGTAAGAAACATGTAATTTCATCAAGTGACCAGAACAGTAGGTACTACTAGATGACCTTTCACCCGAGTAATGATAATTTCAGAGTCACACCTCCAACAAAATCATCTCAAAGACCAATATATGCCTTCATATGAGACACTTGAACTAAAAGCAGCAACTTTGCCATAATGCAATCTCCTTTTTTTTTTTTTTGCTTCATGGGGCTACACAATGGGGAGTAGCCCATCCCCCTTCCCTTAACCCCCCCCCCCAACCCTGGATGAGCAATCTTGATCACTTCTCCAAAGTGCCCAAATTGCATCCTCACAATCCTGATCCACCTTTTTGTGTTAGGGGTGGAGGAATCTTGGAGCAATTCAGTCTGCAATAATCTTTGTAGGTGAAAGTAGATTGTTTTGTGAACCAAAAAGAGGTCATAAGTACATTGCTGGCCAATGCAAAGGGAAATTGAGACTATTCCTATTCCCTCCACATTGATAAGAGAAAAAGTGTAACTGAGCATCCAAAATCAAGACTAAGCTAATCACTTAACACAGCCATTTCCAAGGATTAAGAATAGAAATTTTTCAAAATAAGATTCAACATAGAGAACCAGTAGCCACAGTGCAGGAAGTACTCAAACTAGAAAATATAACAAGGACGAACAAATCTAACTGGGGCAGTCTCGGCACATCTAATCAGGAAACAAACACATAAAATTATCACCAGTCACTAGAAACTGAGTGCATTACCAAGGTATTTGGTGTATTAAATAGTCAGAAATCATAGGGAAAAAAAGACTTAGACAAATAAGTAGACATCTGTAGACTTGTTAATATATACCTGGAGAGTACGGAAATAAGATAAATCAACTAGAAGTTTAATACATGATGAGCTTTTAATAAAATATGCAATACTAAGACAAAGTAGTTGCAGTTTAGATGCATACCATTTGGAATATCCTTTAATGGAGTGCCACGGCCCTGCAATTTTAAAGGCCAAAGAAGAACTAAACAACAGTGACAAACGAATGCAGAAGCCAACAAGGAACAACAGGAATCAAAAGTAAAACAATGCCAAACAGAAACACCTTTTCAATGTGAAACTCCTTTGCTGCTTCTTTCTCAATAGATATCACCAACCTCTCAACAGATT
The DNA here is from genome assembly GCF_000365185.1 of Nelumbo nucifera. The sequence continues at coordinate 3,331,378 of NW_010729135.1, read as the reverse complement.
TTCTCTCACGTACAGGTCGATCAAAAGAGGACAGCACAGGAGTGGTTGGATCCTTGGTATTTTCCTCAGTCACATCCTTTTTAGAAGCCTCCTGTTTCTCACCAATATTTCTCTCCCTCCCACGCTTCTTTGACCCATTGCCCTCCTTTTTCTCTTCTTCTTTTGTTTTCACTTCCTTGCTTTCTTTATCCTTCTCTTCAACCTTTTCTCCACTCTCCCCTTCCTTTGAATCATTTTCCTCTTCCACTTGCGGAGTTTCTGGTTCTTCTATTTCTCTCTCTTCTTTCAAGTCATTGTCTACATTCATTTTATCAGTCTCCTGTTTCTTGCCAACCTTCCATCCCCTCCCACGCCTCTTTGACCCTTTCCCCCACTTTGTCTCTTTAGATTTTGTTTTTTCCTCCCTACTCTCTTCAGATTTCTCTTCACCCTTTACTTCACTCTCCTCCTCTGTCCTTGAGCCAGTTTGTTCCTCCGTTTTCACAGTTTCTGATTCTTCCATTTTACCCTCCTCTTCTTTCAGTTTACAGTCTTCATCCATTTTCACAGCCTCTGTCTTCTCATCTTCTTTACTATGTCCTTCCATTTCTTTTACTCCATTATTGTCCTCTTCTTTCTTCAAGGTTGCATTTTCGCCTGTATCCTCAGGCGGACAAAATCCATTTGCTGGCGCATCCGCAACATCAGTCACCGTCTCTGCCTCCGCCATGGCTATCCTTAGCCTCCAAGAAATACTACGAGCAAAAAAGACGACGATACTAGAAGTCCTCTGTCCTCGCAAACCTTTAAAAGGAACTGTAAAATTTCAATTCCAAGTGTCTCCTAGAACCAACTATAAAAAGAGCATGTTTTTTAGCTAAACACCACAACGAGGGAGAGAGAGAGAGGGGGGGTGGAGAGGAAGAAGAAGAAACACTATAACTATGTAGAAACCAAGTAGGACCAGTAGCGAAAAAGTCGTAGGATACCAAAATGTCCTATAACGAATTTGTTGTCATAAAACTATGAAGCATCGGCGACTTTTCAGGCTGGAAGCCGAAATTTCGGATCAAAATTCTAAAATACCCTACCAAGTGCGTGAGAAACCTCACAGCACCAAAAGAAAGGAAAACAAACATCAAAGCATCCAGTAATGAGTTAGGATGAAAAATTAAGCAGAAAAGGATAAAAGAAATCTCGAAAAATTGGGCATGCCTACGCCTATGAAAGATCATACTGGCCCGAAGAGACCACTACATCAATAAAAAAGATTACTACGTAAACATAACAAAAAGGCAACAGAAAACAAGAAGTAAGTTCCATCAGGAATTTGTAACCCTAAGAAAATGAGAGAAATATTCGCCATTAAAGCACCCCCAAGACAACAACAGAAAGTATAATCTAGGGAAACAGAAACAGAAGCAATTCAACAGTGTAACTAAAAGCCTCACTTACAGAGTGATTGAAAGCTCCGAAACGATTGCAGTCGAGCGCGCTTCTGTGGAAAATCTTTGTTCTTCTTATTCTTCTTGATTGTTGTACTCTCGCTCTCTCCGGAGAAGAACCCAAAAAAAAAGAGGGCTTTTTTTCGTTTCCCTCCTCGATGATCAAAGGGGGGTTCTTCTCAGGCTCAGCTTTTGTAGTTCGGACTTCAAATCCGGATTTTAAAGGCAATTAAATGCCATGTCGGATCGGTCAGAAATGAGGAGGGAGCGTTCAGGACTGGAGGTAATGGGACCGGCTTGCGTGGCTCGATTCTTTATCGGACGGTTCGAGTATCTTTTTCTGTTGGCACCTGATTCCGCCAAGTGGGAGGGTTTAAATTTTTGATTTAGGAGGCAAATTGGACGGCTGAATTTTGATCTCTCTTCCAACCACGATTATCGCCACCGTTTAACTCCTCGGGGATTTAATCGGCAATTACCACCGCGGTCAACGTTCGAAGTTAGCACATCTCGAATCTCAGTCAGCAGCTAGTCTATAAAATAATTCGATGTTGCATTTCGGACCGAAAAGGAAAAAACTGGAACCGAAATACCCATGCTTCAGGTTTCGGATTTCGGGATTCCGATTGGAACAAATGAGCCGCAATGAATCTGGAAGCCTCGCGGAATTTGAAGCAAGTACATGCGTTTCCAAGATTCTACTGACTTTCGGAATCGGTAAAAGGAATTGTCTTCCTTTCCGTTGAGCTCGGAGGGAAAAAGGCAGCGTAACGCTGTGAATTGAGGTGGAAAATCGGAAACGAATGGAAAACTAAAAATAATGATTATTATTTATTGGTCAAAGTTCTTTCTGTATCATAGATGTTTCCCGTAAAAATTTGCATTAACGCTCGGTTTAAAAAGAACATAAATATAAAGATAAACAAAATAATAAAGAACACAAGGTTTTGCACTATAAAAATCTCCATCCAAACTGAACCCAATCAACAAATGACTGAAGAAAAAAAGAAACCTAAATTATATCAATTCTAGAGTGGGCTCAGATCTACTACTCAATAGCTATTCCCACAGTTCCACCCATAAGACATTACAGCTGCATTCATGGGAGATAGGGGTGAGCAAAAATACTGAAAAATCTAATCGATCAATGTTTAAAAAAAATGAAGATATCGGTTTAGTTTCGATTAGTCAACATAAAAAACCGCTAGTTAATCGAATCAACCGATATACATATATTTCTATATATTTATATTATATATATTTAATATTTTTATACATTATAAATTAATAAATATATATAATATTTATAATTTATTATTATATATTTTTATAATATATATTGTAAAAATAAAAAAAAACCAATTAGGTTTTAATTACTGATTTTCCAAACCCGGTAATACTGATTCAGTGCCTAAGATTCAGTAACCGAACTGTGAACACCCCCTAATGGGAGATGTTCTCAATAATGCTCTTTGAGTAGGGATGTGAGGATACCAAACAACTGGTCTTTTCCAACCTTTTTGGCATTGGGAAAAGAAGTATCGTTTTCATTTTATTTGGGCTATGTAATGCGAGGCGTGGCCCACAAAGGAGCGAGGAGCTTAGTGCTAGCCGGTCATCGGCAGATTAATTGAGTGATGCCGGTAACCATCTCAGCTACAAGTTTATCGCCAGCCTTTGTCATCCTTATGAATCATAAGATATAATGTCAACAATTGATCGAATTGGGCCCAGCAAAGCGTGGAATGAACAATAGATTGTTTCGGAACATTATGCCTTAATTGTAGACCGAACTAAGGTTCAAAGCATCGACTGACCAGACCAGACATTTAGGCATGGGGCCTTGTTGATATGAGATGCAAATACCTTATTGATATGTCTCATTGTTTGCAGTGTTTTGAATGCAAATTTTAATTTATTTTTATATTAAGGGTCTATTTGGTTCATAATCGAAATCTGAATGATCTATTTTCATAGTTTATTTGATTCAGACAGGAATAGGAATGGAAATTAGAAACAACAGGAATGAGATTTCATGTCATTCCAGCAGAAATAAGAATAGGATTCCAATTCTGCCTAACCAAACAATTAGAATTGAAATTATCCATACCGATCCCGATTCCAGATTCCTATCCCTGTAAACCAAACGTAGCCCAACTTACGATACATTTGAAAATTAAAATAAAACAATAGCCGAAGCAAATTAAAATGAAAAGACAAAACAAAGGTGGATTAAAATTTGCATTATCGTCATTTGCACTCTTATACATTTGTACTAGTGCAATTGAATACGCTGCAAGCAAATAGAACCGTAATACTTCTGTGCAGTTAGATATTCTTTGGGCTTATGTAGGGGTGCAACCTGCGAAGGCGGGTTAAACCTGTTATCAAAATTTGAATAGATATGGCACAATGGCCCGAGCCCAAATCAGTATAAAATGTTAATTGGGGGCAACCCAAATTGCATTCCCTAGACTTATTTTGGCAGTGCTTCACATCTATAGTAGTCACACGTGCCACCTAATAAAGCCAAGTTCATTGCCCATTACTTAGGTTGATCCCAACTATCCAGGGGTGGACTTGATATAATCTTAATCTCATAAATTATAAGACCAACTGATCAGGTTTATCAAGTTTATGGGTATTGGCCCTTGACGTTGGAAGCCTAAACCAGGTTTATCAGTATGTCATGTTTTACTCATTGTTGTTCTGATTTTCGTGTTTGAGCTAGGGGTGATCATGGGCTGGGCTGGGTCAGATTTTTCACTTATGATAAGGGTTATAGTTTAGGCCTGGGTCTGGCCTGGCTCGGGGTTCCGGGCCTGAAACATAAGTCTTAGCCCAGGTCTATACGGGCCCGGGCCGGGTCAGGCCTGATTATGGGCCAATGTCTTTCGTATATAAAAATTATATATCTATAATATTATATATTAAATGGCACAACATGCATATAAACTTATTTTATACATTATATAATATAAAATATTATATATCTATATATTAAATGACATAACATGCATATAAACTTATTTTATACATTATATAATATAAAATATTACATATAATATAAATTATGTCATGTTATAATATTTATATGTAAAATATATAACACAAAATGTGTAAGTTTAAATATATGCGGCCGGGCCGGGCTTGCGGGTCTGATGTGGGCTCGGGCCTGGACCGGGCCTGAACACAAAACCCAGGCCGGGCTTGTGCGGGCCAAGCAGGGCCAAGCTGAAATGATCACCCCTAGTTTGGGTTGCTTCTTTCATGGAGTCTTTTGTTGAGTGTTTTAAGAGATGGTATTCTTTTCGACTTATATTTATACTAGTGGGAACTCGTGTGATGTATGGGCTTTATTAAGCAAAAGCTAAACAATATAAACACATAAAAGTACATAATTGTTTTATATTTTAATTTTTTTAATGATCAATCTGATCGAACTTTGACCCGAGTTGCATGGTTTTCTAGTATTTCTGGTCAGATTTGGTTTGGCAATTTTCCAACCTGACCTAGTTAGGTCAGTTTCGGTTTGGCGATTTGTAAACCAACCAAAACTGAATCGACCCGACCATAGATATATATTAATGTTTTATATTTTAAATATAATTTTTTAATATGGGAAAGTGGGAAAATTCCTATGTTTCTTAGTCTAAAATATTTTATATCATAAATTTATTTTTTTAATTTATTTATTAATAATATCACTATAATTTATTAAATTTTAAATTTAATTTTTAAGTTAAAATCTTTTAAACAAACAAACCAAACCGAAAATAGACCCAAACTGATACAACCCGAGTTGGTGGATTTTCACTAATGGTTAGTTGGTTTCGAGAGACAAACTCCCGACTTGACCAAGTCAATTTTAAATTTATTAATGTTTTTGAAAGTTATTTCCTATAATTATTAATTGATATACCTAAAATTAGTTATTTACAATATTATTTAGTTATTTAAATTGTTAAAATATTAATTATTTATTGAATTTAATAATCCATAAAATTATAATTAATACTATTATTACATAATTTGTTATTAATTTTGTAAAATTTTAAATTATTATTAATATGAACATTATGAAATCTATTATAATTATTTTACTTATAAGATTTTTTTAATTTATTACATAATTTTGTTATTTTAACTATTTAAAATTTAGTCATGTTAAATATTTCGTTATTCAAATATTTAAATAATATGTAAACTATTTAAAAATTTTCATTAATTGAATTTAATTCATTTTAAAATTATTACATAATATAAAATATTTTCTTATATAATTATTTATCTATTTTTAATGTTTTTTATTTAAGATATTTAGTTATTGAAATATTTAAATATAATTTTAATTTTATATTTTTATAATTTGAATAACATTTAAATTGAATCATTTGTAAAATTATAATTTATATTGTTGCTACATAATTTCATGATGAATTTTGTAAAAATATAGAATTATTAATAATATGAATATTATTAGATCTATTATAATTGATTTTTGTGTTTTGAATAAATATTTTAAAGTTAGTATATAATTTTGTTATAATATTTAAATAATCATGACATTTTTTTTAGTTGAAACTTTCTTTAGATAGGTGTAGATAAAAAGTGGGGGAGAGGAGATAAATAGGAATTACAAATAGTTTAGGAGAGAACCCCTCTACTAATTTAGAGTTAATTTAAGAGATAAATAGGAGTTAGGGATAATGTAAGAGATACATAGGAATTTGTGACAATTTAGGAGAAGGTGGGGGAAAGTGGTGCCACTTGGCTAAACATTAGAAAAGCAAATCCCTCTTTCTTTATGGTTGTTAGAAATAGTTAACCCTATGGTATTTTCTTATTGGTTTAATGGGTAATTATGTGGAATTATAAATAAAAAAATTCAAAAAATAGGAAATTAGGAAGGGGGTTTGGAGCAAGGAGAGGCATAGTGATGTGGACTGTCTTGCTATATATATAGTTTTGTACCGTTCACACAGACCTCACAAGTTTTCTATCCTGATCAATGTTTTTTAAACCGAATTGGAGGTGGAACCATCTTTGCCTCCAGTTTGTGAGTCATTGTTTTGATTGTTCAGTTCGCATTGGTTAGGACCAAGCCACATCATCACTCTATATAAAAGTATAGACATATATGTGTGTGTGTGAACACATTTTATCAATAAATAATGTATAATTATACAATATATGTATTATTTTATATTTTTATGTTATATTTTTTATTTTTTATTTATAAAAAATATTAAAAAACAATTTGAGGACAAAAGGAAACTTTTTTTCTTTTACAAAAATAGTATGGAAAGGCGCCTTGGGATGCATAGATCTCAAAAAGCTACCCAAAATCAAAAAATAAAAAAGATCATCCCAATCAGACATCCAAGCGCAAAGTTATATCCTTTGAAAATTTGCATCATTTGAACAATTTTATGGTGGGTTTAGAAGTTAAAAGATGCACATTTTTACTTGGGAGGCTTAAGAGGCAAAAAAATATTGAATCGTCAAACTTAACATACTATAAAGCCAAAATTTCCTGAAGGTTTGGAGTTTGAAGTAGTTACCATGTTCACCTTTAATGTCGTAGGGTATCTTCAATCTTAATAAAGCAAACGAAACACATTATAATATGAGACGAAATGGCACTCATTTTAGTAGCAACACTCACTTATAGTTGTTAAATAGCTGGACCTTATTGTATAGGGTGTAGAGAACATTAATTATCTTGTTCATCTCATCCTGTGTGGATTAGGGCATTGAAGTCAATGGTTCCTCAGGTCTTAGCCAACAAACTGTGTGTAATAATGATAGTGATGATATCTAAAGCACATATTTTGTTAGAAATAGGGATGCCAATGGATCATGTTAAATGGTAAACTCGGCTTGACCTGACCTTATAGGGTCGGGTTAGGGTTAATATATTTGGCTTTAGGGTTTAGATTATTCAACTCAATTCGGGTTTGGGTTTTGGCTAACCCGCTCCGTCGGGTCATGATACCCTGCATTTATACAAAGTATTCTTGTAACTTTTTGATTTTTAACTATACAGATTTAAAGTTTAAGATTTATTTACATGTTGGTTTTGATTTTTTTCTCTTTTATTAATGGAAAAAGTGACATCTTAGATTTTATAAAACAACTTCCTAACTTAAATTAATGGATTTTAGGTCTTCAAGATGTGTTGAAAAAATATAATTAAAATGCTATGGGTTAGGTCGGGACATATCAGGTTAGACCCTATAGGGTTGGGTTGGGTTCGGAAATTATGTATTCTAAGGCTGGTCAGGTCAAGGTCAGGGTGAGGCACTATAGGGTTGGGTTAGGGTTGAGGAAAACCCGTGCCAAACCCAACCTGTTGACATCCCTAGTTAGAAATGTGTTGGAAGTAAGGTTGAGCATTGGGTAGAGTTGGCGAGGCCCAGCCTCACATACATTATGTATTGCATATGTATACTTATAGAATTACAGATATCATATCATATATTATAAAATGTAGACCTATATATTTAAGATATATAAATAAGATATACTCTATTTTTATAGAGTATATTAGATGTAACCACAATTGTAGCACTACCATAGTCCCATGTGACCCTGCTAATAAAACATGGACACATCAGCCATTGATATAAAATACCAATTACATTAGTCTTGCTGAATTTATTTCAAATGTTTGATGTATTTGTGCTTCATTAGGGGATTGGAAGGGATTCCCCTTACCATGTTTGTAGCAAATGTTATGCATGTGTGCAAATAAAGTGTCTTAAATATACAAAAGGTAATAAATTTGGGGCATCTTGAGCCCATCCCAAGAAAGTCCTATATAATTGGGTTGGATTTGGAGACGAAAGATTGGAGTCAATTTGAGTCTAGGCCTGGTCAAAGGTTGAATTTGCATGATGTATAGGCTAGACCTAAGCCCGCCCAAACGTTGCCCAACCTAGCCAGATGCTCACCTCCAACTAGAAGCTAGCCTAGCTCCGAATGTGTGCATTGTGCAAGATTTTATAAAATAAACAAACAAACAAGATTTCAGAAGTGAAATGAAGGATAGTGATACAATGGCTTTTATACAAACGGTATGATACAATGATAACATAGTCTTAGTGGCCTGAAGTAATTGAACTAAATGACCTATTTCTCAGTGTTTTAATGAATAACTTTTTATATATATAAAAGATAGAGATTTATATTAACTAGCAAAAAGTTTACATCTCCTCCACTAAGGATAAGCAGTCATATCTTCTACCAAAAAAGTTTAAAATATTAAAAGGTGGATTATTTAGGTATTTTCTTCGATCATATTGACCTAGGTCCATATTGGCTCAATTGTTTGAACATTTGTTTGCGTCTCTATAGCAATAAGAGAAGGTGATGTTTGCTCCTTAACTGATGAGGTTTATAGTATTCCTGGACAACACTTTTGTTTCTCTAATTTATCCATGTTTATTTTTGAAGTGAACGTCGGGAAACGACTAACTTGGGCTAGGAATGGAGACGCCACCCATTAATTGAGGAAATGGAGGTGATGGCACCTTCGAAAATGATTTTCAAAACCGCTTTGTTTTAATAGTGACTCCAAAGCCCGAGGCACCGGCTACACCAGTTCGGGTAAGACTCGGATGGGTGAGGAAAGGGGTTAGGCACAACTCTCCCAGGTCCAATAAGTGGGGCCCACATGGTATTTCTATTTATAACAACCATTTCGAAAATTGAGAGAAGAATAAAAGATAATGCATTTAGATTTATGAGTATCATTTAAAAAAAGAAAAACACATGAAAACCATGGTTGGACCGGGTCGATACTAAGAACTTGCAGGAGTGGGTTTGGCAAACCAACTCTGTCGGTTCTTTCTCTCCCAGATTCCAAGATTAGCAAAGGATAACATAAATGAATCTACTAGAGGGGGGAAGAAATGCATTTACCTGATGATATCTGGCTTAAGATGGGATGTTGTAACAAGGAGTCTCCTTCATTTTTTGGTTGTTTGAAACTTTTGACCAATCTCAGTTAACTCTAAGTCAAGCTTCACCATGGCTGATTCGGGGAAAGGGAAAAATAGAGAGAGAGGTGGAGAGAAGGAACAAATATCAAGAGGATGATTGAGAGAGAGATCACATGAGCGACGGAGAAGACAACCGCCATTGTTGAAAGTTGCAAGATGGTGGCAGGTAGGGATGACAACAGGGAAAGGAAAGAGAGAATGATGATCGAGAGAATATGATAGAGAGAGTGATGGGGGAATTGGGAGAGCAAAATAAATGATGGAGATCAGAGCAAGTTTCGCTGCTCTGATTAGCTTTGAATGCTAAATAGCGGCGATGGAATGAAAATTCAAAGAAGAAGAATGAGAGGCAGAGAAAGAAATAGAGAGAGGGAGATCTGAGAATTGACCGCCACTTTGGTTCGCCGCTGGAAGATGCCAGTGAATAGTATACTATGGATTAAAAAATAAAAATAAAAATAAAAAGAAGAATAGGAGGAGGAGGAAGAAGAAGAAGGAAGAGAGAGAGAGAGGTGGATAGAAAGGGCTCCTGGTTCAGATCTACCATTGGTTCACCACCGTTGTGTCGAGAGGAAGGGGAGGTGAACAATGCGTTCGGGGTTTTTTTTTGGAAGAAAGAAGAAGAAGAAGAAGAATGTAAGAGAGAGTGTGTGTGAGATAAATGAGAAGCCAAAGGTGGAGGGAGATTTCTGCCGCTTTGCCATTGGTTCGAGTGTTCGAATAAGAGAGAAGAGGAACAATGAATTAGGTTCAATGAAGAAGATATGTCATTATTTTATATTAGGATCGAGGGGCATTTTTGTAATTTTGGGTAACTTAAGGGGTGCTTTTGTAGTTTTGGGAAATTTGGGTTAAATTGGCCCCAGGGGCTAAACTGGGGTTCTTTGATGGATGGTTGGGATTTTTGGGCCAAAAAATGGAGAGTTGAGATTGGTCTAACCACAAATAGGGGTTTTGTGTGTATGAGTTAGTGAAATTGACCAAAATGGAATATTTTTAGATGAAAGGGTAAATGAGGGTATTTTTGGTTGAAATTTGGTAGGGTGGTTGGTTTTTGGACATTCTGGGTTGATTGATATGGTTGGATTGACCCAACTGGGCTCGATTTAGGCAAATTTGGAAAGGGCTTGATACAGTTAATTTAGAACCTCGAAACAGAATCTATGTGTGATCAAGGGGCAAACAAAGGCAGTTTTGGGTGAAATTTCACAAGGTAGGGTTTTTGGGTAGTCTGAGGTGATTGGTAAGGGTAGATTGTGCCAATTGGACTTGGATCTAAAAGATTTGGAATCCGGTCATTCTAGAGTCTCGAAACGAAATCTATGTATGGTGAAGGGGTAAACAAAGGTGTTTTAGGCTGAAATTTTAGGATCTTGGTTTTATGGAAGGGCAAATGGGGAATCTGGAGTTAAAACTTTATGGGAAGGTGTTTTGATGTATCTGAAGTTTAATGGGGTGGTTTGATCGGTTATGATGTGTTAAGATTAAGGGAATTTGAGTTCTAAGGGTTTAGGCTAACAAGAGGCATCAAAATGGAATCTTTACTCGATGAAGGGGTAAACAGACCTAAAATTTTATGAGTAGGTATTTCAGGATGTCTTGAGTTTAATGGTGGTGTCAGATCTAGTGGTCGAGGTGTTGATAAGGATTGTTCATGGCCATCGAATTGGTATCAAAGAGGTGTAACGGTGAATTTGGGGGCATTTAGGCTAAAAGTTGGGATTTTTGGGTATTTTAGAAGGATCAAAAGGGTATGATTGGGTGTTTGAGGTAAATTAGAGGTTCAGGCGGCAGACCGAGCAAAAATCGGGTGCTGACAGCTGCCCCTCTTTGTTTTGAGGTAGGAAACTACAAAACAATAAAGACTAAAAGGAGCACACAGAGATTTTTGCGAAGGGTAAGCTTGGAAAAGGGGTGAGACGGGGAAAGAGGATTGAGACGAAGAGGAGTTCCCGTGTAGCATCATTTCATCATGTTTAGGCCATTTTATTCTTGGCAAAGTGAGCCTTCCTAGGTATCAAGAACCTTTGGAATTAGGGTACATTTGCTGTAAAGAAACCTTAATAGTAACTTTTTGGTTTACCTTATGGAGTCAATGAAAACTAGATACTTTTTGAAAAATGATCCCTCCTAGGTGAAAACCTTGTAGAGACAGAGTAAATTTACGAAAATAGGATACTTTCGAAAAATGACCCCTCCTAGGTGAAAACCTTGTGGAATCAGGGTAAATTTGCGAAAACTGGATACTTCTTTTTTGAAAAATGGCCCCTTCTAAAGTCTTAGGTGAAAACCTTGCGGAGTCAAGGTAAACCTTCGAAAATTGGATACTTTTTTTTGAAAAACAACCCCTCTTAGGTGAAAACCTGTGTGGAGTTAGGGTAAATTTGCGAAAACTGTATACTTTTTCGAAAAATGGCCTCTCCTAGGTGAATACCTTACAGAGTTAGGGTAAATCTATGAAAATTAGATATTCAAAATTCTTCCAAAGCACAATTACAAAACACTAACAAATATTCTTTAGTTTGTTTTAAAACATTTTGAAAGATTCTAATAACATAATTTAAGTTTTAATAAAGGACTTGAAATTGATGTACTATAACTATTTATTGACATAACATAATTGAAATAATTGTTATAGAGTTTCAGACATTATTTATCCTTCATTTAATTCTTTATTTTCTTTTCTATTTTTTTTTTGTTTTTCTTTTCTTTCTCTTTTCTCTATTTTTTTATTATCATTTATATAATCTCTATTTACTCAATTAAAATACTAGCGTCGGTCAAAGAAAGGAGACTTACAAATGGAATTTCTGACGCAGGTTAAAGCATAAAGGCTGACATGACCAACGAGATTTTCTGACGTGGGTCAAAGCATAGAGATTGACATGACCAACGGAAGACAGACGTGGGTCAAAGCACAGAGGCTGAATGGTTTGCATGAACTGAAGTGTGAGATAAACACTCGAAGGGATTTTTGGAAATGATTTACATGAAAGAGCTCAAAATAACCAACATATAAGCAAGGAAATGGATATGATGAGGTGGCAAAGCCAAGATAGAATCTGAACATGCACTAAAAAGGTCAAAACATCTCCTCAAATTATAGTACAAGTATTCAATTATCAAGCAATGCACAAGGGACATGAAATATGGGAATGATAAGAAGGAAAAACTTAAATACTCAATGGCAAAAGTGCCTTTAATCTTAACTCTTATGAGAGTAACTACATCCAAATGGGCGATGGAATTATAAGTTGTTGAACAAGGGATTCACTGTAAAAAAGGATTTATTACAGGGGGTCAGCCCCAATTTTTTTTTCTTTTTTTTTTGTTTTCTTCTCTCTTTTTTTTGGTTAACGAAAATGGTGGGCTATGAAGCTGATACTTTAATGGAGAGAGCTACAACTATGATCCTTCATCGCCAGCCAATTAGGTCCATTCAGTGTTGATTTACTGATTTTCCAAAGATCGAGGAAGTCTTGCTAATTAGGACGAAACATGGTATGGGATGGAGGTTACAAATGATGGGTTAAAAGGCTCAAATAAAAATTAATATGGGCATCAGATGCTCGAATCGCCACCTTAGGGATTTAATTCAGGGTCTACTCTTACCATCATATTTTTGTCTTCTCTTTTTTTTTTCTTTATTCTCCATTTTTTTATTTTTTATCAAGGCTTTATTCATAGATAAATGGATGGAGATTGCTCTTTATATTCCTTATAAACATGAACCATTCCTTCTTATTGATCAGGGAGGACTTTATTTTGAGATGAAATGTAAATGGGTTGGAAAAATCAAAATTAGCATTTGGGTGTCATCATAAAAACTTCTATAATGATAAAATCATCTTAGCTGCCCCAGTTTCTTCTGATTGTTTCTTGATTCTTCGTTTGTCAATTTACTTTTGTATTGATCTTCCTTGGTAACTGCCCCACTTTACTTGAGTATTTCATTCTCAACAAAGTTGTCAACAGTTCATTCATTTTTCCTTTCTTCTTTCTTTTTTTTTTTGATATTTTCCTCACTTTTCTTCCTTTCATTTTCAATTTTCTCATTTTTTTCTCATTTCTTTGAACTCTTGCTCAATTATCCTAACTGCAATCTTCTTGATTTGACACCCATCGCTAGGAAGTGTTTATTGTGAAGAAGAGGTTGACAAAAAGGATCAACGGGTGAACTAGGGGACTTTACGTCATATTATTAGGATTAAATGCCCAAGGTCAAACAAGTGGCCATGGAAGGCCTCCCTTCATTTCATTATCAACTGCATGTTGCGTATTGAAGAAGCATATGTTGAGCATGGCCCATGCCTGGCTTATTACATCATCACTCTATATACAGTTAAGATACCTTTGGTGGAGCAAGTTCAATTAGGCACTTTTCTCTCTCTTTGTTTTTTTTTTTTCATTTTGTAGCCATTTGATGATCATTGAGGTACATCCTGTGGGTTTGGCTAGTTCACCGAGAAAAAAGGTCTAGTACATGAGCTCAATTGATTAACAAATGATTTTTGATGATTCATAAGGTCATAAGGAATAAAAAACAACTAAGGATGGCCTCTAGTTTGTTCTTTGATTAATCGGCATAGCACTAGGTTATGATGGTACCTTTGTTCTGTGCCGGGCTTAGGCATTATTCAAGGGGAATGTTCTATGCTTTAATAGTCGCAATTTTGCCCCAGTTTCGACAAAGATAATGGCTTTATTACAGGTTCGGAGGTCAATAGGAAGTTCAACTATAGAGCTCTTGATCAACAACTAACTTTCCCCAGGCATGCTTTTGGGACTCTGAAAGGAGGCAAACTCTGCCTTTTTCTACGGGTAGATGGCCCTGAACGGACTAATCGCTCTCTTATAAGTAAGCATCTCAGGCAAGGGAAAGAGAAATGGGGGAAATAATATTTTGTTTGTGGAAGTGGTCGGACCCATGAGATGGGTTGTTCTACGCACCCTTTTGAAAGGTATCAGGTCGGACATAGTTCAAAATGTCTTGGAGTGACAAGAAAGAGAGGATAACAAACTAAATGCAATTAATGAAAGAAGGCACTCGATGGCTAGAGGCAGGGTAGAGAGCATTGATCCTCTGCCTTAGAGATTACATTCAAATTCACACAATTAGCTTGACACCACAAATAATACCCAAAATTGACCCAAAACGATACTCACAACATGTTGACGAAAGGGAGAACAACCTAGTTCAAAGTTGATTCTTGAGGCTCAGGTAATGCAATGAGACCTTGCTTGATTAGCTTTTGAACTGCAATATTGAGCTGATGGCAATTGGCAGTGGTATGCCCCGGGCTTCTATGATAGTCACAATAAGCATTTCTCATCATAATGCTTTGGTTTACACGCCGAGGGAAGTATCTCTTTAGGAAACTCTAGATACCCATCATTAACCAAGGTAGGTAACAACTAAGAGTATGGACAAGGAAGTGGGGACAACTCCTTTTTTGTTTGGAGAGCTTGTTGCGCCCTTGGGGTGCACTACTGTTGACTCGATTATGGACGCATTGGAGTAGGCACCCTGAAAGAAGGATTAGACGGAGTTGTGGCTACAAAGCTAGCTGGGTGGCCAGATATGAACTGTACTTCACTCCCTTCTTGGTGCTTGGTCCCAGACTTCTTTGGCTCAGAGATGGTTGCCTCTACTCCAATCATCATTGTGCTAATCCGTCCATGCCTGAGAGATTTTTTAATTATGATAGCTCCTTTCACCACTTCACTGAAGTCCTTAAGCAGTTGTGCAACCAACAGAGTGTGGTAGGGATTTTTCAAAGTCTTGACAAAAAGCCTAACCATTTCTTCCTTGGGCATGGGTTGTCGCAGTTTGGATGCCATTTCACGCCACCTATAAGCATAATCTAGGAAAAATTCTCCAGGATTCCAAGTCATGGACTCAAGATTTGCTTGATGCGGCACTAGTTCCATGTTGTAGGAAAAGTGGTATAAGAATGCTTCAAATACTCGTTTCCATGATTTCTTTTTCTCTTCCTCAAGATTGGCAAACCACATTCCCAGTTAGGCTCTTTTGGCAGTTTGGCATTCGGGTACAAACATAACTCCTTAAAATCCATGATTCCCAAATTATGCACTCCCTTCACTTGCCTCACCTCTTCTTTCAATCCCTCCACGTCATCCTTGGGGGGGGGGGGGGGTTGGAATAGGGGAGATGGTATAGTGAACTTGGGATTATCTTTGCCGAAAAGGGTTGGAGAAGGCTGGGAATAGGATTGCCCCAAAAAACTAAAGGTTGGCAATAGGACTGTTTTGCAAAGGTAAAGGCTAGTCGGGGTGAAGGCTGGTGTGACGAAGTAGTGAACACAAAAGGGGGATGTGTAAAGGTAATATTGGGTGTGATGGATGTTGGGAAAGAAGATGATGTGAAAGGTGAGAAAGTTATTGATGTGCTCGGAGGTGTAAAGGCGGGAAATGTTCCTGATGCTGACGGGCGAGTGCTTTGATCTGTTGGGGGAGGAAGAGGCGGTACTGATTTGGTATGCTCTTCGCGGAAGGTCGCGAACTGGGCTATTGTATCTTCTAATTGCTCTCGAATTTTGAGGTATTTGTTGTATGGAACCGAGGCTGGTATGTTTGGGTCCACCGAAATAGACAAACCTACATATAAGAAGGCGGTTGTAGGATCATTCTTGATTAAGTCTTTTGCCATGGCTCGGGATCGGGTTTCTACATGCCGGTTAGCAACTCCTTTCTTTATTTTGCTCTCACTCACCCATTCTTTATCTTTTGATTTTTTGGGAATTTTATGATTTTTAATTTTTATTTATTCCATACACTTTTACCCCTTTAGCCTTGTTTTTTTTTGTTCTTTATTTTTATTTTTTATCATTTATCTTATTTCATTTTATTAATATTTCCCTTCTCTTCTTCATTTTTTTTGGATTTTTTCCTTTTTTCACTTTTCCTTCCTTTTTATCCCCCTTTTTTAATTCTCCTTTTAATGTATATATGTTTCAAATTTCTTCTTCTTCTTGTTTCTCTTTCTCTTTCTTTTCCATTATTCATTTTCATTATATTTTATTATTTTTATTACTTTTGGATTTTCTTTATTTATGATTTTCACTATTTAATTATTAATTATCTTTTTTTTGTTTTTAGATTTTTAATTCTTGATTAACTTAAATTGATTTTTTTTTTTACTTTTGGATTTATGTTTTTTTTTTTTGATTTTCCAAAAGAAATATAGTTAATCTTTTCCCACTTAAATGATTTGGTTTCTCTTTCCTCACCTGTCTTTTTTCTCTCTTTTTTTTTAATAACTTTCTTTTTTAATTTTTTAATTTTTATTTGTTATTAATTTTTACTAAAGCTTTTTTTTTGTTTTTGTTTTGAAAATTTTCATTATTTTTTTATATATTTGTGCTATGATTAATTTTTCTTAATTATCCAAAAGAAATATGCATAATTTTTCTTACTTAAATGATTTTGTTGTTATTTTTTTCTTTTTTTCTCCCATAATTTCCCCTTTTTTTCTTTTTTTACTACTTTTCTCTTTTTCCATTTTTTCATTTTGATCGTATTTCTATTTTTGCTGATTTTTTGAATTCCTTATTTCATTATTTATTATCTTGATTTTTTATATATTTGTATTTTCAATTTTTTTTGCCTTTTTAATTGTTTGTGTGTTTTTTTAACACTTTATTTTTGGATTTCAAGAAATTTGTTATTTTACCCCCTTTTTATTTTTTTATACATTTTATATATTTTCTACTTTTTTCTTTTAAAAACTTGCCCTTTAATTTTTCTCTTTTGTTGATTTTTTATTATATTTTTTGACTCTTTATTTGATTTTGGTTTTTTAATGGGAATTTTGATTATTTTAATTTTTCTATTTGATTTTGGAGTGTGATGCATGAGGGGAGGGTTGACACTAGTCTCAAACGGCTCGAACAAGGTAGCTACCCTTCAAACCTCCACCCATTGGACAAATGGGCTTGTTAGGTTGGTAGCTGGTTGAGAAACATCATCTCGACCAATAGGTACTCAGATCCCATGGCTTAGGCTTTCAACCCTCTCCTATAGGACAGTAGGACCCTAGATCTAATGCAGGATGATGTTCAAAGTGTGCATAAGTAGATAGAGAAACAATAAATATAAAGCAACAAAGAACTATCTAACAAACATAAAGAGATAAGCAATTATTATTCTAATAGATAAGCATGCAATATACACAAAAATGGCAATAAAGCCAAATAGGCCCCATGTGGGCCCCACCAATGGTCTAAGAACTTTCTAGTGGAGTCACCAATTTGTGAGTGTCAAGAAACAACTCACTTGGATTGGGAATGGAGTTGCTAGTTGTCACCCATCAATTGAGGAAATGGAGGTGATGGGACCTCAAAAAATGATTTTCAAAACTGTTTTTTTTAATAATGACTCCAAAGCCCGAGGCACCGGCTACACCAATCCGGGTAAGACTCAGATGGGAGAGGGAAGGGATTAGGCACCCCTCTCCCAGGTCCAATAAGTGGGGCCCACATGTGAACATGAAGAAATAGTATTTCAATCAACTACGATTGTACTAATAGGTAAGACAAAACAAAAGTAAACTAGCACAAAGGAATCAAACACTATTTATTTATCTATTTATGCTTTCTTGACTATGACTAAACACAAATAACCTAAACTAGCATAAAAGTGATTCAAAGTAAACATCATTCAAACCTTCGCCTATGAGTGTGATGGACGAGAAAGACGAAAGCAAAGCAACCAGCCAAGCAGGCACCTCATCTGGGCGGCCTATATCTCGCACCTAACCATTGGCCCCTGAGATACTTATGGCCCCACAGCCAAAGAACTTTAGGGCACCCAACCTTGAATCTTATAATGGAACAACAGATCTCGTAGACCATGCTGATAGTTTCCAAGCCCGAATGCAATTGCACGGGCCAATGATACGAGCTTGTGTATCACCTTCCCAACAACTCTCCGAGACACAGCTTGGCTGTGGTACTCAGAATTGGCCCTTGGCTCCACAAAAAGCTAAGATCATCTTGCCAATCTATTCATCACTCACTCCTCCACCAGTAAAAGGCACCCCAAGTCTGCGACCTGCCTACTAAATGTCGTTTAGTTAGCGACCTAATGAGATACTTTGCGAATACATTAGGAGGTTCAACCTGAAGCGTCTCCAAATCCCCAACCTTGACCTGGCCTTACAACTCATCGTGGCAACAAATGGCGTCCACCACCTTGACCTGCGTTGGGAAATCGAGCTGAACCCTCCAACTTCTATGGAGAGGTTCCTCGCCAAAGCTGACAAATTCATAAAGGCGGAAGAGGCACTAGGATCACGGTTAGAGTTGTTCGAAAAAAAGGAAGCGAGCAGAAGAGGAAGCAGGAAGTAACAAGTTGCAGCAAAGGAGTAAGTCGCCCAAAAGGAGTCGGTCACCCTGTAGCCGGCGAAGCAAGTCGCCGAGAAGAAAGAGCAAATCCTCCCATCGGAGTTCAGGATCAGGTTGACGGTCCAGAACCCCACCTATGTATAATAAAACCTATACTGCCCTAAATGCAAAAAGGGGCGAGATTTTTATGCAAATAAAAATAGTAGAATATGTAAGATGGCCGACCAGGATGAAGGGCGACACAACAAATAGAAACCTAAACAAATATTGTCCTTTCCATTGTGACATTGGTCACGATACAAAAAATTGCAGGAACGTCAAGGACGAGATCAAAGAACTGATTCGCCATTTGTACCCAAGGCAGTTCATCAAGAGACAAGAAGCAAGCTGACCTGTCGAGCAATGCTGGGAGGCAGCACATACCAGTAGGGAATAAGAAAGAAACCAGCCTCCCCGAGACCAACAACCAACAGAGCAGCCCAGCTGTGGGGTCATTAACATGATCACAAGAGGGTCAATTGTAGTAAGGTGTACAACTTCAGCAGGAAGAACTTCAGTCTGAGCCCTTGAACACGACAGTGATAACCCGTTGAAATGCCCCTACAGAGAAGAGATAATCTATTTCACCGAAGATGATAGACATGGCATAGAGTATCTGAACGACGACACTCTGGTAGTGAAATTGACAATAAATGATTTTGAAGTAAAAAAGAATTTTGGTTGACTTAGGGAGCTTGACCGACATCATCTTCTAGGAGACATTCGAGCGAATGGGTCTCGACAAGAAAGATCTACAGCTTGCCGACGTACCCTTGGTTGGCTTCAGCGGAAAGGTGGTTCGGCCCCTTGGCCGGGTTAGGGTACTGGTTGTAGCAAGTTCGACCCCCAACTTGGTACGGTTTAATCATGACTTCCTTGTGGTCGCCACACCCTCCCCTTATAATGCCATCCTGGGCCGACCTCTTATGCACGCCCTTTGAGCAGTACTGTCAACCTACCACCTGGTGGTAAAGTTCCCTACTATTGGAGGCATCAGAGTTATGCGAGGGGACCAGCTTGAGTCTCATAAATGCTACGTAGCAGAGTTGAAGGCCAAAGACAAAAGAGCCAACGACGTCGACTTGGAGCCACCCCCAGAGAACATCGACAAGTGAGATTTCTCTATGGAAGATATTGTCCTAGTGCCGGTTTCAGAGGCCGAGCTGGAGAAGACAGTACAAATAGGAGTTTGCCTAACTGAACTAGTGCGTTTCCAATATGGTAAGTCTTACTCAATAATTTAGAAGTTTTTTCTTGGTTGGCAACAGAAATGCCCAATGTTGACCCTAAAATAATAACTCATAAGTTAAATGTTGACCCCTCAATCAAACCAGTCCAGTAGAGGAAAATGAACCTTGCCCTAGAAAGATGGAATATAGTAGACGAGGAAGTAGGGATGCTACTTATAGTAGATTTCGTTGGAGAGGTCCAATATCTGAGCTTGGTTGAAAAGCCAGTGGYGCGAAGCTACCGTGTGCCGGATTATGACTGAACGCCTCTAAGTCAGAATCCTGGCTAAACATGCGATGCGTGAATTTTAACCCGATTCCCTTTCGACTCGTTGAATACATCAGTGTAGCGCGCGTGCGGCCCAGAACATCTAAGGACATCACAGACCTGTTATTGCCTCAAACTTCYGTGGCCTAAACGGCCATAGTCCCTCTAAGAAGCTGGCCGCGGAGTGAAGAAGGCCAATGGCAAGGGGTGTATATGTGTCGACTACACAGACCTTAATAGAGCCTGCCCGAATGATAGCTTCCCACTTTCAAGAATCGACCGCTTGGTAGATGCGACTTCAGGGTTCGAGCTGCTGAGTTTCATGGATGCATATTATGGCTACAATCCGATTTCGATGGACCCCATTGATGAAGAAAAAACTGCTTTTGTAACTAAAATGGACTTGTACTATTACAAATTCATGCCCTTTGGTCTAAAAAATGCTGGAGCGACCTTCCATTACCTTGTAAACAATGTTTTTTCAAATTTAATTGGGAATAAATTGGAATGTTATGTAGACGACATGGTTGTAAAAACTAGGTTTTCAAACTCTCTAATTGTCGACTTAGACTGCATTTTTAACATTTTAAGAAAGTACAACATGAAATTGAACTCGAAAAAAGTTTGTCTTTGATGTCACATCTGACAACTTCCTCGGATGTTTAGTTAGTTGACGTGGCATAGAGGCCAACCCAGAAAAAACCAGGCAATCTTAGATATGCGACCTCTCAAATCAGTTAAAGAAGTGCAAAAACTAATTGGCCGAATAACTGCCTTGAACCGATTTATGTCTAAGTCGGTTGGGCGGTGTTTACCATTTTTAAGGCTATTAAAAAGAATCAAGACTTTGAGTGGACCAAAGAGTGTTAGCTCGCCTTTGACGAGCTAAAAAAGTATTTAAGTTTGCCACCTTTGTTGACCAAACCCGAGCCTGGAGACGAGCTTAGGCTTTACCTCTCTGTGAGTAATGATGTCACCAGCTTGATCCTTACTAGGGAAGTAGAAAAGGTACTACGACCAGTATATTATGTAAGTAAAGAGTTGTACGCCTCTGAGACTATGTACCCGAACATTAAAAAACTAGCGTTCGCTTTAATGTTAGCAGCCCAAAAGCTAAGACCTTACTTACAGGCCCACATTATCGTGGTTTTGACTAACTGACCTTTGAGGCAAATCCTCTAAAAGCCCAAGGTCTCAGGGAGACTTACGAAATGGGCAATTGAACTTAGTAAATGCGACATCTGGTTTGAGCTGCGACTAGCAATCAAGGCACAAGTCCTGACAGATTTTGTTGTCAAGTGCACCTTCAGCTCGTCGACCCATGAAGTTGTTGAGCTAGTAACCACTTCGGAAGCATCGACTAGTGCGGCACCTGCCCCAGCCCGGGAAGCCCCAACCTGTGATGAGTAGCCCTAGATCCTTCATGTGGATAGCTCGTCCAACCAGTGCAAAAGTGAGGTTGGACTGATTCTCTACGGGCTAGGTGAGATAAAGCTGGAATACGCCCTCCGGTTCACATTCCGAGCTTTGAACAATGAAAATAAACATGAGGCACTTATAATCGGGCTATCACTAATGAAGGAAGACGGGGCTAAGCATCTTGTAGTGTACAACGACTCCCAATTAGTAATTAACCAAGTGCATGTATAGTATGAGGCTCAAGAGCCCACCATGTCAGCTTATCTGGCCAAGGTAAGGGAGCTCTTGCCCAACTTCCACTCTTGGAATATCCAGCAGATTCCAATATCAGAGAACACGGAAGACGACACACTTTTAAAGTTGGCTAATGCAATCGACTCTACTAAAAGGATGATTCACATAGAAGACCTGCCACACCCAACAATATAAAGGGTGGCATAAGAGGTCATCCTTATACTGACGACAGAGTCGATCTAGATTGATCCGCTCATTGACTATCTGCGCTACGGGACCCTGCCAAAAGAATGCAACGTGGCCTGGAGGGTAGAACGATAAGCAGTTCGCTACGTGATCATAGGCGAGTAACTGTACAAGAGATCGAACATGCTCCCCTACCTATGCTGCTTACGTCGAGCTGAAGCGGACCAAGTGCTGCGAGAAATTCACGAATGTCTCTACGAAGGACATTTAGGGGGTAGGGCGCTCACCCAAAAAGCATTACGACAAGTCTACTATTGGCCTACACTGAAAGCGGATGTGATCGACCTAGTGCAGAAATGTGATAAGTGCCAGAGGCATGCCAATATCCTACATCAATCTGCAACCAACCTAAAGTGTCTCACTAGCCCATGGCCTTTCGCATAGTGGGGAATTGACATACTTGGCCCCTTTCCACCTGTGATTGGGCATATGAAGTTTTTAGTTGTGGCAGTTGATTATTTCACAAAATGGGCAGAGGCTAAGCCACTGGTAACTATTATGACTCAGAACATGCAATTTTTTTTTTGAGAAACGTCGTATGCAGATTCGAATTACCAAAAGTACTAATCTCAGACAACAATAAACAATTTGAAGACCTCAAATTTCAAAATTGGTGCGCGAAGATGGGCATACAACAAAACTTCACCTTAGTTGCTTATCTTTAAGCTAACGGTTAGGCCGAGGTAACAAACCGGGCGGTACTCCGCGACCTTAAGGCTTTCCCGAGCCAAAGGTTTGTGGGTGGATGAGTGGCCCAGCATGTTATGGGCCTACCAAAAAACTATCAAGACGGCAACCAGTGAAACACCTTTCAACCTGACATACGGAATTGGAGTTGTGATCCCAAAGGAAATCGAAGTGCTAACCTTACAATCCAAGACTTGTGACAAAGAAACCAATGAGGATGATTTACGGACCGACCTTGATTTGATAGAAGAAGTTTGTGATCGTGCCTACATTTGGACCTAGTAATCAGGAAGGTTATGGTGCCTAAGCCTGGTGTAGGAAAGGTAGGTCCGAATTGGGAAGGCCCTTATAGAGTCTTTAGAGTAATTGGTGAAAATGCATACGATCTCGAAACATTGGAGGGGAAGCTGGTACCCCACACATGGAATATAGACAACTTAAGTAGATACTATCTGTGAAAAGAAGTGTTCTGAGCTAAGTCTGCAAATTTGTGAAATTTCACTAAGTATGAAAAAGAAGCCTAAGGGATGCCAAATCGCTTTAGCACTAAGGCATCCAAGCCGACCTCCCAGTAGCTCAACCAAATAATATTGACAAAATAGGCCTAAGGGATGCCAAATTGCTTTTTAGCTTTGAGGCACCTAGGCCGACTTCTTAGTAGCTCGACCAAAAGAAGCCTAAGTGATGCCAAATCGCTTTCAACACTAAAGCACCTAGGCCAACTTCCCAATAGCTCGGCCAAATAATATTTGAGGGGAGTCCCTAATTGCCTTTTTGGCCCTATGACCCTTAAGCCAAACCACTCCTACAGATACATCGGTCAAAAATAGCTCATGTGACACAATGTCTTAGTTAGATGGAAAGGGCATCATGTATTAAAGCAAATTTCGTTAAGATGATAGAGTAGATACATAAAGGAAAAGAGTTGAACCCTCAAATAGTAAAGTCTGTAAATGGAGCACGCAGTCCCCGAGAAACATCTTACAAGAGAACGCAAGCTCCCAGAAACATCATAAAAAAAGGACACCTGACATCATGGCCAACCTACTTGTCACGACCACCCTACAGCTCGTCGTTGACATCATCTTCCCCTCCGCGCTCTTCTCTGTTGACTACCTCCTTTTCTTTATCAGGAGTCAAAGGCTCCCGATCAACTTGCACAGCAAGCTCGTCTGGCACGTCATTGGCAAACAAAGTGCCAAAGTCAAAGTCGGGGTGCAAAGTCTTCAAGTAGCAGCGACAAAGGTTAAATCCTCTTTTCATTGCGGGATTGCATTATCGACCTTCTCCTGGGCATACTCGAGGGAATGATAGAAATGCCCAATAGCTACAATCCCGGCCCAATAGATATCTTCGGTATATTTCGTTTGCCTCTCCTCCAACTGGCATTCTTGGGTAGCGATGGTCTCCCTGGCTTTGTTCAACTCGCACTGCATCTCACCACTCAGCTAGATGAATCGTTGGCGATCTTCTTCAGTGCTGAGCTGAATCCCCTGCATCTTAGACTATAAAGCATCAATGTTTGCTTGTAGCTCACTATTCTCTCTCCAGCCCGAGGTGACTTGATCTAGGAGAACCTGGCTCATAGTGTTTGCCTACCAGAAGAAGAAAAAATACAGTTAGTACAAGGGTCTCAAAACAAGAGAATAGAAGCTTCAGAAAGCAAAGAGACGAACCTGGAGGATGCTCCTCGGGGAGGAGCATACCTCTTCCCATCAAAAGATCCACCTGAGGATCGTTAAGGTGGTCAAGCAGAGATACGTAGATGTTCAAGATGAAGCGGGGTATGTCAAAAGGGTAAGGACCGGCAGAATGTTCCTCTTGGCTAACTTGAAATTGAGAGGTGGCAGGATCCATAGGGACCTGATCAGTGCTCATAGGGTCGCCGCCTCCCTCATGGTCGATGACATTCAGAGCGAATGGCACTCAACCCTCCTCTTCTTCCTAGATGCCTTCTCCTTTGATGTTGTCAGAAGTGATTCTGTGCTCGCCATATCTGAAAAAGAGAAGGGAGATGCTAGTTGAGTTAAAATTAAATTCCAAAAGCAAAATATAGAGGGAGTGTCAGCCGATCTACCTACGTGGCTCAAGGAAGCCTGTATAAGCATATACTTGGCCAAAAAGTTTTCTACTTGAAACTTCCGGCGTGCGAGGCATTGAACCTCAAGTCACAGCTCTACATCAAACTCTACGCTAAATTTCTGGCAATCTCTCTGCCATATGGTACGTGGGGGAAAGCCGTCTAATAGGTATATGTTCTTCCAATCTTTAACCTTTGAGGGAAAGCAGTCTAACAGCTTGTAGCCGCGGCAGAAAGGAAGGTAAAAACAATAGGGTACGTGGGGGGCTTTCTTCATGACACAACTCAGAAAAAAATCTAAGTCTAAAGGAAAATTGTGATGATGACACAAGGAAATCAACCCTACCAGTGTTTGAACCCTGTTAGGGTGGAACTGACCTAAACATAGACCTTGTCTTGGTCGTGAGTCCATGGGAAGTGATCAGGGTCGGGCTAGATGCAATCGAACTCAATGGGTATCTGGTATATGGTATACAACTCTACTATACACTCACCAGTTAGCTTGGAATGACCGAATAGGGATTCCTCCTCTTGGGCCTCCACCTTCACCTTTGGCTGAGACATCGAGGTCTCGGCCTGAGAACCCTCCTGGTCTCACGATGAGCTCTCCCCTCTCACCCACCTAAAGTTCAACGATCTGCCCTTAGAAGGACCAAAAGACATAGCTATAAAGGAAGTGACTCACTAGTTGATGGGAAACAGAAGGCCGACACCAGTGACGAACAGACTCCGACAGGTGAACAAGTAGCAACACCTCGATAGAGCTCTCATTTGACCGGTCACGCTCTCCTTCAGTGAAAGTTTCAAAAACAGTGTAAGTGGGACCCCGGTGGGGACCCTTTATTTATAGTCTGTTGGGAAGAAAAATCAATGACTGAGGTGCGCTGTTGGTGAGTCAATGGTTGAGAAGGCACTATCGTGCGTAGGCTATTTGAATTTTGAACTTCGCACGCCCATTTAGTGTGCCCCTTTCAAAATTTTAAAATTTGAATTTTGCCGTAGTCCTGCCTAATCTCGAACCATATCAGGGGAGCGAGCCGAACGACTTATGAACCAACCAGACCAACTACCATATTGAGAGCTACTCCTTTTATCATGCTGACGTTGACTTAGGAGTGGGGCCAATTGATGAGGGGTAATTTGGTCCTCGAAATGACATCAAGACACATGGCTTTCAAGTGACTCCTCGACGCTAAGTAAGCATATCACCTCGGCAGGTTGGCTGGTAGCTCCTCGTGGGGCCGACCTGAAGGACCTCCGAATAAGGGGTGACCTACCTCCGGACTATTAATAAGTCCATCGTTGGGCCTGCCTACCCACATCACACGCATAAGAGCCAATCGGACGAACCTTAGTCCTTTACGCAGATTACGTAACCAATGTCATTACTATCCTGACTTAACGGAAACGGCTTTATGAGAACCTAGGACCCGTTACAAGAGGTCTCTGACCACTCGCACCTATATAAATGTCTCATTTCTACCTGAAGAGGTACACACGATTAAGCTCTGACACTCTCTAATATCTTAAGAACTTCTAAGAACTTTTCGCTGACTTAAGCATCGGAGTGCCCACCCTAGGTAAAAGTAACGCAGACACTAAATCTTTCTCTTGTAGAATCACATAGCTCGACCAACCTTATCTCAACCCAATTCAACTCAGCCACTGATAGGATAAATATCCGATTCGACATCCGAATCATCTGCCACGTGAGAGCCATCAGATTGCTCTCCATCAAGTACCATTCCAGTGGTGAAGTCTAATCATTCTAGCTAATATAGTACATGAGCATGAAGCAAGCACGATGGACCAAAAGACTCCACCAACAAAAGATTAACAATGGTTTATTTTTCACCCTTATTAGCTATATTTATTTCAGAGTTAAGCTATTGCATTTTGATTTTTAGCCTACACAAATTTCAGAGTAATTGATTGATAGTATTTAAGGCCCCTTTTAGTTCGCGGGAATAGGGGTTTGGAATCAGAATCGGAAAGGTTATTCTGATTCCAATTGTTTGGTTGGGTGGAATTGGAACCCATTTCCATTTTTGCTGGAATGACATTCTTCCATCACTATTTCCTGTCCCTCCCTTAGTAATGAAATCCTATTCCTGTTGATTCCAATTTTTATTTCCATTTCTATCTAAACAAAACAGACTGGGAATTTTGATTCCGAACCAAACGAACCCAGAGTTAATCGTGTTTCTTTGTTTTATTTATTTATTTATTTTTGTTGCTCTTGAAAACTATGCCAAATCATGCCCCATATATTTTGAGAGCCTACAAATTAAAATGCGTTGGAGGGGGTGGACAGTGCACTTGCATCGGGCACAAGCATTATTAATACCTTAGGAATATGACCACATCCACGGTGGTACTCGACTGAGAAGGTCACTCGGTAGTACTCAATCTGAGATTGGAGAGCAACTTTTTAGCAGCTACGCAACAATGAGTAGTCTCCCAATCGATCATTAATTTGCAGGGTGATTGAGTTAAAACTTAAAAGAGTTTGAACTTTGATTCAGTTGAGGCCTTGAGGGGGGTCCTCGTTGCTACTGCTACTGCTATGTCAATGGGTAATATGCCTAAGAATTTCATAAATCATAACCTCACCTGCTCCAAAATTCTACCAAGATGATCGATCTATCTCTTCCTCTCCCTACCCTCTGTAGCTGCTTCTCCATGGCCATCATGGCTCACTAATGCATCACAAATCACAATTGATTCTAATGGCAGTATTAAATTGTTTATTTATTTGAAAAACCCTTTTTCAAGCTTGAATGATCTGTGGCCAGGACACGGCATTCCACCATATCTAAAGTATATTTAAGAGAAAAGAAAATGCAAGTTGATGTTGAACATCAGCATCTCATGACTTCGTCTTTTCTACAAACATCTTGATACTTTCTACTTTTAATATTTAATGTGGTATTACAGACACGTTATAAAGTTGATCAGCTTCAAGTCTTTAACACTTGGGATGTATATTTCAAAGAAGAAAAAAAGACCATGGTACAAACGCTTTAATCAGTATCCAAGGCCTGTATTTGTGATAAAGCAAATTCAATAAAAAAAAAAGGATGAATTACAGAGAGCATTATAGCAGCAACCAAGAAAGATCAAACGCTAAAGATCTCTAACCCTAACCCAAAATGGAAGACCAAAACAGCTTAGAAAACGCTTGCAAATCATGCTTCGATCTCTAACCTTGAATATTTAATGGAACCCAAGGAGATGTCGATCTCTATCAAGTTTTCTTCTTCATACATATCATTGATCTCTGCCAGGAGCTCCATTAGGCCCTGTTGTCGGAAAACTGACTCCGGCAAGAATTCTGGCAAATTAAACGTCTGTCTTAACTTCGGTTCTTCTTTCGGGCCAACATAATGACCGTCAGGGAGCTCAATCTCAATAAGACTATCATCGTCTGAAATCGAATCATCAGAGCATCCCGGAATCTGTCCCATGTTGCTGGGAGACGACCAGTCAACCTCTGACTCTCCACCCGTGGATGAGTGATCTATGCTTTCACTCTCCGACAGAAAATCCGGCGACCTGATGACATGGTCATGAAGCTCAGCCATTCCGCTCCAATCCTGGGTTTCTGTTTCTTGCGGAACAACCTTGACTTCTTGGTGTTGTTCTGGTAGCACATCCTCTCTTCCTTCCTGGTTTTCCCCGTCAGAACTAAGAACCTCATTTTTCACTGGGCTCTCCACAAATACCGATTTTTGCTTTGTGAAAGTGAAGACGAGCGTGGATAAAATCAAAAGGATAGAAGTAAGAAGCATTGAAGTAATACCAGAACTTAAAACACCAGAAAGGATAAAAAATACGAGAACTGTAACGCGGACGAGTGGGTGAGTGAAGATGCACAAAGGGGAAGTAGTTCGGTTATGGATTAATTTTGTCATTGTCATTGGAAAAAAAATCACCCAGATTCACTTAAAGAGGGGAAGAAATTAATGAACACCTTCTGTTGGACTAGGAGAGGAGATCTGAAACAAGAATAACTGGTTGCCGAAAAGATGCAAAAGTCCCCATCACATAGGTGAAGAGAGAGGAAAAGATAAGCAAACCATTTCTGTCAAACCTCTTTATTTCTTGCTCAGATATTATGAAAATGACTACTGGGAAGGAAAAGAGGCCATATTGTCACCCCCCAATAGCTGAAAAGATAGGAAGAGAAGAAAACAAATTTCACTTTCACCTGTTATCAAATATCACGAATATAAGACAGCGAAATAACAGGGTGAGTTTCTATTGGATTAAGAAACTAAACTGCAAGCGAGACTAATGGTTATCTGAAAAAAAAAAAAAAAAGAAAAAGAGAGAGACAGAGAAGGAAAGCTGACGAATCGTTTCAGAGATGCAATTTCAGCAACAATCTCTTTGCTACTCGTGTAAAGCAAACAAAGCTAAAAGACAGAATGTGAAGGGAAAAGGATACCGACGGATTTTCGTCGAATTCTAAGCAGATAATGGGTATCTGAAGGAACGTGAATAGCAGAAAGCGGTTCTAAACCCTCAATCCTTTTACCCCCAAAGAACCTCCAATAGAAGCCGCTTTTCTTACACAAGTATGATATCAAAGGAAGCAAATGCAAGAGAATAGAAGCTATATGGGTTTTGAGCCTTCTGTTGTTTTGTAAAAGAAGCAGCCTGTCAAAGAAAGGAACGAGAACCACAGATCAACCGATGTCATCAATGAGTATAAGCATCAACAATAAGAAGAAAAAAAAATGGATTTGCATCTCAGAAGAGGTCTTTTCTTGGATATTCGGGGGGACAGATGTAACTGACCTGGCTTCAAAAAGGAAGTAAGTTGAGGTGAAAAGTTTTTTTTTTTTTTTTAATTGGGTCTGAACTAAAATTACCGGGCTATTTTTCCATACACAGTTCCCCTTGCTCTTAAAAAACCGGATTTTTGTTTTGTTCAAAGCCAATCAGGGTTTTTCTCTGCAACTGATTCCCTTGAAAAACCCAAACCTTGGTTTTCTTGTATCAGTATGCAGCCTCGCAGCTTAGAAATCGGAGAAGCCATGTGCAAACGTCTGAGCTCACCACATGGCACTTTCCCTCCAAATTGCATGAAAAATCCATCAACGGGAAAGATTATTTTCTTTTAATCTGCAACTCCAAGAAAACTATCATCTTCACTCTCGGCGAGCTTCGACAAGGATGGGTATAAGACCCATCATCCACAAAGCCATTTCTTTTACCCATTTTCTGCAACTCAATGCAAATCCATTAACGGAAATGTGTTTTCCTTTAAAGGAAGGGTTCCTCTACTTCTGAAGCTCTTCAAAAGGCCATGTATTTTTTTTTCTTCATCAACCAAAGCAATCTTTAGATATAGGTGAGGTTTGCAATATGTATTTATTTCCTGCTATTACCCCAAGTTGGTAGAAATCTTCGGATTGTCGACTCCTTTTTGCAAGGTTATTGAAACGAATCAACAAGAAAGAAATTTTCTGCAACCTTCCAGTATATCAAACAAAACCCTTTAGCGGAAACCAGCAAATTAATTATGTCGACCTTTCCTGCACCTCTATCAACAGGGCAGACGCAGAACTATTAATTCTGATCCATTTTCTGCACCTAACATAAAACCAGTCAAGCGTTAGTAAGTTTGAATCCATTTATTTCCTCTGAAGGTCTTGTCATATTTAATGGTAACAACTATAACTCCTCGAGATCATTTTAGCACTGATCTCAGAGATCTATTTCTTTCTTCCCATAAAACAAGCAGAAACGAGAGATGGAGGGAGATCGGGAAGAGGAGGAACAACAGCAATTTCTCATACCTTGCAATTGCATGTAAAATATGATTAGAGAAATCGAAAGGTTGGGCTGTAAATCTCGGCACATCCAAACAGTTGCGCTTTGTGGCAAGGGTTGGAATCATCGTTCAGACAAAGCTGTTAATATCACTCGTTCACGAGTTCTAATCATCTACAGTTCTATTCGTAATTAAATTACTGTGCCAACCACGGTACACTATATGTCTCAGCTCCGTGCACTGACCCAAGCATTTAGCTCTCGTGGCACATCATGATTGGCTGAATATCGTCTGGCTTCCCGTTTCCGTATAAGATTCGGGCACACTGAAATTTGAAGGGGGTGTCTGAAACGAGAAAGAGTAAAAGACGTGGCCATCCAAGTGGTCACGTCGGATTTGATGGACAATAACAAAAGTAAACTGGCCACATCGTTGTTGCACGTGGCATACAAAAATACTCTAGCTACTGCATCAGTGTAGCAATAGGCTACACGGGCCAATCAAAACATGCCAAATAATTCCCTTGTTTGGTATAGTTGCATTTTTTTCTTGCCACGGCTTCTTTTGAAGAGAAACTTTTGGACAGCCTGGGCTGCCAATTGGTCTCTCCACGCATGACACGTCGGTTCACTCAGCAATGAGCCTATTATGGGCATCGAGGCTTTGGTGGTGCCAAGGGTGATTTTGGAAGCAATATTCTTGTCGTCTTTTATATAAGCTTTACTTACTAGACCGGCTCTGCTCTTCACACAGGGCGCCTCACACACATCATACTATATATTAGGAATATCTCTTGTACAATATCTCTTGTACTTATAAATTATTATTCATCAGAAATGTTCTCAAGGCACACTGGATGTGTATACGAGGAGACCGAATCTACTCTTTACACTTGGCGCCTCACACGCATATCCTACCATGCATTGGAAATATCTTCGATGCTTATTAGTCATTATTGACGGAAGATGTTCCCAATGCACGGTGGATGTGCCTGTGAAGCGCCCATTTGTGAGGAGCAGATCCCGCTTCGCATGTGAGGCACCCCGAGTGAGAAGCAGATCCCGTTCCTTACTTTTTCAAATTAATGGTGATGGAGCGCAATCCAGTCAGTCCTAGTTGTCAACGATCTTGCCTCTGACTAGAGCGAAAGGTGCCTGAAACGGGGAAGAAAGCGAGTAGTCTCCGGGGAGGAACCCGGCAAGAGTGCTCCGAAACTCAAGTTAGTATTCTCTCAAAGGCAAGATAAGAAACCAGATGACACAAAATTATCACGTACCTCTATTCTTGGGGGGAGGAGGGCCTTTTATAACCACTTCGTGCACTCACTCCCAAGCTCCTGTCAGGTCGGGTATCATTACCTCTGCACTTCTGCTAGTTCGGGTGTCATCACCTCTGCTGGGGCAGACAACTGCCACTGCTCTCTTTGTCGGAGCTGTCTCTGTAACTGGAGGTGGCGGTGGCAGGTGGCCGTTGAAGTGCGACTGTCAAGCGTTAGATCCTAAGTCAGTTAGGTGCGCCGCCTCAGGATACAGACTCCTTTGGTGTCAGGTACGGTTGTTCAGTTCGGCGGCCTGGAGATGAAGTGCTGGAGTGGTGTGCGAGGTGAAGTCTTGAGTTCGTATAGAAGTGTGGCCCGAACTGCCCTGGGGTGAGCCAGTTCGGGTTGTTGCCCTTTGCGCTCCTCGTAAAGCTTGGGGTCAAAGGGAGAGTTCGGGCTCCTTTTGGGGAGCTCGGACCGTTGGTTCCTCCTCTCGGAGCTCGTGCCTTGAGCGTACTGCCGTGCCGAGCTGTTGCTCCTGCCAGGTCACCCTCGGTT